>OX359266.1:21831597-22219097 GCA_947179155.2 Hedera helix
TATTAATTCACTTAAAGAATATTGCTATGTTTAATTCACTAACACTGCATAGCATATTAGATGCTAACAATTAATCGAACTGAATTATTCGGATTGATTAAATAAATTTGAGAATAGTTCTCAATGCTGAAAAGCTAGCAAATGTCCTTAATTTACCTATCTCTGCAAATATTGCAGACTAAGCCTCTGAGGAAGAGATTGCTATTTTAAATGGCAATATGATGCAAAGGTGGCTCAATGCATCATGCTCACATCCATAAGTATCAAGTTACAGCGTCAAGATGAGAAAATGGATGTACCTACTATATTGTTGCACATTCAACAGTTGTATGGTGAGCAAAGTAGGTTAACCAGATATAAGATATCTAAGGAGCTCTTCCGATCTATAATAACCAATGGCACTACAGTAAAAGACACATATCCTAAAGATGATCAATTGGATTGATCAATTTGGATAACAGGTTTTGTCAAGGATGGAGAGTTGAGTCAAGATTCGATCTTGCAATCACTCACTAACTCTAATTCACATTATGTTGTGAACTTCAAACATTAATAAGCTAGAAGTCAATTTAACTGATTTGCTTACTATATGTTGAAGATTGTTGAGAGTCACTTTCCTTCCTAGAAAAACCAAGTTTTACTCGTAGATGAATCTTCTAAGCGGAGGAAGATGGCCAAAGGTATTTCTGAGGAGTCAGAAAGAGTAGAAGGCAAAAGAAGGCTAAACAAATGACATAAATAAAAGTGATCCCGATGGAAAAAGAGTTTGCTTTCATTGCGATAAACTGGGACACTGGAAGAACAACTGCAAGAGAGTTGTAGTAGTTAAGTAGAAGAAGTTTAATGAAGCTTTAGCTATAGATATAGATTTGTTCATAATGAAATAGAACTTTCTATAAGTCAAGTTCTACTTAGGTATTTATATACCGGCTGGTGGTCTCACATATGCAAATTGTTGCAGAGACTAAGCAGAAGTAGAAAGCTAAACAAAGGATAAGTAATCCTGTGTTGGGGAATAAAGTAAAGTTTGCTACATTAGCCATGGGAACTTATAGTTTAGTACTGCCTACGGGCAAGCCTATTAAGTTAGTAACTTGTTACTAGGTTCCAGTTCTTAAAAACATTATTTCAGTTCCATGTGATGACAAGGAATGGTTTTTGACATTATAATAATGAACAATCGTTGTTCTGTTTATAATGATAATGTTTTATTTAGAACTGGTTGATTACTTAATGGATTTTGTATACTTGACTTACATGAAAAATATTTCAATTTGAACAAACTAAAGGCAAAGAGATGATATGAATCATACATTCATGCAATACTGTTAACTCGATCATGCTAATGAAACAAGACTAAACAAGTTGTATAAAGATAGGCTTTTAGAGCCATTTGATTATGAATCAAATACAACTTGTGAATCTTGTATCATGGACAATATGACTAAATCTCCATTTAGTGGACATGGAGAGCGAGTTACAAAGTTGTTAGAGATGGTACACACAGTCGTGTATGGGACCTATGACAACAAATGTAAGAGGAGGGTATTCATTCATTACTTTCACTGATAATTCTAGATTTTGATATATGTATTTGATGAAATACAAATCCAAATCATTTGAAACGTTCAAAGAATTCAAAAGTGAAGTATAGAAACTAAAGGCCAAAAGTATTAAAGTTCTTCGATTAGATCAAGAAGGGAATACTTAAGCAGTAAGTTTCTAGATCATCTCAAGCGAAATGGTATTCTCACTGAATGGACATGGTGATGATCCATAATGAGTATTACCGATCTTCCAGTATCCTTCTAGGGTTATGCTATAGAAACGATCGCATGCTCTAGAAACGATCGCATATCTACTAAATAAGATACATTCTTATTCCGTCCCTAAGACTTCATATGAGTCATGGATAGGGAGGAAACCAAGTCTTAAGCATGTTAAGATTTGGATTATTCAGCTTAAGTCAAAAGGTTTGACATGATAAGCTAGGGACAATATCTGATAAGTGTAAAATTGTGGAATATCTTAAAGAAAGTTTAGGGTATCACTTCTATAATCCGACTAACTAAAAGATGTTTGTTTGAAACACGCTGCCTTATAGGAAAATGAGTTTTTCCTTAAAGGGTTAGTGGGAGTAAAACAGATCTTGAAGAAGTTCAAGAACCACAAAATACGACATATCAAGTGAAGGAATTTGTACAAGTAGATAAACCTATTGTACCACAACCAAGTCGTAAATCTGGTTTAGTACCGAAGATACCTCAATGGTATGGATTCATCATAGATGATGATGATAAGGTACACATCATAGTGGATGATGATCCAGATACATACGATGAGGTATGAGTATTTGATACTCAAGAGAAATGGTCGATGACCATAAAATCCGGAATGGGTCTTTGGAGAAAGACTAAAGCAGATGGCTAGGTGGAGACCTATAAGACCTGACTAGTGGTAAAAAGATTTCGACCAAGGTTAATGAGTTAACTATGATGAAATATTTCACTAGTGAAAATGCATATATCCATTCGGATTTTACTTGCAGTTGCAGCTTACTATACAAAAGGATGTATGTATGATACAACTAAAAGGATTTTTCTCCATAATGATGGAGTAAATCAAGTATGAAAGCTACTACGATCTAATTATGGATTGAAGCAAATTTCTCGAAGACAGAACATCCGTTTTGATAAGACAATCAAAAGAGTTTGATTTTATCAAAAGACAAGGATGAACCAAATATGTACAAAGGTTAGTGGGAGCACTGTGACATTCTAGTATTATATGATGATATAATACTGATAAGGAATGACATACTGATGCTACAATCAGTAAAGATGTGGTTGTCTAAAAACTTCTCCTTTAAGGACTTGGGTGAAGCATCCTGACATTCTATTTAGGATAAAGGTCTATAGAGATAGATCATAAAGGATGCTCGGCTTGACCCAAGGAACATACATTAATTCGTCGACATGTACTAGACTTGATATTACTTATGTATGATAAACATATATTAGTTCAATTATGGAAAAGAACATTAGAAAAGAGTTTCTAATGATGGGTCTGATATAAAACTAGTGGGCTTAACAGACTCAAGTTTGTTCAGACTAACCAAGATAACAGCATATCCGTTTTAGGTAATATGATTACCGTGAACGGTGCTACAGTGAGTTGGAAAAGTTCCAAACAGTAAAGAGTTGCTGATTTAGTGACAAAGACATAGTAAATAACTATAAGTGAAGCTGCAAAGGTGATTGTTTGATTAAACAAGTTCATTACAGAACTTATAATGGTTCCTAACATTAAAGGAGTTTAATTCTCCAAGGAACTTAGGTCTCATCTGAAATCCAAACATGTGTTGTGATACTTTCATATGATTAGATGATTCATTGAAAAGGAGACGACACCATAAAGATGGTAGACTCTTAGAACATCATTATAGATCTATTAACTAAACCATTTACTAAATAATTTGTACGTCACTTAAAGAAGAATGGTATGGGGATACAAAAGGGCGATTGGCTTTAGTGCAAGTGGGAGATTGAAAGTAGTATGCCCTCAAGGCAATCACATTTGATGTGATAAGCATATACTTTGTAATCTCGTTCATTTCTTAATAAAATTATAAAGGCATTTCTTTATTCATGATTAATTACTTGAATTAATCAAATGGATAAACCCATAGTTTTCGAGCAATGCTTTTAGAACCATGATGAGGATCATGCTAATGAGATCTAAATTCAAGAGAGCACAAAACTAAAATTATTCCTAATTGTTGGATCACTAAAAAGGGGATTAGTAGATCCGGATAGATTGGTACATACTATGCTTGCTCTTATGAAGATGATGATTGATCTCATAATCATTTGTGTAGAGACACTAAAGCAAGTATGTAGGTGCTTATTAGAGAATAAGTTCACTGAACGTGACTCACTCAAGGAACACCTAATGGAGTTTTACTTGTCTGTCAATAGAAGTTCCTTATGTGATAGTCGTACAAGTGATCCTTGGACTTGAGATCATCATAGTATCTTGTGTGTACTAAGTTATACTTTGACATATTCCTTAAGACCTATTGGTATATCAAAGAATATGCTTGGGTATAATAAGGTACACATGGAGATAGGTGAATGATCAACAAAGGATCTACCACTTCCAGTAAAGGGAGAGAATGTCCTATGCGAATCAATAAGTGACAATTCAAAAATCCCTGGCCTGAATGAAATTAGAAAGGAGTTTCTAATTTACATTAACTGGAGTTGTGTATTTGTGAATTGAAATGCATATAATCAAATAAATAAGACTTGAAAGAAATTCCGTGTCTTATATTTGATTGGGACATTGTATGGTAGAAGGATTGAATTGTATGGTAACTATTTGCTGAAAGGTTATTTTACGATCAAATGTTAAAATCTATATTATCTGGAAAGTCGACTAATCGCTAAGGGGGCTTACCCTTATTGTGGAATAATTATTTATTCTAAATTAAAGAGTTAATTCGTAATAAATGAATTAGAATTGTTCTAATTTATTTATTATACAACCGGTTTAATATGGAGAACCTAAAGGGTCACACCGCAAAAGAGTAATATTTATTTTAGAAGTGGATGACATAATCGTAATAATAAATTAAGTATATTTAATTTATACTATGGTGATAGAATAAATTAAATAGCTTAATATTTGTAGTTTAATATTTTATAAATACTAATTATAAATTAATAAGAGGAGTCTTATTATTATTATTATTATTATTATTATTATTATTATTATTATTATTATTATTATTATTATTATTATTATTATTATTATTATTATTATTATTATTATTATTATTATTATTATTATTATTTAGTTCCTAAATGGTTTAGGAATTAATTAATAAGTAGTAATATTATTATTAAATAATTAAGTTCCTAAATAGTTTAGGAATTATAATTATAATAATTAATTAAGTTACTAAATGGTTTAATAATTAATTAATAAGAAGTACTCTCATTATTAAATAATTAAGTTCCTAAATGGTTTAGGAATTGTAATTAATTAATTTAGTTCCTAATTAAATTGGGAGTTAAATTAAAACTCTAATCCTAAATAGTTTAGGAGGGTTGACTATATCTATAAATAAGAGGAGTCTTATCATAGATGAAGGTTATACACTCTTTCATTAGAATAGAGAGAGTACTCCATAATTCTCTACATCTAAGGAGTTAGAGAGAGAGAGAGAATTAGGGCTAGCCACCAATGGTTTAGAGAAACCATAATCCACTTCTTTAATTCATAGATTTCTTGGTGGATCATCTCTAGAGGCTTCACACTTGGAGAGCTAACATTGATCCGTGGAATCTAATCGTTGAATTTGAAGAAGAACGTGAAAGGATTAAAGGGAGATGAACTTGTACTCATGGAAGCTTGGTTCTACAAAGGTATAAATTCTTTTATCCTTCCTCAATTAATAATAGTCGCATAAGAAAGATTCGGGTTATTGGTTTGTACAAAAAATTTTAAAATCTGATTTTTCTTGCTTCTGTTGCGCTTATATAATTTGATTATATGTATGTCATATTTTTGCAAACCAACACGGTTCCTGCGTTAGGGTTACCTCAGGCCATATGTGCCGTCAGTTTTTGACTTTCACGGGCTTGCGGAGGACAGCTCTGCTATTTGTGATCTCTTTGAGGCACCTTGTTCCTCTTCATTTCTTGGTTGACCGATTTGGCTCAGCGGATAGCTTCTCTTTATTCTCTAGTGATTTTTCAGTATCTAAGGAGCGCTGGGGCGCTTTGAGAGTGGATGTCTTGATGGCTTGTGTGATATCAGTTCTATACATGCCTGCCATAGATGATCTCCTGGACATACGGGTTGTTGTAGCGGTCCAGGCCCTTCAGGAGGATCATACCATCCTTCCTATGATACTTGCAGAAACTTACATGTCAGCCTCGTATTGTTAGTCCTTCCCATGCAGAATATTCAGAGGAAGCTCAGGCCCATCGGGCGGCTCCGTCGACATGGGTTTTCCTTTAGCCACAGCTTGGCCATGCAGTTCTCATTCCGCCCCCAGCGATGTACTAATGCGGCGTCGTGGAGGGAGTTCTTATCGGCCATTGAGGAGCCCTTTTATCTCTTAGTCTATTCGGGTTATTGCTCCTTTATGAGCTTCTTGACTCACGTGCCTCCTTTTGATTTCCTCCCTCTTCCCGATTTGAGAGGGGTGACGACTTATCATCCCTTAGCTGTTATGAGGCAATTTGACTAGATGCAGTAGCTTCATCTTTTTGCAGGTGCAGCTGACTACCGATTTCTTATATCACTTCAGACAGAGAGGGAGATGTTGAGGGTATATGATCTTTGGTCTCACAGGATCTCGACCGAGTTTGGGGACAGTCATCCTGGTCAAACACCCGATTATCTGCGATGGTTGCGTGGAGATCCTGAGATTCCTGATTTTGACCAGACTGAGGTGTTTGATGGTTCTCGAGGGTTTTTTCCAAATGAGACCAGTTCAGATGCGGGCATCCCTTCGGAGTTCTCAAAATTAGTGGTCAGATATGATATTGAGGACATTCCTGCTTCGGTACATATCTCTGGCTCTGATTCAGCGAATCGTATCCAGAGACTGGTGATTAAGGGTACCAGGCTCCGGTCAGCATTGAGTGCTATGGAGATTGAGAGGGATATTGCCCATGCCGAGTAGGATGCTGCTGTACTAGCTCGGGATGTCGCCCTTTCTGCCAGAGATAACACCACAGAGAAGATCAGAGTTATTTTGGGGGCCCATTCTGAGACCATCAGTAGTGCTGCAGCTCTTTTGGCCTGGATTGACATGATGGGGGCAGCAGATTGCAGGCGAGCCTGAGGTTTACGATGCATCGGCTATTCTGTTTCTCCTGCTTCAGCTGGTTTCTGATCTGTAGATTATTTTACTCCCTGCATAGACTATGTCAGTTTCATCCTTATTTAAAAGAGAGACTTTGTACTCAAAATGTTTTATATATATATATGGAGAAAGATTTATAGTTTAGTCATTTCCCTTTTTGATGTATCGTCGCCCTCCATTGGATCATCATTTTATCCAGCTAATTACGATTTTGATATATTGCCTTCTTTCTTTTCTCAAGTCTTGATTGGGATTCAACAGATATCGCTGCACGACCTTCTGATTTCATCGGAGTGAGTCTCAGATTTGGGCTGATTATATGACTGGTTTTGGTAAGATCTTGAAGGTATTTTATCAAAGGAGGTTTTCTGGGCTTTTTGGAAACGGGTTTTATATAGGGAAAAGATTTATTATTTTGTAGAGAACAGACCGCGTCATGATGGCTGCCTACGTACTCCCACAAGGTCAGGAGATTAGGTCCTACGTAGTTCGAGCTACAAGGAGAGATATAGATATATTTTTTTAAGCATAGAACCATTTCACCGAGTCAGAATTTAGGGGCTGCGGAAACACCTCGCCATCCATTTCTTGTAAGATGAAGGCCCCTCAGGATAGGACTTTCTTGACCACAAAGGGTCCTTCCCAATTTGGAGCAAACTTCCCTTTTGCTTCATCTTGACAAAGCATGACCCTCTTTAATACTAAGTCATTTTCTTTAAACTTTCGAGACCATATCTTTTTGTCGTACGATTGAGAGATGCGTTGCTGATACAACTGACCGTGTAATATAGCAGTCACCCTCCTTTCATCTATCAGGGCTAGTTGGTCGTACCAATTTTGCATCCAGTCCTCCTCGTCAATCTGAGCATCGAGCAAAATTCGAAGGGACGCCATCTCCATCTCAACTGGCAAAACAGCCTCTATCCTATATACCAAGGCGTAAGGGGTTGCCTCTGTAGACGTACGAACTAATGTTCGATATGCAAACAGTGTGAGGGGCAGCAAATCCGGCCATCCCCGATGATTGACGGACATTCTCGCCATAATCTTCTTTATGTTCTTATTCGCAACCTCCACGACCCCATTCATTTTGGGCCTATAAATGACGGAATTGAGATGTTTGATCTTGAATTGCTCATATAACTCCTTCGTAAGGGCGTTGTTCAGATTTTTTGGCATTGTCAGACACCAAGATTTCGGGCTACCCGTACTGGTAAATGACATGGTTCCTGATGAAATTAACTATGATTTCCTATGTTACTTTGGGGAAAGAAGCTGCTTCCACCCACTTGGTAAAATAATCAATCATTACGATGATGAACCGATGGCCATTACTCACTTTGGGCTCCACGGGTCTGATTACATCCATTCCCCACATGGAGAAAGGCCAAGGGGAAGTCATATAGTGCAATTCATTGAGAGGTGCATGAATCACATTACCGTGTGTCTGGCATTGGTAACATCACTTGACATGATCATCATAGTCGGCCTTAAGTGATAACCAGTAGTGTCCCGTTCTCAAAATCTTCTTAGCTAACATCGGTCCACTCATATGTGTCCCACATACTCCATCGTGTACTTCGTCCATGATCTTCTGTGCTTGAGTTTCGTCCACACATCGCAATAATCCCAAGCCAACATCCTTCTTATACAAGGAATCTCCGCTCAAATAGAATTTCATCGCCATCTTTTAGATTCTTTGCCTCTCCATTCGGTTCGCTTGGTCGGGGAGAGATCTATCCCTCAAATATTCCCGGATGTCATGATACCAGGGATGATTTGGGTGAAGCACCTCATCTAATAACTCCGTAACGTGTTCTTCGTAAGCGGGGGCATTTTGTACCATTATTTCAATCTGGGGAGTAGCTCTACTTTTGAGTGTGGACTAATGAAGCCAAGGTGGCCAATGCATCGGCAAAGTCATCCCTTCCCCTGGAAATATGTCGGAAGGCTATGTCTTCAAATTCTTGCATTAATCGAATAACACACCGGTGGTACGAGAGTAACTGAAGCCCTGTCGCCTATCTGATTACTAACTTTGAGTCTCCGAATACGGCTAATCTTTTCACTCCCATATTGCGAGCAAATTTGAGTCCCAAAATGCATCCCTCATATTCAGCCGTATTGTTCGAATTACTAAATTGTAATTTGGTGAGAACAGGGTATTGCTCACCCGTAATAGAAACCAGGACCGCTCCGGCTCCATCCCCTTCAGCATTCATGGCACCGTCGAAATACATATTTCAAAATTGCCCTTCGTCATCACACCTCGTATGTTGGACCCACAATATGTCTTCACCTGGTAGAGAAGTTTCTAAAGGTTCCATTCCTCCTATCGGCATCTCCGATAATTGATCTGCAATCCCCTGCCCCTTTACAACTTTCTGGGTAACATAGAGGATGTCGAACTGTTGTAAGATTAACTGCCACCTTGACAATCGACAATTCCACATTGGTCTTTAAAATATATACTTCAGGGGATCAATTCGCGAGATCAAGTAGGTAGTTTGTCCATGAAGGTAATGTTGTAATCTCATAGCAGCCCATGCCAAGGCACAACATGTCCTTTCGATCGGGGTGTAATTCTATTCACAGCTGCTGAATCTCTTACTGAGGTAATAAATGGCATGTTCCTTACCCGATTCATTTTTCTGCCCCAACATATAACACATCGCCATGGCATTAACAGATATATACATGAAAAGAGGGATCCCATCCTTCGAAGGTACCAGCACTGGCGCCTCCATTAATTGCTTCTTAATGGTCTGAAAGACCTTTTGGCACTGATCGTTCAACTCTCGGGAGGCATCTTTCCTTAACAGTTTAAAGATCGGTTCGTAGGTGGTCATCAAATGGGATATGAACCCGCTGATGAAGTTTATCCTCCCCAAGAATCCTCTTATCTCCTTCTCTGTACGAGATGCTGGCATATCCATAATGGCTTTAATCTTAGTCGGATCCAATTCAATGTCCCAGTTGCTCACCAAGAACCCAAGGAGCTTGCCCGACTGAACTCCAAAGACACACTTTGCTGGATTGAGCTTCAAATTGTACTTCCTGAGCCAATCAATGAGTCACATGGTCAGATTCAACCCTTGATTTCACAATAATGTCATCCACGTAGACCTCTATCTCCTTATGCATCATGTCATGGAACAGGGCCATCATTGCCTTCTAATAAGTGGCTCCTGTATCCCGCGAAGCAATCGACGAAGGAATACATTTCATACTGGGTCGTATTATCCACCAAGATGTGTATGAAAGGCATTGGGAAATTATCTTTGAGACTGGCCTTGTTCAGATCCCTATAGTCAACGCATACTCTCACCTTTCCTCCGGGCTTCGCCACTGGGACTATATTGGAAAACCATTCTGGATACGTGGACACCATGATGATTCCAGTTTTGAATTGCTTGACTATCTCCTCCTTCACCTTCAAGCTCCACTCCGGTTTTAGTTTTCTCAGTTTTTGCTTGACCGACTTGAAACCCTCCTTGATGGGCAATCGATGTACTACAATATCCGTGGACAATCCGACCATGTCGTCATGTGACCAAGCAAACATATCCTCATATTGGCTTAACAACTTAGTTATCTCCGCTTTCTGGTTGGGGGTTAGGTCTGCCCCTATTTTTAGCTTTTTAGGGTTTTCAAGGGTTCCTATGTTGATGGTAATGGTTTGATCAAGGTTGGATTGGGTTTATCCTCGACCCATTCTCTGATTTCGTCGGGAGTGTCGTCATTACCTGTCTTGTCCTGCTCAATTCCCATCAAATCGAAATCCAGTTCTATATCAAAATCGTAATCATCTTTCAAATTTGGAAAATCGTTTGTTAGGCTAGAATAATTCAAATCGGGACACCTGACATAAAACAAAAATATTTTTCATATATATAAACATTTCAGTACATGAATTTCTTTTTTAATAATCATGACAAAATATGACATAGACGTGCAGGTATATAAAACAAAAGCACCATCTTAAAAACCCCTTGATCCCCTTATTGGACGGGATTCCCTGCCACTCCTGGATTTACCCTTTTCTGGATATCACCGGCTGCACGGTCCAATTTGTGGTGATCAATTCAGTTTTAAAGTGAGTGATGGAGGGGGCCTCTGCATTTGGAACCTCCTAAATGATAGCAGCAACTTGGTCTTTGCTTTTACTTCCTTTGGGGACTGCTATTCCGGCCCAATCAATGAAAGGCATGATCGGCTTGCCATCTGACAATTTCTCCTTCCCCCTTTCATTGTTCGCTGACTGTCCTGGGAGATGGCACCTTATCTCAAACTGCTCCATAATCTCTTGCAAGAATTCCTCCCGCTTGTCTCCAATTCTTTGGCTGAGGGGGGGGGGGGGGGGGGGGGGGGCTCTACTTCACTTTTTACTTCAGACGTAGGCCTGACCATCTTCGGGAAATGCTCTTTGTTGGTTCCTGAAATTGGGATCCCGGCTAGCCGAGTGGGAATCCTTTTGTACGGGTTCTTCTACCTTGGGCTTCCGTAATATCCTAGCCTTGCTTTGCCTAACTGTGTTGGCATCTGAATGGGCTCGGTGATCCCCTGACCATTCTTTCCCAATCCTTACCCTGGCTAGAATTTTATTGTCATCATTTCCCGAGTGACAAATGTGAGCTCCAAAGATATTCTAGGCTTTAAAGCTAGAGCCCCCAGATGCCGGTATTGAGGGGTACTGATTTCGAATGTTTGATAGCTGACTGGCTCGACTGACTCATCCAGATTGATCACTGGCATACCTTCCATAGAGTGAAGAGGATAGTTGGGCTCTGCGGCAATCGTCACTAAATTCCCGTCAATGATAAATTTGATTTGCTGATGCAGTGTGGAGGGGACTGCCCCTGCCATGTGTATCCAGGGTCTTCCCAGCAGCATGTTGTAACTTGCAGCAATATCCAACACTTGGAAAGAAATATTGAAGGTGTAGGGCCCAATTTCAACGGGTAATTCTATTTCTCCCACAGTGTCCTGTCGAGACCCATCGAAAGCCCGAACCATCACTTGACTGGCCCGCAGGCACCTGGGGTTGATCTTCATTTTTTCCAGGGTGCTGTATGGGCAAATGTTTAGAGCCGATTCATCGTCAATTAGTACTTCATTCATTAAATACCCCGAGGAGATGACCGCAATGTGCAACGGCCTTCGGTGCCCTCTCCCTTCCTTGGGGATGTCGTCATCGGTGAATGATATCACATTGTTGTCCAATAAATGGCCCACCAAATAGTTGAATCTTTCCGTGCTGAGTGTCTTAGGGATGTGAGCCTCCTCCAGGACCTTGCTCAATATTTGATGATGATCATTGGATGACAGTACCAGATCTATGATTGACTCTAACACCTTAACCACCCTTGCTTCGTTGTGATTCATTTTTTTAAAGAATTCCAAGGCCTTCTCCTCCGAGATCCTCCCGCTTTCTTTTTCCATGCCCTCAAGGACTCGCCTCAGCAGATACAAAGGATTTCCCTTGGAAGTAATTGACGCACAGCTGGCCATCTCTGGCTTTCCCCCGTAACTCCATGGAACAGCTTTCAAACTTGTAATTGGCATTTGCGATCTCGCTGCTATATTGAGGGGTTTCGGAGCTGACAACCGGATAGGTGCCTTTTTGGTACGTTTGCTCACCCCAGCTAATTTAAGTGATTTACTTTGCGTGCTCTCCTGGACATTGGCCATACCAACCACTTCGTCGATCCTTTTTATGTATCTCAGTTTCAAAGGCCCCTCTGCCTTGCTGGCTTCAATTACGTTGACACCTCCCCCATTATGCTTGGGCAGAGGGTTGACCTTGACGTTTGGTGATTCTGGCTGCTCTGCCACAACTTTTCCACTATCAATCATATTTTGTATCTTATGCTTCAACGTCCATTATTCCTGAGTGTCGTGCCCCGGGGACCCCGAATGATAGGCACTTTTCTTGCTCGAATCATACCTCTTCCCCTTTGGGTCAATCGGTGGTGCTAGCTCTGTAATCTTCTTCTGGGTTATTAACACCGCCAAGATTTGCTCTAAGGGATCCCCCAACGGGGTGAATTCTCTATCTCAAAAATTTTCAAATCTCCTTCGCCCTTCAGGCCTTTAATTGGTGAAAGTTGACTGTCGAGGGGGCATACTCCATTGCATTCGAACAGGAGGGCTATTCTCTGCTTTCCCAGACGGCCCTTGTAGGACTAGGGATACGTCCTCCTCTTTTCGTTTATGTGTCCTACGGGAAGTATTGCCATAATTTTTGCTTTGAATCTGCTCCACAACAGCTTCGAGAGCCGTGAATTCTCGGATCTTTCCAGATTTCAATCCCATTTCGGCCATTTCCCCATGTTTAATTATTTTCGCAAATGGTTTCCCGATTCCAGCTATTACCCTCTCGTAATAAGGAGCCTCTTGGATATCTATAAAAGTCATCACCATCTCTGCCTCATTCATTGGTGGGTTCACTTGCGCGGCCATCCTTCTCCATCGCTGGGCATAATCTTTAGAGGACTCCTTGGGCTGCTTCTTAATCTTCATCATTTGGTATCGATCAGGGGCCATTTGCGACTGGAAGCTGTATTAGGTCAAGAAGGTGTGGGCCAACTCCTCCCAGTTGTGAATTTTTGCATTGTTCAGCCTGACATACCAAGTCCTAGCCTCTCCCATTAGACTTTTCTAAAAGAGCTGCATCCTCAATGATTCATCCTTAGCGTATGCCCCAAGCTCTCCAATGTAGACCTTTAGGTGAGTGTAGGGGTCCCCCGCCCCGTTGTAGTTTTCAAACTCTGGGATTTTAAATTTTTTGGGGTATCTGGTTCCCGAAAAAACACATAAGTCGGAATAATTGACACTGCCATATGACCTAATCCATTTCATGGTCTTGATGGCCTCTTCCATCTATTTCATCTTTTTGCTAAAATTACTTGTACTTTTGTCCTCGGGAATAACAATAACTTCCTTTGGCTGCTCGGTTTTAGGAGTTTCTTGGGTCATCCCGTTCCCCTATGATGATAGCCCTGGTGGATCCTCGGGTTGCGACCCCGGTTTCAATTTGAAATGCTCCTTTAATAACATGGTTATCTCAGCCATTTGATTTTTTACGGCTTCAAACTCTTCCCAAGAGATAAGAGGTGGTTTAGAATTAGGATTTTCGGCCATCTCGATGGTTGAGTCCCGGGCTTTTTCAGATCGAAGACGGGTTTGAGGAGCAATCCTACAAATAAAACAACTCAAGTTTAGTTTCGATGAATGATACTAGTGGATGCATGCTAAAGCGAATATCTCTGTGTTTTTGAGTTTTTTAATATTTTCCTACAAAACAATGTTAGTGGTACTTTATTTCAACCAAGGCATGCTAATGTGATTTTATGATGCTCTCTAAGCTCTCCCTGTAAAACAGAGGTTAGCACTTGATTTTAACAAGGTGGGAGCTATACAAAAAACGTTTGACTTTAAACATAACATCATGTGCATAAAGCGTAATAGGGTATAAAGAGACTTCTCATGCGTTGAGTTTATCTGAGGCTGACCTACCCTAAGTTACTCTCGCGAGCTTTTCGGCATAAAGGTTCCCAGATCTTCGCAACATACTAGACGAGAATAAATCCGGTCTTTTAATTGAATTAGATCTGAGTGGATGTTTTTCTTGAGCCTCGCTGGAGAGCGCCCCTTTGAGTCCAGTAATCCACATCCAATGGGTTTGGCTCAGGAAGAGGAACTGCTTAATCATACATTCATCATACATTCACCGTCCCTCATCGCATGCATATGATGATAATAAAAATAAAGCCTAAAAAAGATAACGCAGTCACAAAACTCGCACATTCATTCATACACGTAAAAAAAATGTAAATCAATGCAAATATCGCAACCACACATTCGATTCGCAGATATTTAAAAGATAGGAAATCATCAAAATTTGAACGCAGCTTAAGCCCTCTAATATCCCCAGCGGAGTCGCCAGTTGTCGACGCCGGGAAAATCGTCTCCTATTAATAATTACCCTTTCTAATTTTAGCCTTTTAATTATGAGAGGTTATTTTTTTTGGAAAAGATCGACACAAGTGTCGACGAGGTTTGAAAGGTCGATTTTTATGATGAGCCAATTAACCAGAGTCGCCAGTTGGTATGATTGAAATGGATGTACCAACTCATCCGAGTTTTAATTTTCGCAATCGTGTTGGCTCATGTATGACTTCGAATTAATTGGCCTGCAAACCGAGATTCACAGAGTTCGGGGGCTTGCTTAAGTGAGGGGAAGGTGTTAGGCACCCCCTGACTTCCGTGAAAACACGGTTACCGCAATTTGGATGCTTTCCTATCCTTTTAAAATCCTAAAACGTATATGTATGTGTGTGTGTGTGTGTGTGTGTGTGTGCGTGTGTGCGCGCGCCTTAATGAATGTTGTGGGGAATTTTGCATGAAAAGCCACTTTGATTTTTTATAAAAGAACGTGTTTTATCTGGAAAGCATTTTAGAACGTCTTTTGACCCATACAAAAAGGCTTTACTTTATAATAGATATTGATTTTAATTTTAAAAGCAATGAGATTTTTATTAGGTGTCGTTTTAGAAAAATAAGGGTTTTTTAAACTTTCGTTAAATAAGAATCGAGACTATACATTGCCTTTTGACAGTAGAGTAAAATAAAATGAAGGCAACTTCTAGGAGCTCTTTAACCCTATGCACCAAAGTTTAATAAAAAGACGTTTATCTATTTTTACAAAATCATTTTTTATGATGTTTAAAAAACGTTTGTAGCCTTTTCGTTAAATAGGAATCGACATTCATTAAAACTCTCGATTTTAAGCCTCGTGATTCTAATACCCTAATTAGATTGTTTTTAGAAGGTCTTTATCGTTTTGCTCTTTTTTGAAATCGCTTTTCATGTCGCAAATCAAATCAAGCATTCAAAAATGTGTCGGGGTTATTCATGGGCATGTGAGCCATCTAAATAACCCCAAACACCCACAATCACATATTCCACTATTACAGGACCTTAAACTCGATTTCGACTCGATGTCGTTTTAAGGCCCGACATTTACATATATACAATAAATGGCACATCGTCGTAACTGCATATACCAAAAATTGTCCATCTTTGAAATTTGATCGCAATGATCTGATTCCTAGGCTCACAATCCCAAAATCACCACACAACGATAATATGGATACAATGGAAAACTAAATGACACTAGATTTACTACTATACCATAATAACCTAAAATAGCAAGTTAAAACACTATAAACTATGCATTACCATAATAAACTATATATCACCATACGGATATCATCGGGACATTAGGAGAAAATTTCGTTATGACGGAACCCTCACTAATCATCCCTAATCCATGGATCCTTACTAATACAACAAAGATATTACACTCAAACAACCCAATAACAAGAAATCATAAGGAGAAAAAAAGCTAAAACTTCAAGAAATGCCCTTTTTTCATCTTGCAATACTTCAAGAATCGCTTTATACTTCACCATCAAATATATAACATGAGATTGGATAAATATTGAAGCTAAAAGAAGAGACAAACCCCCCTTTTTTTCCCAACTCGTGGGTTTCTCTCTCTATTTCTTTTTTTTCTTTTCTTCCTCCCTCTTCCCAGATGAAAAATGGAGGTTGTATAGGTGACTAGAGGCAGCCGTAGATGCATCTGTGGCTGACTGCAGATGCATCTGCGGCTGCCTGCTATCGTCGTCTCAGCCGCCGCCTCGGCTGCCATGTGTTTCCTCAAGCCGCGAAAACGCCCAAAAGTCTTTAGCCACAGATACATCTGCGGCCGCCCGACTTCCTTTCCTCGATTCTCATGTCATACAGTTTTAAATCATCATTTTTTTCTATATTATTTGTATCTCGCAATCTGGAGACTATTGGTGGGATGTATTGACTGTTTCAGTTCGTCTGGATAAATTCGTATCCCTGTATCGCGCAATTTGATGTCGATTCATTGTCGCGTTTGCTAGTCATGACTGTGTTACAATTTACCATTCCCTCTCGCAAGCTGTGTGAAATGACGATTTTGCCCTCATGTCTTATGTTAGTAGAAAATTGTAATATTTGGGTGTCTACATCCATCATACAATAAACATAATTCAATAAATGAAAACATTCATTCTCCTCAATTATTTTCCATTTATTTACTATTTGACATCCATATAATAAAATATTGCACCATTTGTGCAATTTATAATTCCTTTCTTAATTAATGTACTTTTCTTATATAAATTATATAATCATTTTTATATAATTTATATAATTTAAATAATTATTATTTACTTACTATTTACTTAAATTTCTTTATATAAATTATAAAATTTATTATTATATAATTTATATAATTTATATAATTACTTTCTTTTCTTAAATAATTTTAAGAATTTTTCCATAATTATTGATTAATTATATAATCAATAATTATACCTTTATTAACTCTCTCATTAACTTTTTATTTAAATTTGGATTAATTTAATTATTAATCTCTTTATCTCCATAATCCGTAAAAATTTATAAATTATATCAATTGAACATGCATATATATATATATACAAATATATATATATATACATATCTAACTCATATACATCACATTATCAAGTAACATTTTAAACAATTTATTTACTTTTCAATTATGTTAATTCAACACAAAAAAAATTCCAGATTTAATTTATCAATTAAATCCCACCACACACTTAAAATCACATAAAATATATTAATCATAAATAATTTAAATAACCTTGAAAATTTTATTAATTAAATTCTTATTTAATATTATTAAAGACATCCTAAAAATTCGGGTCCTCACATTCTTCCCCCCTTAACAGAATTTTGTCCCCGGAATCACAATTACCGTAATAACCTTACGTATTCTATTTATAGCACTTTGCTATACTTTTATCTTGATAAATAACAACTAAACCCATTAATAACCCTAACTTACCTCTTTAATAGCTGTAAATTACATCTTTAATGGATAACACCATAATGATTATAACAGTTAGAGTATTCAACTCTAACTAAATTTACAATTTCTTTGTAATATTACTTTTTACTATTCTCTAAAAAATTTATTGATGAAACTTTAGCTTATTTCTTGATGTACTTATCAATATAGTTTCTCATTTTCTGAAAAAATTTCCTTTATTTAATCGTACTTACCCTTACTCAATCAACTTAATTCATATTCTCTATTTCACATTATTTATATAAACATTACTTTACATGTTCAACTTTCTTTTCTTAATTCATTTTCATAAACTTTCTTCACATTCCATTTATCTTTGTAACATATTCAACATATCTTTCTTTCCTTCCTGTCTCATAGTCACTACACATTGCAGTTTTTCTAATTCATCACATTTCACAGTTTCTTTGTTCCATAAATTCTACTTTTATTATCGCACACATCTAGAAAATGCTACCCCATCCTACCATCCAACCTTAATAAGAGTAGAGGAATTTAAAAAAAAAAAAATTTGGAAAAAAAATACTTTCATAATATGCTAAATGAACACGTATCCCGGTTTAACAGTACTTCGCTCCCAGAGTACCTCATACTGCAAACCACTGACGGAGAATTTATCTGTCATTAAAGTGATGGATATTTCATCCATACGTTGGCACACCAGGTGATCAATCTGCAATGCCCGTGTTTCGGTATGCCAGGTGACCATTCGATCAACCTGCAATACCCCTTAATCCCTTTATGCCCCCCCTTTTTACAGAGGTTGTTCATCTCAGCCTTAGAATTCATACAAAAATAATTTGATTGGGCATAACTTTCAAAGAATATGAATACATTTCAAAATTTGTCTAGCTGAATCAAATAGCTTAGACTTATATTTCTTCAACGCTTATCTAGCCAGATCAATTAGCATAGACTTTCTTTTAACAATCTATAACCTGCAGAAATTTTAAAACATTCATCATGCCAAAACTTCTCAAAACGTCTAGCCGAGTCAAATGGCATTGACTTGTAGCTTTTACATATTTTCATAAAACAAAAATCATTTATGACTTCATGTTACCGTATCATCTTGACAGTACGTTGAGAATTTCGTCGCTAATAATTCCTACACCATACTTTATGGTGCCGAATCATCTTATGACGTCATAGTACCGCACCATCTCAATAACATATTGAGCATTCTGTCATTCATCACATCTACACCGGGCTAAAAGGTGCATTGATGATTATTTTAAAATACATTTTGATGTTCAAAATATTTTTGTTTAGCCGAAACAAGTAACATAGACACTTTTTAAATCGTTTAAAATATTGAAAATCATTTTAGTTTTTATCATACCGCGACAGGCAATTATGCATGAATCCACACACCCTTGTTACCATGCATGTATGATAATAAAATTAATTACATTTTTAAAAATACATTAGTGCGAAGTTAACTTGAGGCCAAAAATTTCGAAGTCTAGCAAAGCTAGAAGAGTAGAAATACCCTAAATTCCAAAACATCCATCCCCTTCTGCTCTTCACTTAATTACTGTATTTATTGCTAGGACTATTATTATTTATCATACTAAAATTTCTGGCTACTCCAACTTTTCTATACCCTCGTATAGTTCATCAAACTTACCACACATTATGAGTCCAGGAACTTACTATAAGAATATGAGTTTAGAAGATTGTCCCAGCAATATATAGTCTGAGAACACATCAAAGACTGTCCATATACTGAGGCGCTCAAAACATACCACACGATTATGAGTCATAGACTTACCATATGCATGAGTTTTAGGAACTCGTGCCTAAACTTAATATTATCTATCTATCAAATATACATATGAGAGAAGAATCACCTCCTCAATATATGTATACTGATAGCGCGACTTTAACATTTCAATAATTATCACTATGGCAGCTAAGGGAACATAAGTCCCCTGCCCATACAAAGGCTTGTGCAACTCAGTCACCATGTGAGTTCTCAATTGAAATTTCGTACCCAAGTTTTCTGTCCCCTGAACATAACATTTCTGCAATTCATATCTCATCATTATTTGAGTTCATCTTGTACTATTTCATAGTACCATTTCTCTTTATAACATCAAGCTATACCTTTTGGATCATTAACAGATATCTCTGTTATTTCATAGTCTTATTAGATCACATCGTGATCTTACTTTACAATCTATTCATTATTCGATTTCCTTATCTCGTGATCATATCGTAGTACGATCATCTTACTGTTCTTGATCATGTTATTATGATCTCTTTCTATGCTTTTTAGATTACCTTGTCATCTTTATTGCTTGAATCAGGTGTCCCCTAATTTTCTTTGAGATTCATCTTTGAATTATTTCAAATATTCTTTCAGATATATTCTTAATTGAACTTATGAATTTTCTCAATTCGTTACCTTCATTAAAATCTTTCCTAACATCTCTATCTTTTCCTTAAAATCTTATATCTTTCATATTTTCTTAATCTTAGCCAATATCTGAGAACTATATCTCTCAACTTATGGCTCTCTACTCTAATCCCCCCATGTTCATCAAACTTGTCACGTATTTGGGCTCAAGAACTTACCACAATCATATGGCTTGAGGGGCTTATCCTAGTCAGGCCATAGTCGCCCATTTGCTGAGGGGCTCCACCATACAATCATGAGTCACGAGCTTACTATACGCTTATTTTTTATTTATTTTTTCAGAACACGCAACTAACCTTACTCTTTCTTACTAAGGTTATAGTATAAGGTATCGTTTACCCAAAGTTTATAAACTTCAGCTCTGATACCATCTGTAACGACCCCAAAAATCTGGACAATTCAACTCTCGACTTCGGTCGTTATCAATACGTCTAGCTATAAATTTTCCATCATCATTCGATGCTTAAATTAGTAAACTACGGTATACTTTAAACTTTTCTGTTTTCATTCATTATTTTCTCGAATCATAATCTTTATCATTTACATATTCTCTAAATCAAAACTGTTATATGATTCATTTTCCCAGAGTAATTTTAATAAATGTTATATCTCAATTAAATAATCAATTACATCTCAAATAACTCAAAATTTACAACTTAACATCAAACCAACCTCATAATTTATCAAGTACATCATTCGAAACTTTAACACAATTCATAATAGTATCAACTCAGCTAAAGTATTTAAATCTTCGTGTGTTAGTCCTGCTCCATGTCATTCAATCAACATATAACGTTGTCTTAAATTCTTAACCTGCAAAAATGGTTATTTGCAAGATTGAGCTCAACAGCCCAGCAATTCTAACAGTTTTCATGCATCCTGTAGCACATAATTAACATACTCAAATTACATATCATAATCATTAAACTAACATATCATACATGCTTCAGTTCACGTAACTAAAAGAAGGATCGAGTTCCTTATCCAATCAGCATTCTTTATTCAATTACTGTAGTCATAAATTGACTTTAACGTTTCATGCTAACAACACATGTAATATCTTTGCAATACATATTAAAACAATTCATCACCAAGTACACATAGCAAATAAGAATTGAAAGACCTACCTTGCTTGCGTTATTCCCTATATGCTTATCAAACCTCCAAATTTGGTCGCTTATACTAACTCGTGACTTTATCATTCCATGTAATACCTTTTGATTTCTTCTTTAGACTAGGTAGATGATAGAAATTGTTTGATTAAGTGCTCCTCTTCTCCTTCTTGGTGGTGGTTTCGGGTGGAAAGTGAAACAAAAAGAGAGAGAGTGTTTGTGTTAATTTTTTTTATGCGTAAATTGCTCCTTCCTCTTTATTTTATTTTTTTGGTGGAATTACACAAATTGAAATACTTATCATGTCCACCGACTTCATCCACGCACACAACCAACTTTGGATTTTGGATAATTCACCAATATGCACAAATAAAAATTTAATACATTACGTAGTTATTTCGTGTAATAAATAATTTACATAATGTATGTAAAATATTTATTTTAAATTCATAAATTGATTTATAAATAATATTTATACCTTTTTAAGGTACTTTACTTGACAAATTTTATATACGTATAATGACATGCATGTAATTATATGAAGTATTTTATACCTCCAAAATTAATAAGATAACACATACAACTTGTAGAAATTAATTTTTATACTTTTTCACTTCGTTACACGGACAACATGTTTAATTAACATGATTAAGTTCTAAAATATTATTTTCCAAAAAAATTAAAACAATTTCATCATACAATAAACATAATTCAATAAAGTAAACATTCATTCTCCACATTTATTTTCCATTTCTTTACTATTTGACATCCATTTAATAAAATATTGCACCATTTGTGCAATTTATAATTCCTTTCTTAATTAATGTACTCTTCTTATATAAATTATAAAATCATTTTTATATAATTTATATAATTATTATTTCCTTACTATTTACTTAAATTTCCTTATATAAATTATAAAATTTATTATTATATAATTTATATAATTACTTTCTTTTCTTAAATAATTTCAAGAATTTCTCCATAATTATTGATTAATTATATAATCAATAATTATACCTTTATTAACTCTCTCATTAACTTTTAATTTAAATTTGGATTAATTTAATTATTAATCCCTTTATCTCCATAATCTGTAAAAATTTATAAATTATATCAATTGAACATGCATATATATATATATATATACACACATATCTAACTCATATACATCACATTATCACGTAACACCATTTAAAAAATAATTTATGCACCTCCACAACTATTTTAAATATTAACAATTTAAATTGTATAATTACATGAAATTTCTCTTATTCTTCATAAATTATTTTTAAACAATTTATTTACTTTTCAATTATGTTAATTCAACACATTTTTTTTCAGATTTAATTTACCAATTAAATCCCATCACACACTTAAAATCACATAAAATATATCAATCATAAATAATTTAAATAACCTTGATAATTTTTTTAATGAAATTCTTATTTAATATTATTAAAGAAATCCTGAAAATTCGAGTCCTCACAACTATCACTGCGTATCATACTGAATTACACGGACTGGTTAACGAATTTGAGAATTGTTCCTACTACTGAAAAGCTTTCCTATATCCTAAATTTGTCATCCTAAATTTGTCGTCCCTACAACTGTTACAGTAAATGCCTCTAAGGAAGAAGTTGCTACTTTTAAGAAGTGACAAGATGATGCACTTGTGGCTCAATGCATCATGCTCGCATCCATGATTAACGAGCTTCAGCGTCAGCACGACAAGATGCATGCTCCTACCTTAAAAATCTTTATGGTGAGCAAAGTAAGACTGCTAGATATCAGATATCTAAGGAACTCTTCCGATCTCGGATGACCGAGGGCACTACCATTGAGAATCATGTCCGTAAGATGATCAATCTGATTGAATAACTTGGATAGTTAGGATTTGTGATGGATGGGGAGTTGAGCCAAGATTTGATCTTGCAGTCACTCCCGGACACCTTCTCACAATTTGTTGTGAATTTTCACATGAATAAGTTAGACGTCAGCTTGTCTGAGTTACTAAACATGTTGAAAACTGTGGAAGGTCACTTCTCATCTAAAAAGAACCAAATCTTATTGGTAGATGATTCTTCTAAGAAAATGAAGAGGCCCAAGGGAACTTTTCAAAAGACGAAATCTAAGAAGGCTAAGGGCAAAGCAAAAGTAAAGGCTAATAAGAAGGCAGATCCATATAACAAAGGAATGTGCTTCCATTGCAACAAATCGGGTCACTAGAAAAGAAACTGCAAAGAGTATATTACAAGTTTAAAGCAGAAGAAGCTTGGAGAAGCTTCAACCGCAGATCAAGGTTTGTTCATGATTGAAATAAATCTTTTTGTAAGTCAAAGTTCTACTTAGGTATTAGATACCGGTTGTGGTTCTCACATATGTAATACTATGCAGGGACTAAGCAGAAATAGAAAGCTAAACAAAGACGAAGTCATCCTACACGTGGGGAATGGAGCAAAGGTTTGCTGCATTAGCCATAAGAACTTATTGTTTAGTATTTCCTACGGGCAAGTCTATTTATTTAAATAATTGTTATTATATTCCAGTACTTATTAGAAATATTATTTCTATTCCTATGTTGGACAAGGTTGGTTTTGAAATTATAATAAAGAACAACAGTTGTTCTATTTATAAAAATAATATTTTATATGGTATTGGCAATTTACTGAATAGACTTTACTTACTTGACTTACACGAAAATATATTACAAATTGAACAAACAAAGAAAAGAAAAAGAGATAATATAAATTATACTTTTATGTGGCACTGTAAACTCGGTCATATTAATGAAACTAGATTAAACAAGTTGTATAAAGATGGACTTTTAGAGTTATCTAATTATGAATCTTGTCCAACTTGTGAATCTTGTCTCATGGGTAAAATAACCAAATCTCATTTTAATGGAAAGGGAGAAAGAGTTACAGAGTTGAAAGAGTTACAGAGTTGTTAGAGTTAGTACACACAGATGTATGTGGACCTATGACAACACATGCACGAGGAGGGTATTCATATTTTATCACTTTCACTGATGATCATTCAAGATTTGGATATGTGTATTTGATGAATTACAAGTTTGAATCATTTAAAAAGTTCAAAGAATTCAGAAGTGAAATAGAGAAACAAACTAGCAAGAGTATTAAGATTATTCGATCGAATCGAGGTGGTGAATACTTAAGTAATGAGTTTCTTAATTATCTAAAAGAAAATGATATAATCTCACAATGGACTCCACCAGGTACTCCACAATTGAATGGTGTATCTAAAAGGAGAAATCGAACATTGTTGGATATGGTTCATTCCATGATGAGTTTTACCGATCTTCCAGTTTTCTTCTGGGGTTATGCTATAGAAACGGTTGCATATCAACTTAACAAGATACCTTCTAAATCCGTCCCAAAGACTCCATATGAGTTATGGACAGGGAGAAAACCAAGTCTTAAGTATGTTAAGATTTGGGGTTGTCCAGCTTATGTCAAAAGGTTTGAGAATGATAAGCTAGAGACACAATCCGACAAGTGCAAATTTGTGGGATATCCTAAAGAAAGTTTAGGATATTATTTCTATCATCCAACTAATCAAAAGGTATTTGTTGCGAAACATGCTTTCTTCTTGGAAAAGGAGTTTATCCTTGAAGAGGTCAGTGGGAGCAAAATAGACCTTGAAGAAGTTCAAGAACCATAAAGAACTATGGGTCAAAGTAAGGTACCTAACCAAGTAATACAACCCAATGTACCACAACCTATTCGTAAATATGGAAGAGTACCAAAGATACCTGAAAGATATGGATTCATCATAGAAGATGATGATGAGGTACGCATCATAGATAATGATGATTCATTGACTTACGAAGAGGCAATGAGTAGTATAGACTCAGAAAAATGGCTAGCAGCCATGAAATCCGAGATGGACTCCATGTATGGGAACTAAGTATGGACTTTGGTTACTCTACCTGAGGGCATTAAGCCTATTAGGTGCAAATGGGTCTTTAAGAGAAAGACTGAAGCAGATGGCAAGGTAAATACCTATAAGGCCCGACTGGTTACAAAAGGTTTCAGACAAAGACAAGGTGTTGACTATGACGAAACCTTTTCACCAGTAGCAATGCTCAAATCCATTCATATTTTTCTTGTAATTGCAACTTATCATGGCTATAAGGTCTGGCAAATGGACATAAAAACGGTCTTCCTCAATGGAAAAATAGAAGAGGATGTATATATGATATAGCCAGAGGGATTTGTTTTAAAGGTTGGAACAAATCAAGTCTGTAAGCTACAACGATCTATCTATGAATTGAAGCAAGCTTCTCAAAGATGGAACATCCGTTTTGATAAGACAGTCAAAGAATTTGACTTTATCAAAAACAAGGATGAATCATGTATGTACAATAAGGTTAGTAGGAGCACTGTCACATTCCTAGTATTATATGTTAATGATATATTACTAATAGGGAATGATATTCCAATGCTACAGTCGATCAAGATTTGGTTATCTAAACACTTCTCCATGAAGGACTTGGGAGAAGCATCCTATATTTTGGGGATAAAGATCTATAGAGATAGATCTGAAAGGATGTTTGGCTTGTCCCAAGGAACGTACATTGATTCTATGTTAAAGAAGTTTAGCATGGAAGATTCCAAGAAATGGCTCATGCCGATGGGTCATAGAATACATCTCTCAAAGAAGCAAGCCCCAAAGACACCTAAAGAGAGAGACTGTATGAGTAAGAATCCTTATGCCTCAACAATAGGATCTACCATGTACGAGATGATATGTACAAGACCTGATATTGCTTATGCACTTAGTGTAACAAGCAGATATCAGTCTAATCATGGAGAAGAACATTGGAAGGTAGTGAAAAATATCCTAAAGTACTTAAGAAGAACTAAGGATATGTTTCTTATCTACGGTGGGTCTGATTTGAAACTAGAGAGCTATACAGACTCAAGTTTTCAAACTGACTGAGATAATAGTAAATCTATTTTGGGTTATGTGTTTACCTTAAACGGTGGCGCAGTGAGTTGGAAAAGTTCAAAACAACAAATAATTGCTGATTCAGTGACAGAGGTAAATTACATAGCTGTAAGTGAAGTTGTAAAGGAGGTTGTTTGGATGAAGAAGTTCATTACAGAACTTGGAGTGGTTCCTAGAATTTAAGGACCAGTGCCTTTATTTTGTGACAACACGGGAGCTGTTGCATAAGCCAAGGAACCCAGGTCTCATCAGAAATCTAAACATGTGTTACGGCAGTTTCATTTGATTAGAGAAATCATTGAAAGAGGATATGTCACCTTAGAGCGTGTCGACTCTCTTAACAACATAACAGATCCATTTACTAAAGTTTTAACTTAAAAACAGCTTGATCGTCAGTTAGAGAAGATGGGTATTAGATACCATGGCGATTGACTGTAGTGCAAGTGGGAGATTGAAAGTAGTATGCAAACAAGCCAATCATATTTGATATGATGTAGCATGTACTTTGTAATCTTATTAATTTATTAATAAAAGTTTATTTATACAAAGACATTTTCTTTATCCATATTTAATAGTTAATATTAATTGTGATAAACACATAGTTGTTGAGCAATACTTTTAGAATCATGATGATGATCGTGCTAATGAGATCTAAATTCAAGATAGCTCAAAACTAAAATTGTTCCTAATCGTGAGATCATTAAAATGGGGATTAGTGAATCTGAATAAATTAGTGCATACTATGTTTGCTCTTATGAAGAAGATGATTAATCTCATAATCATTTATGTAGAGACACTAAAGTAAATATGTAGGTGCTTATTAGAGAATAAGTTCACTGAACGTGACTCGCTCAAGGAACACCTAATGGAGTATTACTTGCTTGTCAATAGGAGTTCCTTTTGTGATAGTAGTACAAGTGATCCTTGGACTTGAGATCATCATAGTATCTTGTGTATAATGAATTATGTTTTGACATATTCCTTAAAACCTTTAGGGTGTATCAAAGGGTATGATCGGATATAATAAGTCATACATGGAAATAGGTGAATGATCAACAAAAAATCTACCACTTCTAGTAAACGAAAAGAATGTCCTATGTGATTCGATAAATGACAACTCAGTAGTCCTTGGCCAAGGTAGAATGAAAATTAGAAAGTAGTTTCTAGTTTACATTAATTAAAGTAATTTATTTGAGGATCGAAATGCATATAATCAAATAAAATAAGACTTGATAGTTATACCATGTCTTATATTTGATTGAGACGTTATAAGGTAGAAGGATTGAATTGTATGGTAATTATTCGTTGAATAGGTTCTTTTATGATTAAATATTGAAATCTATATTATCTGAAAAGTCGTTAATCACTAAGGGGGCTTACCCTTATTATAGAATAAATATTATTTATTTAAATAAATTAAATAGTTTAATTTATTTATATAAATAAGATTAGAATAGTTCTAATTATTTTATTCCATAACCGAAATTGGTCTAGTTAAGCTATCCTAAGACTTTTTTCAAAAGTAAAATTGGGTAAATTAATGTTCGGGGACGCGTAATCCTTTTTGTAGGTGCTTAATGATTTTTCGAAAAACCCTAAAATGGTTTCAAGGCAAGTCTTCTAGCTCTTGCTATGTGCTACTTATGTAGTATTATTAAAATGAGAAATAAGATGTGTAATGTCATGTTGTTATGAGATAGATGTTATGTGAAGTCTTTAACTGATGTTTGTAGGTCTTCTAATTGTTATGTGTTATGTTTATGAGTTATGAACATGATTTATATACTTTGTGTGTCAATATGATATAAATTGTTGGAATGTGAGTTATATGTGATATTAAATGGAGAATTATATTCAGTTAAGGCACGCTAAAGTTTATATGAAAGCATAAACTACGTATGTGCTATATGTTAGACTTGCTAAGCCGTTGTGTTCATTCTTGCGAATAAAACCTTATTTGCATATTAAAGATAAACGTTAAGAAGATCATGAACGTAAGGATGAAGCGTAGATTAGGTTTTCATGTTTATTACTTATATTTGTATTAGTCGTAATGACTGTTGTAATACGAATAAGCAAACATGTAACTGAATATTAAATAAATGATATAATTTATTAATATCAGAATGTCGTTATGTCTTTATTTTGATATAACTTAGAATTGTTAAAACTTAACATAGTATTGATAATGATCTATTTATCTGGATGAGAATTGGTAAATGACTTGTGAGTATTGTAAGCATCTGAGACAGGACTAATCGATGTTAACTGGTCAAATTCATCATTAGGTTCCTTGGACCTAAGTATAAACTTGTTATTATTATTCTGAATATCAGATAAATAGGATTATTGATATAAAAAAAATATCATTATAACCAAAAGTGTTTTGAGTGAGATTTTTAACTAGTTGGGTATGTTCTGTACTTACAAAGAGAATTTTACACCGGACAAAGGTACAAACATTTGTCACGGATAAAGATACAAACATTTATCATGGGTGAAGATACAAACATTCACCATGAGATTCTCTGTTTCCAAGAACCGTCCTAATGATTTAATGTTGTGAATCTTGAAATGTGTAAAGTTATAGAATATTTAAATCTTAAGGTTAAAATTGAACCATTATATATAGTGTTATCCATTTATACGGATGAACTATAAGTTGATACTTGTATAAATAATGAGACCGAGATCAAGTTAAGATCCAGGGACAAAGTTACAAAAATGTTTTAATGTATAATCTAAAATAAGACTAATTCAACCAATATGATTATGGGATCATTGGTTAAGTTGGTAAATATATGAAGTTTAACGCACAAGGTCCGCCGTAATGAGTGCGGGGATTTTGGGGATGTTACACGATCTCTTTTTTAACTCTTGAAAAATTACTTCACATTTGTTCGTCCAAACAAACTTTACTGTATTGCTTGTTATATTGGTTAACGAGGTCACTATCTTAGAAAAATCTTGAATGAACCTCCGATAATAATCTACTAACCCTAAGAAATTGCGCACTTCTGTGGGAGTCTTAGGCTGCTCCCAACTGATTATGGCCTCAACCTTTGTTGGATCCACTGATATCCATTCCTTGTCTATTACAAGTCCCAAAAATTGGACCCTCTCTATCCAAAACTCACATTTTGAAAATTTTGCGTAAAGTTTATCCCTCCTTAACGTCTTTAACACCAACCTTAAGTATCCTACGTGTTCTTCCTAGGTCTTGGAGTAAATTTGAATATCATCAATAAATACAACAACGAACTTGTCCAAATATGACTTAAACACTCTATTCATTAAGTCCATGAACACTGCTGATGCATTTGTCAATCCAAATGACATTACCAAAAATTCGTAATGCCAAATATCGTGTCTTAAAAGTTGTCTTAGGCACGTCTTCTTTCCTTACCTTTAACTGATGGTACCCGGTTCTCTGATCTATCTTCGGGAAGTACTTTGCTCCTTTAAGCTGATCAAACAAATTGTCGGTGCAAGGTAAAGGGTACTTATTCTTAATTGTGACCTTATTCAACACTCTGTAGTCTATACAAAGTCGTAGCGATCCATCTTTCTTCTCACGAACAAAAATGATGCTCCCAATGGAGACATACTAGTTGGATGTAACCCTTATCCAACAATTCTTGCAATTGAACCATTAATTATTTCATCTCAACCGACGCCATACGATACGGAGCCTTAGAAATCGATGTCGTTCCTAGCACATGATATATTACAAACTCGTCTAGGAATACGTCCAAAAATTCCTTTACTATAGGTATCTTATTCATTTTTTCTCCCACTCTCTAGGTGTCTACCATATGGGCTAAGTAGCCTACACATCCTTTTCTCAAACACTTCTTGACCTGCATCATCATCAAACAATAAGATTGCTTTGACAACGTGTTACCATAGAATACTACCTTTAGCCGATTCGGGGTCTGAAGATTTACACATTTCCTTTTACAGTCAATAACTGTCTCATTCTTATATAACTAATCCATCTATAAGATTACATTAATTCCCCTAATCTGATTGGAATTAAATCCACCTTAAACTGGTGTCCCCTAATGCATGTGCAACATTTTCGATGTACATGTTCTACGGAGATTACTTCTTTATTCATCACTTTTATGTTCAAAGAATATTCTAAGTTTTCTTGGGGTAAGTTCAGTTTTATAGCAAATCCTTTAGATACGAAAGAACAAGTGGCACCTGAATAAAAAAATACATATACATTAATGTTGTTAATCGAGATAATATCATATACCACGTCCTTCTTCTAGCTTCTCAACCTCTCTTTGACCTACATAAGTCGTAATTCGACCTATAGGTTAGTCTCTACTGGACTATAAATAAATTCACATCAATTGATTCTAACTCATAAGCCTCCATTATTTAACTATTTTTCATCCCTTATCATCTCATCATTCAACTCCTTCATTCTCACCTTTAACTTGCCTTATTTTTAACTACATTCCCGCCTTACAATTTAGATAACCCTCATTAGTATCTTCTTTGTTCAATTATTGGCCTTATGTTCAATCTTCTTTAATCTTTATTATTGACTTTTCATTTATCTCTGTACGGTACAAATAAAATAACCTTTATTGTCATTCTATCCGTTCACTTTTCTTTACTCATTTTATTCTTCATGATTAAAAGGTATCATTTATTATTACATATCATTGACTCTTTACTTACATCAATTCATCTGCAAATAAAATAACTTTTATTTGCTTAATTTTCCTTTTAATTCTTTACAACAAATGTTCCTTATTATCTCTTTACATTCTATTTTCTTTAATTTATCCTTGCTATTCACAAATAAAATAATTTTTATTATTTTATTTGTTTAAGTCTTATTTAGTTCACAAATAAAATAATTTTTACCATTATTTTATTTGTTTAGGCGGTACTTATTTTAATTCTTACTCATAATCCACAAATAAAATAATATTTTTTATTATTTTGTTTGTTTAAACTTTACTTGTTTAATTCATAAAAATAAAATACTTTTTTGTTATTATCTTATTTGTTTGAACTTTTCTCATTTATTCTACAAATAAAATAACTTAATTATTATTTTATTTTATTTAAATTTTATTTATTTAATCTATAGATTAAATAATTTAATTATTATTTTACTTGTTTATTCTTCATTAGTCAAATAAAACATTTAATTATTATTTTATTTGCTTACTCATCATTTATTTATTTTATCTTCTATTTTATTTTATTTATTAATTATTTCTTTTTATTTTACTTGGAAAAAAAATTAATTGTTCTAACCCGATTTGACCTGATCAGACCCGGTCAAACTGGGTCCGGTTCGATCAACTGGAAAACAGAAACTATGCCTCGGCTCGATTAAAAGTACTATGGACTTTGCCCCGACACTGTCCTTTAAATGTTTAAAATAAAAAGCGACCAGCACCCCGACGCTGTCTAGTAGAATGTCCCTCCTCCATTTTTCAACTTTGTGACTTTTACCTCTTTTGATTCCAATCTTCATAACTTGTTCATTTTATATTCAAATGAGTTCAAACCAAGTTCATTGGTTAGCAAAATCATATTTGTACAATATTCAAAATTTTAAATCATTTTCCAAAAATTGTATATAACCAAAATTTTGGCTCAACCATGCTAGGGTTTCATTTTAATATATTTTACAAGAATATTCATCGTAAATACATTTTAGCTCTGATTTTGTTCATTCCACTTTGATTAGTTACCTATTTCATAAATCTAGCACGTACAAGTTTTAGATCTTAAAGATTTAATACAGAACATAATTTATTTTCTTGCACATCAAGTTCATTATCTAGGATTTTTGTACAAGTTCATCATATATGCATGTTTCATCTACCAAATCATGATATAACACATAATCTCCATCCAAATCTATCTTGTACTTTCAGAACCCACCATGGTTTTCCAACACAACATCAACTCCTACAAATCAAGCATGATCTCTAAATATATATAACTAAATATATAAGAAACTTAAAGAGTTGGGTTAAAGGGTTTCATACCTCCTAATGGCACTTTTTTTCTTGCTAGAAATCTTGATAGACTTGGATGCTCCACAATGATCTTCTTCTCCTTCCTTGTTTCAAGAGTTACCCCTCACTTTATCTCTTTCCTTCTATTTTCTCTCATTCTCTCTTATTCTTCTCTATGCTCTCCCAACATTTAAAAAAAAATCTAACCTTTCTAAAGTGTTAGGAGGAGTCCCTCTTTATAGGAAAATACAAATCATGCTTAGCCCACCTAATTCTCCCAATACTTGCTAATTATGCTTAATTAAGCTATGTCAACATTGTTAAGGAAAAAGTGGTGCATTGGGGAGTATTTTAAGGACCTTTTGCAATGCTCAAAAATTTCAAAACTCAAGGAATTAAAAATTACAAACTTCAATTTTTTGACCAACACAAGACTCCAAAATTTCACCCCCCAAGGGGGTGACCGGTCATGGTCCTATTTTGTGTGTGTGTGTGTGTGTGTGTCTATATATATATATATATTGGAGTATTCTAGAAATTGTGCACCAATCTTGGATCAACTTGGACTTAGATTGGACTATGTATTGGACTCTTCTTTGATCAACTTGGGTTACTGATTGGGCTAATGTTAATACTCCATATGCCTTACTAGTTAAATAAGAATTTGGGCTACTTAAATTTCCCACCATGCACACATATTGGACCAATCCAATTTTAATTCCTTACTAGGTTAAATCACATAACACTTAGGCTCAATTACTTATCTCCGTCAAGATTATAATGAAAGTAGTATGCACACAAGCCAATCATATTTAATATGATGTAGCATGTACTTTGTAATCTTATTCAATTATTAATAAAAGTTTATTTATACAAAGGCATTTTATTTATCCATATTTAATAAGATAATATTAATTGTGATAAACCCATAGTTGTTGAGCAATGCTTTTAGAATCATGATGATGATCATGCTAATGAGATTTAAATTCAAGATAGCTCAAAACTAAAATTGTTCCTAATCGTGGGATCACTAAAATGGGGATTAGTGAATCCGGATAGATTAGTATATACTATGCTTGCTCTTATGAAGATGATGATTGATCTCATAATCATTTGGGTAGACACACTAAAGCAAGTATATAGGTGCTTATTAGAGAATAAGTTCACTGAACGTGACTCGCTCAAGGAACACCTAATGGAGTCTTACTTGCCTGTCAATAGGAGTTCCTTTTGTGATAGTAGTACAAGTGATCCTTGGACTTGAGATCATCATAGTATCTTGTGTATGATGAATTATGTTTCGACATATTCCTTAAAACCTTTAGGGTGTATCAAAGGGTATGATCGGATATAATAAGTCATACATGGAGATAGGTGAATGATCAACAAAGAATCTACCACTTCTAGTAAAAGAAGAGAATGTCCTATGCGATTCGATAAATGACAACTCAGTAGTCCTTAGCCAAGGCAGAATGAAAATTAGAAAGTAGTTTCTAATTTACATTAATTAGAGTTATTCATTTAAGGATCGAAATGCATATAATCAAATAAAATAAGACTTGACAGTTATACCATGTCTTATATTTGATTGGGACGTTGTGAGGTAGAAGGATTGAATTGTACGGTAACTATTCGCTGAATAGGTTCTTTTGTGATTAAATGTTGAAATCTATATTATCTGGAAAGTCGTTGATCGCTAAGGGGGCTTACCCTTATTATGAAATAAATATTATTTATTTAAATGAATTAAATAGTTTAATTTAGTTAATAAATAAGATTAGAATAGTTCTAATTAATTTATTCTATAACCAGTTTAATATGGAGAACCTAAAGGGTCACACCGCAAAAGAAAAATAATTATTTAAGAAGTAAATGACATAATTGTAATAATGAATTAAGTATATTTAATTTATGCTATGTGGATAGAATAAATTAAATAGCTTAATATTTATTATTTAGTATTTTAGAAATACTAATTATAAATTAATAAGAGGAGTCTTATTATTATTATTATTACTATTATTATTATTATTTAGTTCCTAAATGGTTTAGGAATTAATTAATAAGAGTATTCTCATAATTGATAATTAAGTTCCTAAATAGTTTAGGAATTATAATTATTATATTAAATTAATTAAGATCCTAATTAGATTAGGAGTTTAATTAAAAACCTTATTCCTAAAGGTGTTAGGAGGGTTTACTAAGTCTATAAATAAGAGAAGTCTTATTATGGATTAGGGTTACATACATAAACCTCCATAAGTTTTTGGGAGAGTGCTCACATATTCTCTAGAGAGAGAAAACTAGGGTTTGCCATCACCCACTTCTTGAATTATTATTATTCCTTGGTGGATCACCATTAGAGGCCAAACACTTGTGTGGCTAACATTGATCATTGGAATCCAATCAGTGAAATTCAAGGAGATCGTGAAGGATTTGGAGGTGAACTTGTACCCGTTGAAGCTTTGAGTTCTACAAGGGTATATCTCTAACTTCTTCTTTGTTAATTAATAATTGCGCATAAAGTTCGATCCTGGATTATGGTTTGTAAATTTTTTTAAATTTGATTTTACCATGATTCCGCTAATTTTATGCAATTTGATTGCGTCTATGAATATTACAAACCAACAGTGGCATCGAGAGCCAAACTTTATGCGAATTATTAATTGTTTTGATTCCATATGTGTATGGGTATGTGTTTAGAATAATTTATTAGGCATAATTTGTTGTATAAAATTATTAATTTTTTAATATCAAAATTGGTTACCGAAATTGAATCACGGCTGGCTTATTTGATGAGAATTGGATTCTAGGTCATGGAATGTAAACGTTCAAAATTTCGGAAATCAAAAAAGGCAGCCACTTTCGGTTTAACATGTATTCGGTAAAAGCAGCATAGCAGTTTCGGTTTTGAAAAATTGGAACAGTGCAGCAGTTTTCGGTAGGAAGCAGCCACACGGTAATGTGGCTTGTCCCATTTTTTTTTTTTGGAATTGATTACTTGTTTGTCCCAAAATGGTTGTCGCCAACAAGGATATAAAAGCAGCCCAACTGTTTTCGGTGTATGGGATATATATATTAAAGTTGCCACGGTTTTTGGTTTACAAGAAATTAGAAGCATAATTTTGATTGCTACCGAATTGGATGTCCCGAATTAAAGCCAAATGTATTCGGATTAAATATATATATATATATTATCCAAACAGTTTGGTAATTTTGTATAGATTTTAAAATTTCAAAAATAAAAGAGTTTATTTTGGGTAATTTTAAAATGATAAAAATAAATAGTTTATTTTTAAATAATTTTATAATTAAAATAAAAGGTTTATTTTAAACATGAAATTATATTTCATACAACTTTAATTGCCCATTAAATGATACCAATACATATATGGAATGATTTTATTTAATTCATGTGATGAATATTATTTATTGATATATATGTTGATATATATGATAATAAATGGGATTGATTATGGACTATTGACCAATGTGATTGGATTTAATTTTAATGGATGCATGAATGAATGGGTTTTATAAATGGGGTATGCGTACCTCGTCTTTCTAATTTTTCTTATGTATAATTCTATCTCCCTCCTATGTACTTCCCCTTGACTGTTGATCAAGGTTTCTTATTTATTATAAATAATTTGTAATAGGATTAGTTAGAATTATTTTGAAGAATTAGAGCAAAGGAGTAAGGAGCGCATGAAGACTCATTTGTAATGGAGCCTGAATTTAAATGTAATAGTTACATATAATTTAATTTATTCTTGCACCCTAGGTTTGACCTTTTGGTTCACTTGGTGGCTCTAGTGAACCAAACTAGAATAAAAGTCCATAATCAATCCAAGTAAAATATAGTATTCTATATGTGCATGCTTGTTTATATATATTATATATTATCCAAACATGCTTCGCATGTTAAATAATATGACGCGTATTTTATATATATATGTGCATGTGCGCTAAACAAGATGAGACAATTAATATTAACAAACCCCTCATGATGTAGAATAAATATTATTTATAAAATGAATTAAAATGTTTAATTCATGAATTAAAAGGAGTTTAATTCAATTAAATAAAATTAGAATTGTTCTAATTTATTTATTCTACTACTAAAATATTAAGTTGTGACGTTCAAAGATATTTGGAATATCGAACGTCGCCTTCTAGCATGATAAAACGATAGAGTATCAAATAATCAATATACGTTTGTTGTGCACACACAAGGCTTATATCGATCATTTGAGATGTTGTTTTATCACATTTGATGCTTATAAGGAATTGAACATTACTGTTTTGTTGTGCACACATAAGGGCAGTATTTTTCTCTTCACTTATATGGAAGTGCTAGGTCTGACTTAACTTAGATAATTTTGATTTGGATGTGCACACACATGATCATAATAATCTAAGAGGCAAAATACAAGGAGTTACATGTTGATGTAATTGACAAGGAGTTGTCTACCTATTGAATAAATTATAATTTGTTGTGCACACACAAGATTATACTTATGTCAATAGGATCTTTATCTCACTAGCAAATTTTTAATTAAATTTGTCGAACTATATAAAGAGAGTAATATAGTTTGATGAAAATAGTGGGAGATACCAATTTAAATAAAGACCTAATTTATTTTGGTAATTAATAAAATGAATGTATGCTAAAATGTTATCTATTTTTCACATGCAGAATTTTACAAATGTCAAACTCACTATCACTGCGTAGCATACTTGATGCTAACAAACTGACCGGACCGAATTACACGGACTGGTTAAGGAATTTGAGAATTGTTCTCACTGCTGAAAAGCTTTCCTATGTCCTAAATTCGTCTGTCCCTGCAACTGTTGCAGTAAATGCCTCTGAGGAAGAAGTTGCTACTTTTAAGAAGTGGCAAGATGATGCAGTTGTGGCTCAATGCATCATACTCGCATCCATGACTAACGAGCTTCAGCGTCAGCACGAAAAAATGGATGCTCCTACTATACTGCTGCACCTTAAAGATCTTTATGGTGAGCAAAGTAGGACTGCTAGATATCAGATATCTAAAGAGCTCTTTCGATCTCGGATGACTGAGGGCACTGCCGTTGAGACTCATCTCCTCAAGATGATCAATCTAATTGAACAACTTGGACAGTTAGGTTTTGTGATGGATGGGGAGTTGAGCCAAGATTTGATCTTGCAGTCACTCCCGGACACCTTCTCACAATTTGTTGTGAATTTTCACATGAATAAGTTGGACATCAGCTTGCCTGAGTTACTAAACATGTTGAAAACTGTGGAGGGTCACTTCTCATCTAAAAAGAACCAAGTCTTGTTGATAGATGATTCTTCCAAGAAAAGGAAGAGGCCAAAGGGAACTTCCAAAAGAAGAAATTCAAGAAGGCTAAGGGCAAGGCGAAAGTAAAGGATAATAAGAAGGCAGATCCAGATAGCAAAGGAATATGCTTCCATTGCAATAAGTCGGGTCACTGGAAAAGAAACTGCAAAGAGTATATTGCAAGTTTAAAGCAGAAGAAGCTTGGAGAAGCTTCAACCGCAGATCAAGGTTTGTTCATGATTGAAATAAATCTTTCTGTAAGTCAAAGTTCTACTTGGGTATTAGATACCGGTTGTGGTTCTCACATATGTAATACTATGCAGGGACTAAGCAGAAGTAAAAAGCTAAACAAAGATGAAGTCATCCTGCGCGTGAGGAATGGAGCAAAGGTTGCTGCATTAGCCGTAGGAACTTATTGTTTAGTGTTGCCTACGGGCAAATCCATTAGTTTAAATAATTGTTATTATGTTCCAGTACTTATTAGAAACATTATTTCTATTCCTATGTTGGACAAGGATGGTTTTGAAATTATAATAAAGAACAACAGTTGTTCTATTTATAAAAATAATGTTTTATATGGTATTGGCAATTTACTAAATGGACTTTACTTGCTTGACTTACAAGAAAATATATTGCAAATTGAATAAACTAAGAAAAGGAAAAGAGATAATGTAAATTATACTTTTTTGTGGCACTGTAGACTTGGTCATATTAATGAAACAAGATTAAATAAGTTGCATAAAGATGGGCTTTTAGAGCTATCTGATTATGAATCATATCCAACTTGTGAATCTTGTCTCATGGGTAAAATGACTAAATCTCCTTTTAGTGGAAAAGGAGAAAGAGTTACAGAGTTGTTAGAGTTGGTACACACAGATGTCTGTGGACCTATGACAACGCACGCACGAGGAGGGTATTCATATTTTATTACTTTCACTGATGATCATTCAAGATTTGGATACGTGTATTTAATGAAATACAAGTCTGAATCATTTGAAAAGTTCAAAGAATTCAGAAGTGAAGTAAAGAAACAAACTGGCAAGAGTATTAAGATTCTTCGATCGGATCGAGGTGGTGAATACTTAAGCAATGAGTTTCTCAATTATCTCAAAGAAAATGGTATAATCTCACAATGGACTCCACCAGGTACTCTACAATTGAATGGTGTATCTGAAAGGAGAAATCGAACATTGTTGGACATGGTTCGTTCCATGATGAGTTTTACCAATCTTCCAATTTCATTCTGGGGTTATGCCCTAGAAATGGCTGCATATCTACTTAACAAGATACCTTCTAAATCCGTCCCAAAGACTCCATATGAGTTATGGACAGGGAGGAAACCAAGTCTTAAGCATGTTAAGATTTGGGGTTGTCCCGCTTATGTCAAAAGGTTTGAGAATGATAAGCTAGAAACACGATCCGACAAGTGCAAATTTGTGGGTTATCCTAAAGAAAGTTTAGGATATTATTTCTATCATCCAACTGATCAAAAGGTGTTTGTTGCTAAACATGCTACCTTCTTGGAAAATGAGTTTATCCTCGAAGGGGTCAGTGGGAGTAAGATAGACCTTGAAGAAATTCAAGAACCACAAAACACTGTAGATTAAAGTGAGGTACCTAATGAAGTAACACAACCTAATGTACCACAACCTATTCGTAAATTTGGAAGAGTACCGAAGATACCTGAAAGGTATGGATTCATCATAGAAGATGATGATGAGGTACGCATCATAGATAATGATGATCCATGGACTTACGAAGAGGCAATGAGTTGTAAAGACTCAGAGAAAAGGCTAACAGCCATGAATCCGAGATGGACTCCATGTATGAGAACCAAGTATGGACTTTGGTTACTCCACCAGAGGGCATTAAGCCTATTGGGTGCAAATGGGTCTTTAAGAGAAAGACTGGAGCAGACGGCAAGGTAGAGACCTATAAGGCCCGATTGGTTGCAAAAGGTTTCAGACAAAGATAAGGTGTTGACTATGATGAAACCTTCTCACCAGTAGCAATGCTCAAGTCCATTCGGATTTTGCTTGCAATTGCAGCTTATCATGACTATGAGATATGGCAAATGGACGTGAAAACGGCCTTCCTCAATGGGAAACTAGAAGAGGATGTATATATGATACAGCCAGAGGGATTTATTTCAAAGGTTGGAACAAATCAAGTCTGTAAGCTACAACGATCCATCTATGGATTAAAGCAAGCTTCTCGAAGATGGAACATCCGTTTTGATGAGACAATCAAAAAGTTTGATTTTATCAAAAACGAGGATGAACCATGTGTGTACAAGAAGGTTAGTGGGAGCGCTGTCACATTCCTAGTATTATATGTTAATGATATATTACTAATAGGGAATGATGTTCCAATGCTACAGTCGATCAAGATTTGGTTATCTAAACACTTCTCCATGAAAGACTTGGGAGAAGCATCCTATATTTTGGGGATAAAGATCTATAGAGATAGATCTAAAAGGATGTTTGGCTTGTCCCAAGGAACGTACATTGATTATATGCTAAAAAGGCTTAGCATGGAAGATTCCAAGAAAGGGCTCATGTCGATGGGTTTTGGAATACATCTCTCAAAGAAGCAGGCCCCAAAGACACCTGAAGAGAGAGACCGTATGAGTAAAATTCCTTATGCCTCGGCAATAGGATCTATCATGTACGGGATGATATGTACAAGACCTGATGTTGCTCATGCACTTAGTGTAACAAGTAGATATCATTTTAATCCTGGAGAAGAACACTAGAAGGTAGTGAAAAATATCTTAAAGTACTTAAGAAGGACTAAGGATACATTTCTTATCTACGGTGGGTCTGATTTGAAGCTAGAGGACTATACAGACTCAAGTTTTCAAACTGACCGAGATGATAGTAAATTTGTTTCGGGGTATGTGTTTACCCTAAACGGTGGTGCAGTGAGTTTGAAAAGTTCCAAACAGCAAACAGTTGTTGATTCAGTGACAGAGGCAGAGTACATAGCTGCAAGTGAAGCTGCAAAGGAAGCTGTTTGGATGAAGAAGTTCATTACAGAACTTGGAGTGGTTCCTAGCATTCAAGGACCAGTGCCTTTATTTTGTGACAACACGGGAGCTGTTGCACAAGCCAAGGAACCCAGGTCTCATCAGAAATCCAAACACGTATTGCGGCGATTTCATTTGATTAGAGAAATCATTGAAAGAGGAGATGTCACCTTGGAGCGTGTCGACTCTCTTGACAACATAGCATATCCATTTACTAAAGTTTTAACTCAAAAGCAGTTTGATCGTCACTTAGAGAAGATGGGTATTAGATACCATGGCGATTGGCTTTAGTGCAAGTGGGAGATTGAAAGTAGTATGCACACAAGCCAATCATATTTAATATGATGTAGCATGTACTTTGTAATCTTAGTCAATTATTAATAAAAGTTTATTTATACAAAGGCATTTTCTTTATCTATATTTAATAAGATAATATTAATTGTGATAAACCCATAGTTGTTGAGCAATGCTTTTAGAATCATGATGATGATCATGCTAATGAGATCTAAATTCAAGATAGCTCAAAACTAAAATTGTTCCTAATCGTGGGATCACTAAAATGGGGATTAGTGAATCCGGATAGATTAGTACATACTATGCTTGCTCTTATGAAGAGGATGATTGATCTCATAGTCATTTGTGTAGACACACTAAAGCAAGTATATAGGTGCTTATTAGAGAATAAGTTCACTGAACGTGACTCGCTCAAGGAACACCTAATGGAGTCTTACTTGCCTGTCAATAGGAGTTCCTTTTGTGATAGTAGTACAAGTGATCCTTGGACTTGAGATCATCATAGTATCTTGTGTATGGTGAATTAGGTTTTGACATATTCCTTAAAACCTTTAGGGTATATCAAAGGGTATGATCGAATATAATAAATCATACATGGAGATAGGTGAATGATCAACAAAGAATCTACCACTTCTAGTAAAAGAAGAGAATGTCCTATGCGATTCGATAAATAACAACTCAGTAGTCCTTGGCCAAGGCAGAATGAAAATTAGAAAGTAGTTTCTAATTTACATTAATTAGAATTATTCATTTAAGGATCGAAATGCATATAATCAAATAAAATAAGACTTAACAGTTATACCATGTCTTATATTTGATTGGGACGTTGTGAGGTAGAAGGATTGAATTGTATGGTAACTATTCGCTGAATAGGTTCTTTTGTGATTAAATGTTGAAATCTATATTATCTGAAAAGTCGTTGATCGCTAAGGGGGCTTACCCTTATTATGGAATAAATATTATTTATTTAAATGAATTAAATAGTTTAATTTATTTAATAAATAAGATTAGAATAGTTCTAATTAATTTATTCTATAACCGGTTTAATATGGAGAACCTAAAGGGTCACACCGCAAAAGGAAAATAATTATTTAAGAAGTAAATGACATAATTGTAATAATGAATTAAGTATATTTAATTTATACTATGTGGATAGAATAAATTAAATAGCTTAATATTTATTATTTAGTATTTTGGAAATACTAATTATAAATTAATAAGAGGAGTCTTATTATTATTATTATTACTATTATTATTATTATTTAGTTCCTAAATGGTTTAGGAATTAATTAATTAGAGTACTCTCATAATTGATAATTAAGTTCCTAAATAGTTTAGGAATTATAATTATTATATTAAATTAATTAAGATCCTAATTAGATTAGGAGTTTAATTAAAAACCCTATTCCTAAAGGTGTTAGGAGGGTTTACTAAGTCTATAAATAAGAGAAGTCTTATTATGGATTAGGGTTACACACATAAACCTCCATAAGTTTTTGGGAGAGTACTCACATATTCTCTAGAGAGAGAAAACTAGGGTTTGCCATCACCCACTTCTTGAATTATTATTATTCCTTGGTGGATCACCTCTAGAGGCCAAACACTTGGGTGGCTAACATTGATCATTGGAATCCAATCGGTGAAATTCAAGGAGATCTTGAAGGATTTGGAGGTGAACTTGTACCCGTTGAAGCTTTGAGTTCTACAAGGGTATATCTCTAACTTCTTCTTTGTTAATTAATAATTGCGCATAAAGGTCGATCATGGATTATGGTTTGTAAATTTTTTTAAATTTGATTTTACCATGCTTCCGCTAATTTTATGCAATTTGATTGCGTCTATGAATATTACAAACCAACATATAATTCCTTTAATTATCACATTGGATTTATTTTAATCCCCATTCATGAATTAATTCCACACTTGATTAATTCATCATCTTACTTATTGATCATGCCACATAAGGCTCATCTTCCAAGCTTAATTAATTCATAACTCAAGCTCATCGTACCATTCCCTCATGATTTATTTATCATAATCCTTTCTTTAATCCATAAATTTAAATTCATTGAATTAACTAACTTTATACCCTTTCTATTACATAATTACACATATACACATAAGTGCACATAAAATTTTAAATAATTTATTAATTTCATATTCTTTACAAAATTCTTGGTCATTGCAATATCGTATAAGAAAGTTCCTGGTATTTGGTTTACAATTTTTTTTAAATATGATTTATTTCTGCTTCTGCTATTTTATGCAATTAGGTTGTATGAATGTACTGTTTTTACAAACAAACACTGCATTAAGATGAAGAAATTAAGTCGAAGTAAACAGTACAGTACAACGCCTATGTGTTGAGGCACAATGCCTATACGCTGGTGGATAGTGCCTATGCGTTGTGGGTAGCGCCTATACACTTCGTCACAATTAAGAGTTAGTGTTGTTGATATTTTGTGGGTCCTAGGCGTGGAACATGTTTATTTCAAACTTCAAATTAGATTTAATTGCTATTTTGATTGGGTTTTCACATGGAATATAAATTGGAGACTTAAGGTTAACAAGAAATAGGATAATTAGCCAGGATTGAGGATCTAATTGGATGCTAGGAGATTCAAAGGAGCAACGCAGGAAGATCAAAAGTGAAGGCTAAAGAGGATTAAAGATTCTATTAGAGTTTCTTATTTTCTCTTTTCTTTTATTTTTGATACTTTAGGATGTTGTTTAATTTGATGATTATGGCTTTCAAATCAATTATAAACTAATTTTATTGTTAAGAATGTAATGGAACCTAATGCTTAGCATGAATTAATTTACTCCTATTTTTAATTGTTGGTCTTATATGAGTTGGTTATCATATTTTGTGTTGAATATATAATTGTTTGGCCAGTAATTAATTTGATATTATAGATGAAATTGAAAGATGAAGTCAATGATTAGATCTTAGTATAGTAACAATTGTCTAATTTATTCTTCTTACGATTGAATAATTGGATTTGTATGTAAGATAACAATATACCTATGTCCCGCATGTAACTAGTATGAGAATCTTAGTCTAATGAAGTTGTTCCAAGTTATTTTGCATAGAATTATAGCAATTTAATTGGGATAGATATTTTTTTTAATCCTTGAAAAAGATTTGTAAATAATTATGAATTCCTAGTTAACAACTCAGTTTGACTAAATAATTATAAATAGAGTGAAGAGATTTATGTGATGCAATATGAAAAATTGTAATCTTAAACTTTATAATATCTGATAATTAATCCTTGTTAGTAATTTTAGCTTAAATTTTAATATAGTAATTTTTTTCGTTAAATTGCGATTGTTTAAATGAAATTGAATTGACATAAATTAGTACTTAAAAATTTATTAGTAATAGTTCTTTGTGGGTTTGATACTGTACTTTATCACTATATTACTTGTTGATCGTGTATACTTACATATAATTTGTCATTATCTATATCGAATAGCAATATGCCACTAATTAGTACATCGCACATTAACATCATGTAGCATATTTCTATAAATATTTCCTATCCCTCTAGCACTGCAAAAGTTGGGATCTCATAAACATATCCCCCTATTGTGAACAAAAGGATAGGGATTTACAGACATCTTACCGCTAATATGAACAAAAAATGGGATTTACATACCATATCTACATACATACTACATACAAAAACATATAATACATAAGCTAAACATCCTACTGGAGCATCCCACTTCTCATGGCGTCGTCGTAATCCTCATCCCCAATCTACACCATCAATACCCGACTCATAGTGTGGCAGGTTTGACTAGCCTCCACTGGGTATCTGTTCACCATATCCTACTAACGCCCAAACGTCATCCTAAAGGCGTAGCCCATACGGTCCATCATGGCCTTCTTCGCTTGGACCTCCCTCTCCAAGTTATGCACCCACTCCACAACCTCATCCCATTGGTCCTCCACATGTACCCTGTCTCTGACTTATTCTTCCAATTCGACCTAGATGACCTCCTTCTCTATCCTCAAGGACTGCACCTGGTGTTCAGCTTCGTGCAGCTTATCCACAAGCTCCACATTCCTCACCACTAAATGGTGTACTAGGGCCCCCAATTGAGTCAAAGCCTTATGTTGTCCTTGACCCTGCTCCTCCAACTTTCTTACCCTATCTTCCAGCTCAATATTCCGGTCCATCAAACCTCCTATCACCTCATCCTCATAAGTCGAGTCCTCATGAGGTGCTCCATCTGAGTCCTCCATAGGCTCATCCTTTGGCTCATCACCTTCAGCCTCCGGATCCGACTGAGGCTCCGACTCATCGTCCTCTGGTGTTGCGGCCGATATCAGCTCAACCGCTAATGGTGCCTCCCATACCTCATTGATGTCACGCGGCTCCTCCTCTCGAAGCTAGCCAGGCTTTTCAATCTCAGGCATCCTACATCTACAAACATAAAAACTTAATCAGTAACTTGCAATAAAATATATTCATTATATAGAATGAAAATATATTTTATTGTATCTCTAACCCTTTATAACGAATCTCCTAAATTCATCCTGTAAAACTCTATGTGAGTTTTATCTCCTTTTATTTTTTTTATTTCTTCTAAGATTATATCCTGAGGTTCTCTCACCTAAGGTTTATAACCTACAACTCTGATACCAACATATGACGCCCCCAAAAATTAGGTCTTCTAACACCGGATATAGTGCTTGTGATACCCACATCCATCACATCTATCTTTATTCTTAACGCGGAATAACATAATTAATTACACTAATTAATATTACATAACCAAGTACATCCCAGGTTCTTACAACCTTTACTAATATAAATACATAACTCAATTCAAAGATTAACATAATCCTAACATTAAAGTTTAATACAATAATAAACTTAAGCATCGATTAATCCTTGGCTTTTCCTTTTCCTTTATCTTTTTCAGAACCAATGGATTTCCAGATTTAACTATAAAATTTATTTAAGCAAGAGTGAGTAACTAATTGCTTAGCAAGTCTATAACAAACGATGAATCATATAAAGCGTAATTTAACTTTCTAAAATTTTATCAATATTCAATAATGATAAAGCAATAGGAATAATGAATCATTTCCAATAAAAGAAGAGTTTTAATTTTTCATACTAAGTGATCTATATGGACCGTGAACATCTAGAGGAATTATCAGTGATTCATTGACTACCTCAAAAGTGTACATTAATCACAAAGACTAATTTCCACTCTCTACAAGTACTTAAGGTAATCAGTCTAGTGTATCTTATATTATGCATAACATTCAGACATAACACGCAAAGTCAATTTTTTGACATAAAATAATTTCCCTTTTATAAGGGTTGTTCATCTCAGTCTTATTTTAAGAGTCCACCCCGAGGCAATCAGTTTAAATTAGTTTTTCAAAAACGTTCAATTCAATAAGTCATTCAATAATCGTCTAGCCAAAACAAATGGTCTATATAGACCTACTTCTTAAATAGTTCATGAATTAAAGTTTCAACAGTTTAAACATAGAATAAATCTTTTCAGGTGCGAACAATGATATTCAACATCAATATGAAATGATTTTCAAGAATTATTTTGGTCAGGAAACTTGCCTGAATCATCGTTTATAATTAACTCACAATTTTGTCCTTTAGATAACCTACATATTTAATACTAATTATTAGACCTCACATACTGACTTTATTTGACTCACACATTGGTGTTTACCTTTTTCATTTACCTTCATAACCGAATTCTACAAATAAAATAATTATTATTATTATTTTATTTTTTATGCTTTATTTATTCATTATATTCTCTATCTTATTTATTATTTATTATTTATTTTATTTTATTATTATTATATTAATGTTTTTCTAAAAAACCCAACCGACCTGGTTTGACCCAACACTGTTGGTTTGCAAAATATAGCATACATATAATCAAATTTTATAAGCGCAACGGAAGAAAGAAAAATCATATTTTAAAATTTTTGTACAAACCAATAACCCCGATCTTTCTTATGCGACTATTATTAATTGAGGAAGGATAAAAGAATTTATACCTTTGTAGAACCAAGCTTCCACGGGTACAAGTTCATCTCCCTTTAATCCTTTCACGTTCTTCTTCAAATTCACCGATTAGATTCCACGGATCAATGTTAACTCCCTAAGTGTGAAGCCTCTAGAGGTGATCCACCAAGAGATCTATGAATTAAAGAAGTGGATCTTGGTTTCTCCAAATCATGGGTGGCTAGCCCTAATTCTCTCTCTCTCTAACTCCTTAGATGTAGAGAATTATGGAGTACTCTCTCTAATCTAATGAAAGAGTGTGTAACCCTGATCTATGATAAGACTCCTCTTATTTATAGATCTAGTCACCCCTCCTAAACTATTTAGGATTAGGGTTTTAATTTAATTCCTAATTTAATTAAGAACTAAATTAATTAATTACAATTCCTAAACCATTTAGAAACTTAATTATTTAATAATGAGAATACTTCTTATTAATTAATTACCAAACCACTTAGTAACTTAATTAATTATTGTAATCACAATTCCTAAACTATTTAGGAACTTAATTATTTTCAATAATACTATTAGTTATTAATTAATTCCTAAACCATTTAGGAACTAAATAATAATACTAGTAATAATAATAATAATAGTAATAATAATAATAAGACTCCTCTTATTAATTTATAATTAGTATTTTTAAAATACTAAATTTTAAATATCAAGCTATTTAATTTAAACTATCACCATAGTATAAATTAAATATATACTTAATTTATTATTACGATTATGTCATCCACTTCTAAAATAAATATTACTCTTTTGCGGTGTGACCCTTTAGGTTCTCCATATTAAACCGGTTGTATAATAAAAAAATTAGAACAATTCTAATTCATTTATTACGAATTAACTCTTTAATTCAGAATAAATAATTATTCCACAATAAAGGTAAGCCCCCTTAACGATTAGTCGACTTTCCAGATAATATAGATTTCAACATTTGATCGTAAAAGAACCTTTCAGCAAATAGTTACTGTACAATTCAATCCTTCTACCATACAATGTCCCAATCAAATATAAGATATGGAATTACTATCAAGTCTTATTAATTTGATCATATGCATTTCAATTCACAAATACACAACTCTAGTTAATGTAAATTAGAAACTCCTTTCTAATTCCATTTAACCCTGGCCATTAATTTCTGAGTTGTCACTTATTGAATCGCATAGGACATTCTCTCCCTTTACTGGAAATGGTAGATCATTTGTTGATCATTCATTTATTTCCATGTGTACCTTATTATACCCAAGCATATCCTTTGATATACCAACAGGTCTTAAGGAATATGTCAAAGTATAACTTAGTACACACAAGATACTATGATGATCCCAAGTCTAATGATCACTTGTACGACTATCACATAAGGAACTCCTATTGACAGACAAGTAAAACTCCATTAGGTATTCCTTGAGTGAGTCACGTTCAGTGAACTTATTCTCTAATAAGCACCTACACACTTGCTTTAGTGTCTCTACATAAATGATTATGAGATCAATTATTCTTTTCATAAGAGCAAACATAGTATGTGCCAATCTATCCGGATCTACTAATCCCCTTTTTAGTGATCCAATGATTAGGAATAATTTTAGTTTTGAGCTATCTTGAATTTAGATCTCATTAGCATGACCCTCATCATGGTTCTAAAAGCATTGCTCGAAAACTATGGGTTTATCCATTTGATTAATTCAAGTAATTAATCATGAATAAAGAAATGTCTTGATACTTTTATTAATAAATGAACAAGATTACGAAGTATATGCTTATCATATCAAATGTGATTGGCTTGAGGGCATACTACTTTCAATCTCCCACTTGCACTAAAGCCAATCGCCCTTTGGTATTTCCATACCATTCTTCTCTAAGTGGCGTACAAATTGCTTAGTAAATGCTTTAGTTAATGGATCTGTAATGTTGTTCTGAGAGTCTACCATCTTTATGGTGTCGTCTCCTTTTCAATGATTCATCTAATCATATGAAAGTGCCGCAACACGTGTTTGGATTTCAGATGAGAACTAGGTTCCTTGGTGAATTAAACTCCTTTAATGTTAGGAACCATTATAAGTTCTGTAATGAACTTGTTTAACCAAACAATCACCTTTGTAGCTTCACTTATAGTTATTTACTATGTCTTTGTCACTAAATCAGCAACTCTTTGCTGTTTGGAACTTTTCCAACTCACTGCAGCACCGTTTCCGGTAATCATATTACCTAAAATGGATATACTGTTATCTTGATTAGTCTGAACAAACTTAAGTTTGTCAAACCCTCTAGTTTTATATCAGACCCATCATTAGAAACTCTTTTCTAATGTTCTTCTCCAAAATTAAACTGATATCTGCTTATCATACATAAGCAACATCAAGTATAGTACATATTAATGAATTAATGTACGTTCATTGGGTCAAGCCGAGCATCCTTTATGATCTATCTCTATAGACCTTTATCCTGAATAGAATGTTAGGATGTTTCTCCCAAGTCCTTAAAGGAGAAGTTTTTAGACAACCACATCTTTACTGATTGTAGCATCAGTATGTCATTCCTTATCAGTATTATATCATCATATAATACTAGAAATGTCATAGTGCTCCCACTAACCTTTGTACATACTTGGTTCACCCTTGTCTTTGATAAAATCAAACTCTTTTGATTATCTCATCAAAACAGATGTTCCATCTTCGAGAAATTTGTTTCAATCCATAATTGGACCATTGTAATTTACATATTTGATTTGCTCCATCATTATGGAGACAAATCATTTTGGTTGTATCATACATACATCCTTTTGTATAGTAAGCTGCAACTACAAGTAAAATCCGAATGGATATATGCATTTTCAGTAGTGAAAATTTTCATCATAGTCAACTCATTGACCTTATTTGAAATCTTTTTATCACTAATCAGGTCTTATAGGTCTCCACCTAGCCATCTGCTTTAGTCTTTCTCCAAAGACCCATTTCGGATTTTATGGTCATCGACCATTTCTCTTGAGTATCTAATACTCATACCTCATCGTATATATCTGGATCATCATCCACTATGATGCGTACCTTATGATCCACTATGATGAATCCATACCATTAAGGTATCTTCTGTGAGGATTCGAATTTTCAAGATTTTCTTAATAAAATTAAATAAAAATTTAATTGATAAAAATTATCAAGGTTGTTAAATTAATTATTATTTTATGTGGTTTAAGGTATGTGAAGAGATTTAATTGGTAAATTAAATCTGTATAGAGATGGTGATGAATTATGTGAATTTAAAATAATTGAAAAGTAAATAAATTGTGTAAATACAATTTATGAAGAATAAAAGAAATTTCAGGTAAAAGTACAATAAATGATACAATTAAATTATTGTGGAGGTACAGAAATTATGATTTTAAATAAGGTTATGTGATAATGTAAATGCATGAATTAAATATGTATATATTTATATATATGCATTTGTATATATATGTGTGTTATGTTTAATTGATAATTATAAATGTTATTAATTATGAAAATTAAGGGATTAATAATTAAATTAATCCAAAGTTAAATGAAAAGGTAATGAGGAAATTAGTGGAATTTGAATTATTGATTTTAGATTTAATTAAAAAATATGGTGGAAATTTAGAATTTAATTGAGAAGAAATGTAATTATATAAATTATATAATAATAAATTATATAATTTATATAAGGAAATTAAAGTGTTGTATGAAAGGAATAATAATTATATAAATTATATAAGAATAATTATGTAATTTATATAAGGTGATTAAATGGAATAAGGTTGGAGGAAATTAAGAATTATTTAAGAAAGAAAAATGTAAATATATAAATTATATAATATTAAGTTATATATAATTTATATATATAAAGAAGTTATTGTAAATATTAAAGAAATTAAATAATAAATAAGAAAGAGGGATGTTCTAAGTTATTAAAAATTATATTTATGTATAATGAAATTATTATGACTTTTATTAAACATAATATTTCAGAAACGTGAACATGTTAATGTAACATGTTGTCCAAGTAACGGAGTGAAAAATTATGAAAAATAATTTTTATAAGCTATATGAATTATTTTATGATTTTTGGAAGTATAAATTACCTCATATAATTATATGCATGACGTTATGCGTGTACAAAATTTGTCAAGTAAAGTACCCAAAAAGGGTAATAATATTATTTATAAATTGTATAATGAATTTTGGTGAATTAAAATAAATATTTTATATTTATTATATAAAATATTTATTACACGAAATAGTTACGTAATGTATTAAAAAATTTAATTATTGCATGGAAATCTCCCGAAATTCAAAGGCGGTGGTGTGCATAGTTGAGGCGGTGGATGTGAGTGTAGGTTTTAAAAACAATTTATACTATTATGTTTATATAAGGAAAAAGGAATAAGAAAGGAAATGAAAAGAAAAAGACAAAAACAAAACATAACAACTCTCCTTCTCTCTTTACTTTCCATCTGAACACCACCACCCGCCGCCACCATGCCACCCAAGACCACCATAGCCACCAATGGGAGGAAATATCAAGCTTCAAGGAAAGATTTTTGAGTTTTTGAAAGGTATAAATCAATTTATTTGATTTAATTGTGTATTTATGGTATTAATTAAATTTTGTGAAAAAATAGAAAATAATTAGTATAATTATTCTAAATAATTTTTAGATGTATACTTATGAATTTCATGATTTTTGGAATTATTTTGTGGTGAAAAAGTGGTTTAAAAATGGTGAATGTTGGAAGTTGGTACACTGTTTACGCTGGAAGAGAAGGAGGAACAGTGGCCCGCGCATGGCGCGGGCGTATTTTCGATAATAGGCGACGAAACGGCGTCGTTTTGGAGCCGGGGAGACAGGTCGCGCCTTGCGTGGCTGAAGTTTCCGGAAACGGCCAAGGAACGACGTCGTTTTGGGCGCGCAATACGGATGGATCGCGCAATGCGCGGCCGGGGCGAAATGACGGTTTTGCCCCCTAACTTTTCTGGAAAGGACCGGCGTATCCTTTGGCCACGTAAAATGACGGTTAGGCCCCTGAACTTTTCGAGAAATGACCAACGTGTCCCCAGGGCCGCGAAAATTACAGAAATACCCCTGGACTTTCCGAGAAATACCAAAATGCCCCCAGAATTAGTTTTTAATGAAATAAATGTTTAAAAATTGTTTAAAAATCATAGAAAATTATAGAAAAGTACTAAAAATATAAAAATGATGTTTGGGGCATTAAATTTAATATTTTTGATTAAATATTAATTATTGGGGGATTAATATTTAAATATTTTAAATATTAATCTATTATGTTTAAAGATTAGAAAATGATTAAATGAAAATCCGGACAACCGAATATGTTAAAATTTATTCGATGAGCCGGGTTGTCTGTATGGAGGATGTTTTATATTAAGTTAAATGAATATATTAAGGGAAGAGGTTAATGTAGTTAATCGTATAAGTTAAAAAGTAGTCCGGAAATGATATTAATTAAATAAATTAATATCATCAAGAGATAAATAATTATTATTTGATTATTTTATGATCATAGGTTGATCGAGTTAAGGGTTTGAGCTAACAATTTAAATAACTGGACGTCAGGCAAGTTCTTCAGTCCCTTTTATGTTAATGTTGAACTATTATATGCAATTCTTGTTTTAAATGCATACAAATTATGTGCGATGTGATATGTGTTTAATATGACCACAATATGTTCTTTGTGCAACAATATGAGATATAGTGCTATAGTTAAAGCACAAGCACATGATATATGACACACACCCAGCATGTTAAGGTATGTGCTACGTGAAGCATGAACTATTGAACTTGCTGAGCCGCTGTGCTCATTACTTGTTTAATAAACATTTTTGCAGGAAAGAAATGAAATTCAAGAATATTGGATTAAGTTTGAGATGAGTTGCCTAGAAGGTAGAAAACGTGATTGTTATACTGTTAATAATATAATTCAATGTGAGAAAATTGTTTATTTACTGTGATGAATTGTATGTATATATAAGTTGAATCTGGATATGATAAAAGTTCAATTATGAACTGTGATTGGTCAGGATAATTGTTACGATAGAAATTATTATATGTCTAATTATGAATTATGAATCAAGAAATAATTGTACGGAGATGAACAATATTAAATTGTGAGTGTTGAGATTTATGATAATGGTAAAAGAAAGAAAAAGTAAAGGTTGCGATCCATGGGACTAGGATCGAAATGTAAGGATTTTAAATATCCAAATGTTTAATACAACGATTGAACCGAGAAAAAGAAAAATTTATACCAAAAATTTGGTAATTGATGATTTATAAATCAATCAAGGGATTAAGAAAGGTGATTAAAGATTTATTATCGAACCAAAATTTGGACGCAAGGAAGATAATGTTTAACAAATACTAAATTTAAGGAAATAAAGTGGGTCGTTACATCTTCGGTACTAAACCAGATTTACAACTTGGTTGTGGTACAATAGGTTTATCTACTTGTATAAATTCCTTCACTTGATCTGTTGTATTTTGTGGTTCTTGAACTTCTTCAAGATCTATTTTACTCCTACTAACCTTTTAAGGAAAAACTTCTTTTTCTTATAAGGCAGTGTGTTTCAACACACACCTTTTAGTTAGTTGAATTATAGAAGTGATACCCTAAACTTTCTTTAGGATATCCCACAAGTTTACACTTATCAGATCTTGTCCCTAGCTTATCATGTCAAACCTTTTGACATAAGCTGAACAATTCAAATCTTAACATGCTTAAGACTTAGTTTCCTTTCTATCCCATAACTCATATGAAGTCTTAGGGACGGATTAAGAAGGTATCTTATTTAGTAGATATGCGATCGTTTCTAGAGCATAACCCTAGAAGGATACTAGAAGATCGGTAATACTCATTATGGATCATCACCATATCCATTATGTGAGAATACCATTTCGCTTGAGATGATCTAGAAACTTACTGCTTAAGTATTCCCTTCTCGATCTAATCGAAGAACTTTAATACTTTTGGCCTTTAGTTTCTAGACTTCACTTTTGAATTCTTTGAACGTTTAAAATGATTTAGATTTGTATTTCATCAAATACATATATCGAAATCTAGAATCATTAGTGAAAGTAATGAATGAATACCCTCATCTTGCATTTGTTTTCATAAATCCCACACACGACTGTGTGTACCATCTCTAACAACTCCGTAACTCGCTCTCCATGTCCACTAAATGGAGATTTAGTCATATTGTCCATGATACAAGATTTATAAGTTGTATTTGATTCATAATCAAAAGGCTCTAAAAGCCTATCTTTATATAACTTGTTTAGTCTTATTTCATTAACGTGACCGAGTTAACAGTATTGCATGAAGGTATGATTCATATCATCTCTTTGCTTTTAGTTTGTTCAAATTGTAATATTTTTCATGTAAGTCAAGTATACAAAATCCATTAAGTAATCAACCAATTCTAAATAAAACATTATCATTATAAACAGAGCAACGATTGTTCATTATTATAATGTCAAAAATCATTCCTTGTCATCACATGGAACTGAAATAATGTTTCTAAGAACTGGAACCTAGTAACAACTTACTAACCCAATAGGCTTGCCTGTAGGCAGTGTTAAACTATAAGTTCCCATGGCTAATGCAGCAACCTTTGCTTCATTCTCCAACACAGGATTACTTATCATTTGTTTAGCTTTCTACTTCTGCTTAGTCTCTGTAACGACTTACATATGTGAGACCACCATCCGGTATCTAATACCTAAGTAGAAACTTGACTTATAGAAAGTTCTATTTTATTATGAACAAATATATATCTGTAGCTGAAGCTTCACTAAACTTCTTCTACTTAACTACTACAACTCTCTTGTAGTTGTTCTTCCAGTGTCCCAACTTATCGCAATGAAAGCAAACTCCTTTGCCACTGGGATCACTTTTATTTATGTCCTTTGTTTAGCTTTTCTTTTGCGTTCTACTCTTTCTAACTCCTCAGAAACACCTTTGGTCATCTTTGTAACGCCCCAAGATCCCACCTTCCTTAATTAAGTCCAATTATATCTAGATTACATAGTGATTAACTTAAAACCTTATTAACCGGGATCTCGTGCGTTAAACTTTAACCTTTGACCTTTAAAATCGTTCTGTTGACCTTAAATTCAGTCTATATTTTTTTTTTGAACTTATTTAACTTACAATCATTACTTGTCTCAGGATCGCAACGTTCACTTTACTACCATTAAACTTAGGTCAGCACTTAATTAATTGTGACCAAATCGATTTTATTTCATAATCAACAATACTCAGATTAAACTTAACCTGTAATTAGAATTTTGCCATGAAGTATTTATACACGGCTCTGTTTACGTATACCTGTTCCTGTTCACATATACAATCAACCATTATATTTATATGCATTCATATATTTATATACATTTACAACATACTTGCGAGTTTCATTATATCCATACTCAACTTATCACAATAACACAATCATACAACCTCTTTACCGCCTCTACTTTTATTAATACATACATGCACCTTTAATTATATGGATTTACAAACCATACATTATTTATTTCCTTCTAGGTTTAATATTGAAAACCCAACTATTACATAATTGCCACATTACAAATTTACTTATATCAATTTTCCTTTAGGCTTATCTAAGCATCCACATTCCTTTTACCTTAGCGACACCGGAAGATCCGACCTTCATGTACTTTACCTGAAACGTTAGTACATAACAAGAATGAGCATAAAGCTCAGCAAGTAAATCAGATAACACATTTCATGCTTACAGTTTATATCAATGCGTCATGCTTTCCTTTACTTATCATGTCATGCTTTATGTCACATATTCCACTTAACATTTAACACATATTGTCACATAGTTCACGTAAGACAATTTAATGCACTAAAGTCTGAAGTACTTGCATATACGCCTTTATTTTATTTAACATGTACTTCCTCAATCATCCTTCGTTATCCGTCTTATCAGCTTGCTCATTTCGAACTCTGTCTATCAACACATAGTTTATATGTCATTATAAGATCTTAAACTTGTATAACTTATCAAACTAATTCCATAAATACATGATCATCCGTCTTTAACCATTTCACATTTGATATATTACACCTTATGTAGGTTTATAATACACCCTAACTTGCTTCCGACCTTTTTCATAACTTATAACATGTTTTGGCTTAGCTTTAGGCATGTTATATTATGTCATTTATCATTTCATTATAACTTAACACCCTTTAATTTAACCATTATTATCACTTTTAAGGTTTATATAACTCATTTCTATCATTCCATATCAAAATATAGCTTTTTGGAAGCTTAAAAAATTTCAAATGAACAGTAACTTCGCCCCGGCGCCGCCAGAGCTCGCTGGCCGCGCAATCTTCTCGGTCGATGAACAGTACATTGCGACCCCAGCGCAATGTTTAGTACAAAACATGGTGCCGGGGCGCAGTGTTCAGATTCTGGAATCTGATTTTTGCACTACCTTTACCGATTTTTAATTCCTTCATCTTAATTCCAATTGAGCTTAAATTTGGACCATATCTAGACCTCACTACCTAGTATTTTAAAAAAATACTAACTAACCCATTTGGATTCTTAAAAGTAGAGATACACTAGCCATTATGAGGGCTGTTCAACACGTTTCCAGACTTAGAAAAAATTTCAACTTTAAAATCAACTTTTTACCAACTTTGTGATTTTTTGCCATAAGCTTTAAAACTTCGTTCCGACACTTGACATAGTTCATATAACCTATATATAACATGTCTAGACTTTCAAAACGATAAAACTTTGCACGAGGCGATTTTTGTCCGTTAAAATCCAATTCGAATCGAAACGATCGATTTCGATCGTTCGAATCGCCATTTCGCTCAAATTGAAATCCGTTGATTACCAAAACGATTCCAACATGTGTAATAACATAACACTTAATCATTTGACTCACTTTCACATCTAATTCCTCAAAATTGCCAAAAATCACACGTTGACGGCATTTTCATCAAAATTTCATGAATTTCTCATTTCCAACTCTTAGGCTATTCTTGGCCCCTCAATGTAAAACTTGATTCTAACTTAACACATAACACATATAGCATATAGTTAACTTGCTTGGGCCTTCAAAACCTTTAAAACTCTTCAAATGAACTTATTCTTCAAAATGATTCAGTTTAGACGTTAGCGAACGTTTTAAAACACTTAAAATCTTCAATTGTCGCTATACGAACCGAATGACTTCTAAATCATTCCTAACACGTGTATTTACATCAAATTTAGCTTTTTGGCATCATTTGATCACTAATTACACAAAATGGCCAAAATTCATATATGAGTGACATTATATCAACTTTTCAAAACTAAACATTTGAACCTCCTACGAATTCTCAACCATACACATCAAATACATTAACACATATACATTTAACCACTTTGAGTATTCACATAACCTTTATATGTAACTTCCAAGTCACTTTACAGATTATAACGTAATCTATACACAAAGTATAGCCTAATATTCAATCTTTTACTTAACGAATCATACATTTGGACCTTTAATGCATCTTGAATGTTACATAACATGAAATTTCACCAACTATAAGCATATTCATCCTCCTTATCTAGGTTTTCACCAAACCAACAACATATAATACATGATTCTCCATCAATTATGGGTTTTTTTTAGCTTTTAATATACACTTGAATAGTGTACCACCTTTGTTCAACAACTCTTATGCTTAGGGTTTCATGAATAATCCCCTATACAACTTATAAACTCATGTAAACTTATATCTAGCCACAAATTCATGCATGGCTACACATAGATTTCTATTTAGGCTCATAAATACATAGTCTTAAGAATAGAACATCGTTATACCTTCATTAAACTTGTCTTCTTTTAGCTATAAAGCTTGCCAAGGAAGAACTCTTCACCTTAATGACTAGTCTTGCTAGTCTTGAACTCTTTCTTTCAATTTCTTGAGCCATCTTTAGGAACCCTAGCTCCTTCTTGCTTTTTCTCTCTATAAACTCTCTTATGAGCTCTACCTAGCCACTTTCAAAAATGATATAAGATAACTTAGCAAATTAGTTTATTTTTGCTGGATATATACATACATATATTGTATTTACATAGCTCGAACAACTAACCGTGCTTGGTTAGTTTAACTCATACAAGATTAAGGCTAAACAAGGCATTTCACATTATCAAGTGGGGATATAATAGACTTTAAACCTTCTTAGGACACTATGGTCATTCATTATATTGCCAAGGGTAGCTTGGGTCATTCGCCTCAAAATCTAGAGAATTTAACTCTCTTTATTCCTAACTTATTCATTTTTAATCCAATTCAAATCATTTTTGATCCAAACTTGTTTCATTATGTTTGAACTTCATTCTAGCATTAATTACACCATAATTGGTTTGTCCCATATCACTTGTCACACTTTAAACATCGAATTTCATTAATAACTTATAAACTTCTAATATTTGCCACAATTGCATATTCTTTCACTTTCAAGCCTTCTCGGTTCCTTATTTAATCAAATTTAATTTTCAACATCCCAATACATTCAAATTGTTCATCTTTACCTTAAATCGCTTCCTTGAGAAGCAACTTCGACCGGATTACCAAAATTCATCGTCCTTTGCTCTTTTCAACTCATAATATCAATATTACGATTTCTACGTCCTTTCACTTATTTACTTAATACACAAACGCTAACTTGAACCATACTTGAAATTTACATTCTTTCTACTCACATTTAAGAACCTTACGTTCTATACTTACACACCATATCACATTATTATCTCATTTCGAATCAATTTATATCAGTTTCTTAACAATTTACAAACATTCATAAATCTTTATCTTTAATCCTCAATAAACCGATTAGGTCATACGGTTTCTTATTTACTACACTTACATACATACCTTAACTTGTCATTCTCTTACTCCCGCCTCTTCAGGCCTGATCATAAAGCTTGTTCTTAATTCTTAAACATCAATTCACAAATATATCCTTAATTCCTGCATTCACTAACTTTAATCCTTCTTTCTTTGACAATTCAACACATATATACATAAGTTCAACCTACCACATAGGTCATATAAGCACATTGGTCACATAATAACTTATTCTGAATAAATCTTTAATCCATTATGTCATTCAATCTAGGTTTTATATCATAACCCTTACTTAATTACCATAATCCTCATTTGGAATTCTTATAAAATCCTGGGGTGTCACAATCTTCCTCCGCTTAGAAGATTCATCTACGAGTAAGACTTGATTTTTCTATGAAGGAAAGTGACTCTCAACAGTCTTCAACATATTTAAGCAAATCAGTTAAACTGACATCTAGCTTAATAATGTATGAAGTTCACAACAAATTGTGAATAAGAGTTAGTGAGTGACTGCAAGATCGAATCTTGACTCAACTCTCCATCCTTGACAAAACATGTTGTCCTAATTGATCAATCCAATTGATCATCTTTAGAACATGTGTCTTTTACTGTAGTGTCATTGGTCATTATAGATTGGAAGAGCTCCTTAGATATCTTATATCTAGTTGACATACTTTACTCATCATACAACTATTGGATGTACAGCAATATAGTAGGTGCATCCATTTTCTCGTTTTGACACTGTAACTCGATACTTATGGATGCGAGGAGCCACCTTTGCATCATCTTGCCATTTAAAATAGCAATCTCTTCCTCAGAGGCTTAGTCTGCAATGTTTGTAGGGATAAGCAAATTAAGGACATTTGTTAGCTTTTCAGCGTTGAGAACTTTTCTCAAATTTGTTTAATCAATCCGAACAATTCGGTTCGATTAATTGTTAGCATACATTATACTATGCAGTGTATGCATTCTTTAAGTGAATTAATAACAACATTAACATGCATTCGTTTTATTAATTACAAAAATAAATTATGTCTTTATTTAAAATGGTGTCTCCCACTATTTTCATCAAACTATATTACCCTCCTTATATAGTTCGGCAAATCTAGTTCAAGATTTGCTAGTGAGAATAAAGATCCTATTTCAAATGTATATAGCCTTGTGTGACACAACAAACGATATATAAATAAATAGGTAGACAACTCTTTGTCAATTAAATCAACATGTAACTCCTTTGTATTTTGCCTCTTAGATTATTATGATCATGTGTGTGCACATCCAAATCAAAATTATCCAAGCTAAGTACAACCTAGCATTTTCTTATATTTAGAAAAGAAAAAGACTGTTCTTGTGTGACACAACAAAACAGTAATGTTCAATTCTTTTATAAACATCAAATGTGATAAAACAATATCTCAAAAAATTAATATAAGCCTTGTGTGACACAACAAACTTATAATGATTATTTGATACTCTATCGTTTTATCATGCTAGAAGGCGACGTTCGATATTTTTAATAAATATCTTTGAACGTTACAACTTAATATTATGAGTAGTAGAATAAATAAATTAGAAGCATTCTAATTTTATTTAATTGAATTAAACTCCTTTAATTCATAAATTAAACATTTTAATTTATTTTATAAATAATATTTATTCTACATCATGAGGGGTTTATTAATATTAATTGTCTGATCTTGTTTACCGCGCATGCACATATATATATATATATATATAATACGCGTCATATTAATCAACAAGCGAAACATGTCTGATAATATAATATATATATATATATATATATATATATATATATATATATATATATAAATAAACATGCACATATAAAATACTATATTCTACTTGGATTGATTATGGACTTTTATTCTAGTTTGGTTTATTTGAGCCACCAAATAAACCAAATGGTCAAACCTAGGGTGCAAGAATAAATTAAATTAAATGTAACTATTACATTTAAATTCAAGCTCCATTACAAACGGGTTTTCATGCGTTCCTTGCTTCTTTGCTCCAATTCTTCAAAATAATTCTAATTAATCCTATTACAAATTATTTACAATAAATAAAAACCTTGATCAACAGTCAAGGGGAAGTACATAGGAGGGAGATAGAATTATACATAAGAAAAATTAGAAAGACGAGATACGCAGACCTCATTTATTAAAACTCATTCATTCATGCATTTAATTAAAATTAAATCCAATCATATTGGTCAATAGTCCACAATCAATCTCATTAATTATCATATATATCACCATATATATCAATAAATAATATTCATCTCATAAATAAAATAAAACATTCCATATATGTATTGATATCATTTAATGGGCAATTTAAAGTTGCATGAAATCTAATTTCATATTTAAAATAAACATTTTATTTTAATTATAAAATCATGGAAAAATAAACTATTTACTTTTATTATATTTTTGTAATTTTTGGATTTTTAAAATTACTCAAAATAAACCATTTATTTTTTTAATTTAAAAATCTGTTCAAAATTACAAAAATAATTGAAAATCCGAAAGTTGCAACTATTTACGAAAATGCCATCGGTTTCAAGACCGCGCAATGCGCGTAGTGGAGTCTATCCGCGCAATGCTCGCATGCTACTGAATTCACGCAATGCGCGCAGTAGAGACTGTCCGTGCAATGCGCGCATGCTACTGAATCCGCATAATGCACGTTGTGCACTGTTTCCGGTTACTGTAGCAGCTTGCGGAAATTAAAAAAAAAGTTTTTTTTTTCTTTTCAAAACACAATTTTTGCAATTGATTTTCAAAACCCATGATTCTATACAACAAATTATGCCCAATAAATTGTTCTAAACACATACCCATACATGTATGAAATTAAAACAATTAATAATTTGCATAAGTTTGGCTCTTGATGCCACTGTTGGTTTGCAAAAATATGGCATATATATAATCAAATTATATAAGCGCAACGGAAGCAAGAAAAATCAAATTTTAAAATTTTTGTACAAACCAATAACCCCGATCTTTCTTATGCGACTATTATTAATTGAGGAAGGATAAAATAATTTATACCTTTGTAAAACCAAGCTTCCACGGGTACAAGTTCATCTTCCTTTAATCCTTCCACGTTCTTATTCAAATTCACCGATTAGATTCCACGGATCAATGTTAACTCTCCAAGTATGAAGCCTCTAGAGGTGATCCACCAAGAGATCTATGAATTAAAAAAGTGGATCTTGGTTTCTCCAAACCATGGGTGGCTAGCCCTAATTCTCTCTCTCTCTCTCTCTAACTCCTTAGATGTAGAGAATTATGGAGTACTCTCTCTAATCTAGTGAAAGAATGTGTAACTCTGATCTATGATAAGACTCCTCTTATTTATAGATCTAGTCAACCCTCCTAAACTATTTAAGATTAGAGTTTTAATTTAATTCCAAATTTAATTAAGAACTAAATTAATTAATTACAATTCTTAAACCATTTAGAAACTTAATTATTTAATAATGAGAGTACTTCTTATTAATTAATTATCAAACCATTTAGTAACTTAATTAATTATTATAATCACAATTCTTAAACTATTTAGGAACTTAATTATTTACAATAATACTATTAGTTATTAATTAATTCCTAAACCATTTAGGAACTAAATAATAATACTAGTAATAATAATAATAATAATAGTAATAATAATAATAAGACTCCTCTTATTAATTTATAATTAGTATTTTTAAAATACTAAATTTTAAATATCAAGCTATTTAATTTAATCTATCACCATAGTATAAATTAAATATATACTTAATTTATTATTACGATTATGCCATCCACTTCTAAAATAAATATTACTCTTTTGCGGTGTGACCCTTTAGGTTCTCCATATTAAACCGGTTGTATAATAAATAAATTAGAACAATTCTAATTCATTTATTACGAATTAACTCTTTAATTCAGAATAAATAATTATTCCACAATAAAGGTAAGCCCCCTTAACGATTAGTCGACTTTCCAGATAAAATATATTTTAACATTTGATCGTAAAAGAACCTTTCAGCAAATAGTTACCGTACAATTCAATACTTCTACCATACAATGTCCCAATCAAATATAAGACATGGAATTTCTGTCAAGTCTTATTAATTTGATCATATGCATTTCAATTCACAAATACACAACTCTAATTAATGTAAATTAGAAACTCCTTTCTAATTCCATTCAACCCTAGCCAGGGATTTCTGAGTTGTCACTTATTGAATCGCATAGGACATTCTCTCCCTTTACTGGAAGCGGTAGATCTTTTGTTGATCATTCATCTATTACCATGTGTACCTTATTATACCCAAGCATATCCTTTGATATACCAACAGGTCTTAAGGAATATGTCAAAGTATAACTTAGTACACACAAGATACTATGATGATCTCAAGTCCAAGGATCACATGTACGACTATCACATAAGGAACTCCTATTGACAGACAAGTAAAACTCCATTAGGTGTTCCTTGAGCGAGTCACGTTCAGTGAACTTATTCTCTAATAAGCACCTACATACTTGCTTTAGTGTCTCTACACAAATGATTATGAGATCAATCATCCTCTTCATAAGAGCAAGCATAGTATGTATCAATCTATCCGGATCTACTAATCCCCTTTTTAGTGATCAAACGATTAGGAACAATTTTAGTTTTGAGCTATCTTGAATTTAGATCTCATTAGCATGATCCTCATCATGGTTCTAAAAGCATTGCTCGAAAACTATGGGTTTATCCATTTGATTAATTCAAGTAATTAATCATGAATAAAGAAATTCCTTAATACTTTTATTAATAAATGAACAAGATTACGAAGTATATGTTTATCACATCAAATGTGATTGGCTTGAGGGCAATGCGCGTCTGCGCTGTCCTGCAAAATGTTCTGCCCTAATTTTTTAACTTTCCTATTTTTTGTCGGTTTTGATTCTTCTTGTTTCAAATATTTATAACTTGATCATTTTACATCCAAATAAGTTCAAATTTGGTCTACAACTAGTTGATTACATGTTTTACCAAAATCCAAGGGCCTCACACCATTTTAAACACATTAGTTAGCTAAACATATTGACCCAACATTCTAGGATTTACATAAGACATGTTATACTAAGAAATTCATCATAAATCCATTATAACTCATTTTTCTTCTGTTTCACTTGGATTATTTTCGTATTTCATAAATCTTTGACATACAACACATAGATCTTTACAAATAACACATACATCTTAAGTTACATAGCTTAGAAAATTACTTTTCATTTGATTAGTTTATGTTTCATGCACAAGTTCCACCCACTCATGTTTATATGCATTAAAACACATCTTAAACACAAAAACTCCATCAAGATTCATTCTTATACCTTCGGATCCTCCATGATCCCATCACAACAAAGTTCTCACCTAACCAAAAATGCATATCTACACTGCAAAAATAAAAACCAACTAACATAACTAGAGCTTAAGGTCAATAACACTTTTAAACCTTATATGGAGATCTTTTCCTCTTGTTAAATGGTTGAATGGTTTGCTATAGGACTCATCTTTGTTAGATTTCTTCTTATTCTTCTTGAGAACCTTTTGCTCTCACTTGGTTTCTAGCTCTCTCACTCTCAAATTCTCTATATTTTCTCTCTACATTCTCTAACTCTCTAGCTCCAACATTTATAAAAAATGAGCAAACCTTCATAAGAGTTGGGAGAAGGCTCTATTTATAGAGCATAAGTAATCTTACTTACTTAATCCTAATCTTCCAACAATGTGGCTAAATATGGTTTAAGTTTAATTAATCATCTAACAAACTTCTATGTTTTAAGGAAAAAGAAGTACCTTGGGAGTAATTTAAGGAAAAGGTTGTAAAGCTCAAAAATCACATAGTTCAAAATCTCACATGGTTCAAAATTTTGACCAACACAATGCTCAAAGGGGCTGGCTGGCTATATAGGTTTTTTTTTCTCCCATCATATATATATATAGCACGCACGCACACACAAACACACATACATACAGATTGCATTGGGCCTCCCCTACCAACATTTGGGCTCATTATTTAATTCCCCCTTGGGCCTAGATTTTACTAGTACTACAATAACGCATTGGTCATAACACAATTACTTGCATTATTTGTAAGTATCCAATACTTTAGGTTTGCTCACTACAAAAGAATATAACCCTTGGGCTAAATTATAATTTCTTACCATTCATACAAGTATTCTTATAAATTGGACTTATTCACATAGTCACATAGCACTCAAGCTAGTTAATTATTAACTTGAGCTTTTAATTTCCTTCTCTAGTTAATTAGTTAACCTTGACTTTCCTTCTTGTTCCATGAACTAATTTATATAGTTAGCTTTACTGATTATTAAATTACTCTTCTCATCACATATATATACTCAATCAATTATTTGCATAAGAATTTTTTTAAATAAACCTTCATTTCATTAAAAATAATATTACATAATCTTTTCGATTATTACATTCATCATCTGTGTCTGACGTAATATTCATCATTTTATCAAATAATGAAAGTCTATGGAATATCCATAAAGCCTTTTCAATACCACTGATGTTTTTGTCATCATTGGCAAGATGGATATTAGATGATCTACATGGTAGTCTAGATGTAGTGAAATGAAGAGTTACTCCTTCTTCGGGAACTGATAGACCATTCTGCATCTTAAGTCCAATATCCTTGAGTTTTACCTTGGCATCATTTGACTTGAATATAGATACGCCTGTGTTGGTCAGTTCTTGAGCAAGACTTAGAGTCGTAATGATGAGAAGCTTTCCTTTGGCTTCCATTCTCCTTTCTTCATTATCTATATTCCCATTTAGATGAACCACTTCTTCAGGTCTCGAGTAGATGCAGATTTCTTTGTAGAAGAGTAATACCCGAGCTACTTTCCATTTGGAAGAGAGGACTTTATGGATGTAAGCTTTAGCTTCATCAACTTTGTTGAAACTTATCTAGAAATGAGAAAGAGAGAGACTTCTTAAAGAGAAAAAAAAAGGAAAAATAAAATTTTAGTGGTAATTGCATAATCTTTTAGCAGATGAGTCGGATGTTTTATGAACATAAACTTTACTAGTTCAGCGACTGAATGAGACACGTGTCAAACTCTTAATGGTTAGTCAGGTTACTAGGTCGACTAAAGTAGTTTGAGTGTGACAGTTGACTTCTATCACATAGGTCGGCGTAGTTGTTATTCTTGACTATTTATCTAACCCTTAAATCATTCACCAACTCGCTGATTTGATCGTTATACTATCTCATTAAAAAGATTTTTAGTTGAACTACGAACAGTTTATTAGCCTTTAATTTTTGTGGAGTGATACTTCAATGTGTGTTCATTCAACGATTTGATGATCACTCTACGATCCCTTCTAAAGTACTCATACTCTACGATTTTCTCCTTTATGGTTAGACTAATAAATCAAATTTAGTATAATCAACTTGAACACACCATACCCACAACTTGTTAATTCATTTAAATTTAGATTTGTTTAAAAGTTTAATAAAGATTTCAGTAGGTTGAATATCCATTAGGATATTATCATTTAGCCCATAATCCTAGTGTAAGCGATGCCTTTTGAATGTTTCAGCTCAAGAATATAAGATATTATCATGAATTTATGGTAACAACATTAATAAGGAGAAAAATAGGAATAAATTCAAAATAACAGTTAGCTAGCTGATTTTTCATTCTTTAAGTTCCACAGCTTTTAGCTGCAATGTATTTAGCTTCTGCAGTAGTTATTGACATTGAGTTCTACCTCTTATTGAACCATGATACAAATCTATCACTTGACAGTTTTTACTCATCCCATTAATACTTTTGCTATCCAATTTGCATCCTACAAAGTCAGCATCTGAATAGCTAAACAAATTGAAGGGAGTCTCCTTGAGTTATCGTAACCTCATATTTGGAGTGCTCTTTAAAAATTAAAGATTTATTTACCAAATGTCAAATTGTAATTCCTTTGAATTAGTCTTAATATCTAGCACTTATTTATGTTAGAATCATAATTTCTGAGTTACTAGCAGTTAGATATATGAGAGAGCCTGTGAGGATCCGAATTTTCAGGATTTCTTTAATAATATTAAATGAGAATTTAATTGATAAAATTATCAAGATTGTTAAGTTAATTACTGTTTTATGTGATTTAATGTATGAGATGGGATTTTATTTAGTAATTAAATATGTGCAGAGATTATGATGAATGGTATTGGATTAAAGTAATTAAAAAGTAAATAAATTGTTTTAAAACAATTTATTAAGAATAAGAGAAATTTGAGGTAATTGTACAATAAATAGTACAATTAAATTATTATGAAAATATAGAAATTATAATTTAATTAAGGCTATGTGGTAATGTGAAATACAGGAATTAGATATGTATATATTTATATATATACATTTATATATGTGTGTTATGTTTAGTTGATAAAAATTATAAATTTCATTAATTATGAAAATTAAGGGATTAATAATTAAATTAATCCAAGAATTTATGAAAAGCTAATGAGGAAGTTTGTAAAAATTATAGTTATCGATTTTAGATTTTATCAGGAATTTTGGAAGAAGTTTGAAAATTAATTGAAAAGGAAAGGTAATTATATAAATTATATAATAATAAATTATATAATTTATATAAGGAAATTAAAATAAGGTATGAAGAAAATAATAATTATATAAATTATATAAGAATAATTATGTAATTTATATAAGGTGATTAAATAAAATAAGGTTGGAGGAAATTAAGAAATTATTTAAGAAAGGATAATGTAAATATATAAATTATATAATATTAAGTTATATAATTTATATATAAAGAAATTATTGTGAATATTAAAGGAATGGAATAATAAATAAGAAAAATGAATGTTTTAAGTTATTAAAAATTATATTTATGTATAATGGAATTATTATGACCTTTATGAAGGATAATATTTCAGAAACGTGAACATGTTAATATAACATGATGTCCAAGTAACGGAGTGAAAAATTATGAAAAATAATTTTTATAGGCTATATGAATTATTTTATGATTTTTGGAGGTATTAATTACCTCAAATAATTACATGCATGTCGTTATGCGTGTACAAAATTTGTCAAAAAAAGTACCCAAAAGAGGTGTCAATATTATTTATAAATCATAATATGAATTTTAGTGAATTAAAATAAATATTTTATATTTATTATATAAAATATTTATTACACGATATAATTACGTAATGTATAAAAATAATTAAAATTTTTGCACGAATGATTTTGTGGAACGTTCGAGAGAATTTGGCCTAAGTCGGTGGACTTGTGATAGGGATTAAAAATTTTTTCATATAATTGTTATATATATATTAGGGACAAGAAGAAAAGAAAAGAAAAGAAATAAGAAGAAAAGAAAGAAATAAAGCCCAACTCACTCTCTTTCTTTCTTGTCCACCGAAGCCATGAACCACCGCCACCTTCCACCACCACTACTGAAAGAGGAAGAAATTTGATGCCATTCAAGTGAAGAGTAAGCTTCAAGGAAGAAATTTTAAGGTATAAAAGTATTTTATTTGTTTTATTTTGATATTTAGAGGATAAAATAATTTTATGGAAAAATTGAAAATAGTTAGAATAATTATCCTAAATAATTTTAGGATGTATATCTATAATTTACATGATTTTTGGAGTAGTTTTGGTTGTGAATTTTGGAGCAAAAATGAAGAAAAAATTACTAAGTTGGTACACTGTTCAGACTGAAGGAGGAACAGGAACAGTAGCCCGCGCATTGCGCAGGCCTTACTTTCGGTAACCGGCGACAAAACGGCGTCGTTTTGGAGTCGGGAGGCCGGGCCGCGCCACGCGCGAGGCAAAGTTGCCGAAAGCCGCTATAAAACGGCGTCGTTTTTGGATAAGGTTAGGGCCGCGCAATGCGCGAGGCCATCTTTCTGGAAACGAGGCGTGAAACGCCGTCGTTTTGGGATGACGCATGCATGACGCGCGCATTGCGCTGCTGACTGTTGGAGGGAATTACCGTTATGCCCTCAAACTTTTCGGGAAATTCCGGATATGCCCCTAGAGTTGCGAAAATTACGAAAATGCCCCGGACCTTCCAGAAAATGCCGGATATGTCCCTTTCGCTGCGGAAATTACCAAATTGCCCCCAGAATTAGTTTTTTATGAAATAAATGTTTAAAAATTGTTTAAAAAATTCCAGAAAATTATAGAAAAATACTAAAAATATAGAAATGATATTTGGGCATTAAATTTAATATTTTTGTAAAAATATTAAATTTTGGAGATTAATATTTAAATATTTTAAATATTAATCTATGAAGTTTAAAAGTTAGAAAATGATTAAATGAAAATCCGGACAACTAGATATGCTAAATTTTATCCGATGAGCCGAGTTGTCCGTAACGAAGATATTTGATATTAAGTTAAATGAATATATTAAGGGAAGAGGTTAATATAGTTAACCGTATAAGTTGAAAATTAATCCGGAAATGATATTAATTAAATAAATTAATATCATAAAGAGATGAATAACTATTATTTGATTATTTTATGATCATAGGTTGATCGAGTTAAGAGTTTGAGTTATCAATTTAAATAATTGGACGCCAGGCAAGTTCTTCAGTCCCTTTTATGTTAAATGTTGGAATGTTATAATATGTAATTCTTGTTTTAACTGCATACAAATTATGTGTTACGTGATACGTGATTAATATGACCACAATGTGTATTTTGTGCAACGATATGAATATATATGAGATATATTGCTATAGTAGATGCACAAGCACATGATATATGACACACACCAAGCATGATAAGGTATGTGTTACGTGAAATATAAACTGTTGAACTTGCTGAGCCGTTGTGCTCATTACTTGCTTAATATGTATTTTTGCAGGAAAGAAATAAATTTAAAAAAAAAATATCAGATGATATAAAGACGGATAATCACAGAAGGTTGTGAATGTTATTGCTATATTTCAATAACATAATTTAATGTGAATACAGTTGTTAAGTTATATTGCTATTTTGTATGGACATGTTGAATCCAGACAGGATAAGTAAAGTTAAATTTGAACTGTGATGTATTAAATAGAGGTTACGTTAGAAATTATTATACATTTGATTATGAATGACGCAACAAGGAATATTTGCATGGAAATAAATAATTGTAAATTTTATATCAATGAATAGTTATACGGATATGAAAGGATATTAAGTTTGGAATGATGAGATTTAAGATATTGGTACAAAGAAAGAGAAAGAAAAAGTAAGGGTTGCGATCCATGGGACTAGGATCGAAATATAAGGATTTTAAATATCCAAATATTTTAATGCAACGATTGAATCGAGAAAAAGAAAAATTTATACCGAAAATTTTGATAATTGATAATTTTGAAATTGAATAATGGATCAATTTAGGAGATGAAAGATTTATTAACGGACCGAAATTTGGACGTTAGGGAGATAATGTATCATAAATACAAAATTTAAAGGAATAAAGTTGGTCAAATTTCGGGGTCGTTACAGTTGGTATCAGAGCTGGAGGTTATAAACCTTAGGTAAACGATACCTTAGGCTATAACCTTAGTAAGAAAGAGTACGGTTAGTTGAGTGTTCTGAAAACTCAAGCGTATAGTAAGCTCGTGACTCATGATTGTATGGTGGAGCCCCTTTAGCGAATGGGCAACTAAGGCCTGACTAGGACAAGCTCCTCAACCATATGATTATGGTAAGTTCCTGAGCCCAAATACGTGATAAGTTTGATGAACATGGGGGAAATTAGAATGGAAAAGATGTAAGTTAAGAAATGCAGATTTCAGAAATTGATTAAAGTAAAGGAAATATGAAAGAGATAGGAATATAAGGAAGAGATAAAAAAATGTTAAGAAAGATTTGAATGAAACGAATTAAGAAAATTTATAAGTTCAATTAAGAATATATCTAAAAGAATATTGAAATGATTCAAAGATGAATCTTAAAGAAAATCAGGGGACACCTGATTTAAACAATAAGGATGACAAGATAATCCGAAATGTATAAGAAAAGATCATAATAACATGACCAGGAACGGTAAGAGGATCGTACTACTATACGATCACAAGATAAGAGACGCGAGTAAGAAATAGGTTGTAAAGCAAGGTCATGATGGGATCAAGTGAGAATGTGAAATAATAGAAAGACCTGTTAATGGTCAATAAGGTATAGCTTGATGCTATAAAGAGATATGGTACTATGAAATAGTACAAGAAGAATTCAGAGAATGATGAGATATGAATGACAGAAAGGTTATGATAAGAGGGTAGAAAACTTGGGTACGAAATTTCATTTGAAGACTCACGTGGTGACTGAATTGCACAATCCTTTGTATGGGCGGAGGATTTGTGTTTACTCAGTTACTATGTGATAATCATTGAAATGTTAGCGTCGCGCTAAGAGTTTCTGATAGATAGACAATATTAAGTTTAGGCACGAGTTCTTAAAACTCATGCATGTGGTAAGTCCATGACTCATAATCGTATGGTATGTTTTGAGCCCCTCAACATATGGATAGTCTTTGATTTGTTCTTAGACTACATATTGCTAGGACAAGCTTCTAAACTCATATTATTGTGGTAAGTTTCTGGACTCATAATGTGTGGCAAGTTTGATGAACTATACGGGGGTATAGAAAAGCTGGAGTAGATAAAAATTTTATTGTGATAAATAACAATATTCCTAGCAATAAATTTTGTAATTAAATGAAGAAGCAGAAAGTAAATGTTAGGGAATTTAGGATATTCCCACTCTTCTAGCTTTGCTAGATTTCGAAAATTTTGGCCTCAAGTTGATTTGGCACGTGTGTGCTTTGAAAAATATAAATGAAATTTTTGAGCGATTTAAATAGTGTCTATGCTACTTGTATCTGCTAGATAAAAATGTTTTCACATCAAAATGTATTTCAAAAGAATCACCCACGCACCTTTTAGCCCGGTGCAGATGTGATGAATGACGGAATGCTCAACGTGTTGTTGAGACGGTACGGTACTATTTCGTTATAAGATGATTCAACACCATAAAGTACGGGTTATGGTGTAGGAATTATTAACGACGAAATCCTCAACGGACTGTCAAAATGATGCGGTAACATGAAGTCATAAATGATTTTGATTTATAAAAGTATGTCAAAGCTATAAGTCTTTGCCATTTGACTCGGCTAGATGTTTTGAAAAGTTTTGACATGATGAATATTTTAAAAATTTCTGCGGATTATAAAATGTTAGAGAAAGTCTATGCTAATTGATCTAGCTAGACAAGCGTTGAAGGAATATAAGTCTGAGCTATTGTTTCAGCTAGACAAATTTTAACATATATTTATTGAATTCGTATTCTTTGAAGTTATATCAAATCAAATTCCTTTCGAACGAATTCTAAGGCTGAGATGAACAAAAAGATTAAGAATATTGCAGGTTGATCGAATGGTCACCTGGCATAGCAAGACACAGGCATTGCAGACTGATCATCTGGCGTGCCAATGTATGGTAAAACATCCATCACTTTAATGACAGATTGATCCACTGTCAGGGTTTGCAGTATGAAGTACTCGGGGAGCGAAGTACTGTAAACCGGGATAAAGGTTCATTCAGCATATCATGAAAGTTTTTCAAAACAAAAAAAAAAAATTTGATTTCCTCTACTCTTATGAAGATTGGATGGTAGGATGGGGTAGTATTATTTAAATGTGAGTAATAAAGTGGGTAATGTGATGGATTAGAAAATTTAATGTACAATGACTGCGAGAAAGGAAGGAAAGATAGATATGTGGAAAGAATGCAAAAGAATTGTGTAAGTTACAAATGAGTGAGATATTAGTACATAGAAATTTCGAGGACGAAATTTTATGAAGGAGGGGTGAATGTGATACCCCAGGAATTATAAAATAATTCCAAATAAGGATTATGATAAATCAAGTAAAGGTTAGTATTTAAAATCTAATGAATGAATAATGGAGGTAGTAAAGAATGAATTATGAAATATGAAGAGGATTATGAATGTGAATTAAGAAGAAAATGATGAATGTACAGAGTATAAATGAGGTGTAATAGAAGGTATGAAATAAGTTGGTTAAGTAAAGATAAGTACGATTAGAAGAAAATTTTCGAAGAATGAGAAACTATCTTGATAGGTATATCAAGAAATAAGTTAAAGTTTTATTAATAAAATTTTAGAAAATTGTGAAATGCAATATTATGAATTGAAATAAGAATGGAATATTCTGATAGTTATGACAATTATGGTATTATTTTTGTAAGTTACGGATATTAAAGAAATAAAATATGATTATTATGGTTTAATTGTGATTCATCAAGATAAAGGTATAGCAAGATGCTATAAATAAAATACGTATGAATATTACGACAATTATGATTCCGAGGACGGAATCCTGTTAAGGGGGGAAGAATGTGAGGATCCGAATTTTCAGGATTTCTTTAATAATATTAAATGAGAATTTAATTGATAAAATTATCAAGATTGTTAAGTTAATTACTGTTTTATGTGATTTAATGTATGAGATGGGATTTTATTTAGTAATTAAATATGTGCAGAGATTATGATGAATGGTATTGGATTAAAGTAATTAAAAAGTAAATAAATTGTTTTAAAACAATTTATTAAGAATAAGAGAAATTTGAGGTAATTGTACAATAAATAGTACAATTAAATTATTATGAAAATATAGAAATTATAATTTAATTAAGGCTATGTGGTAATGTGAAATACAGGAATTAGATATGTATATATTTATATATATACATTTATATATGTGTGTTATGTTTAGTTGATAAAAATTATAAATTTCATTAATTATGAAAATTAAGGGATTAATAATTAAATTAATCCAAGAATTTATGAAAAGCTAATGAGGAAGTTTGTAAAAATTATAGTTATCGATTTTAGATTTTATCAGGAATTTTGGAAGAAGTTTGAAAATTAATTGAAAAGGAAAGGTAATTATATAAATTATATAATAATAAATTATATAATTTATATAAGGAAATTAAAATAAGGTATGAAGAAAATAATAATTATATAAATTATATAAGAATAATTATGTAATTTATATAAGGTGATTAAATAAAATAAGGTTGGAGGAAATTAAGAAATTATTTAAGAAAGGATAATGTAAATATATAAATTATATAATATTAAGTTATATAATTTATATATAAAGAAATTATTGTGAATATTAAAGGAATGGAATAATAAATAAGAAAAATGAATGTTTTAAGTTATTAAAAATTATATTTGTGTATAATGGAATTATTATGACCTTTATGAAGGATAATATTTCAGAAACGTGAACATGTTAATATAACATGATGTCCAAGTAACGGAGTGAAAAATTATGAAAAATAATTTTTATAGGCTATATGAATTATTTTATGATTTTTGGAGGTATTAATTACCTCAAATAATTACATGCATGTCGTTATGCGTGTACAAAATTTGTCAAGAAAAGTACCCAAAAGAGGTGTCAATATTATTTATAAATCATAATATGAATTTTAGTGAATTAAAATAAATATTTTATATTTATTATATAAAATATTTATTACACGATATAATTACGTAATGTATAAAAATAATTAAAATTTTTGCACGAATGATTTTGTGGAACGTTCGAGAGAATTTGGCCTAAGTCGGTGGACTTGTGATAGGGATTAAATTTTTTTTCATATAATTGTTATATATATATTAGGGACAAGAAGAAAAGAAAAGAAAAGAAATAAGAAGAAAAGAAAGAAATAAAGCCCAACTCACTCTCTTTCTTTCTTGTCCACCGAAGCCATGAACCACCGCCACCTTCCACCACCACTACTGAAAGAGGAAGAAATTTGATGCCATTCAAGTGAAGAGCAAGCTTCAAGGAAGAAATTTTAAGGTATAAAAGTATTTTATTTGTTTTATTTTGATATTTAGAGGATAAAATAATTTTATGGAAAAATTGAAAATAGTTAGAATAATTATCCTAAATAATTTTAGGATGTATATCTATAATTTACATGATTTTTGGAGTAGTTTTGGTTGTGAATTTTGGAGCAAAAATGAAGAAAAAATTACTAAGTTGGTACACTGTTCAGACTGAAGGAGGAACAGGAACAGTAGCCCGCGCATTGCGCAGGCCTTACTTTCGGTAACCGGCGACAAAACGGCGTCGTTTTGGAGTCGGGAGGCCGGGCCGCGCCACGCGCGAGGCAAAGTTGCCGAAAGCCGCTATAAAACGGCGTCGTTTTTGGATAAGGTTAGGGCCGCGCAATGCGCGAGGCCATCTTTCTGGAAACGAGGCGTGAAACGCCGTCGTTTTGGGATGACGCATGCATGACGCGCGCATTGCGCTGCTGACTGTTGAAGGGAATTACCGTTATGCCCTCAAACTTTCCGGGAAATTCCGGATATGCCCCTAGAGTTGCGAAAATTACGAAAATGCCCCGGACCTTCCAGAAAATGCCGGATATGTCCCTTTCGCTGCGGAAATTACCAAATTGCCCCCAGAATTAGTTTTTTATGAAATAAATGTTTAAAAATTGTTTAAAAAATTCCAGAAAATTATAGAAAAATACTAAAAATATAGAAATGATATTTGGGCATTAAATTTAATATTTTTGTAAAAATATTAAATTTTGGAGATTAATATTTAAATATTTTAAATATTAATCTATGAAGTTTAAAAGTTAGAAAATGATTAAATGAAAATCCGGACAACTAGATATGCTAAATTTTATCCGATGAGCCGAGTTGTCCGTAACGAAGATATTTGATATTAAGTTAAATGAATATATTAAGGGAAGAGGTTAATATAGTTAACCGTATAAGTTGAAAATTAGTCCGGAAATGATATTAATTAAATAAATTAATATCATAAAGAGATGAATAACTATTATTTGATTATTTTATGATCATAGGTTGATCGAGTTAAGAGTTTGAGTTATCAATTTAAATAATTGGACGCCAGGCAAGTTCTTCAGTCCCTTTTATGTTAAATGTTGGAATGTTATAATATGTAATTCTTGTTTTAACTGCATACAAATTATGTGTTACGTGATACGTGATTAATATGACCACAATGTGTATTTTGTGCAACGATATGAATATATATGAGATATATTGCTATAGTAGATGCACAAGCACATGATATATGACACACACCAAGCATGATAAGGTATGTGTTACGTGAAATATAAACTGTTGAACTTGCTGAGCCGTTGTGCTCATTACTTGCTTAATATGTATTTTTGCAGGAAAGAAATAAATTTAAAAAAAAAATATCAGATGATATAAAGACGGATAATCACAGAAGGTTGTGAATGTTATTGCTATATTTCAATAACATAATTTAATGTGAATACAGTTGTTAAGTTATATTGCTATTTTGTATGGACATGTTGAATCCAGACAGGATAAGTAAAGTTAAATTTGAACTGTGATGTATTAAATAGAGGTTACGTTAGAAATTATTATACATTTGATTATGAATGACGCAACAAGGAATATTTGCATGGAAATAAATAACTGTAAATTTTATATCAATGAATAGTTATACGGATATGAAAGGATATTAAGTTTGGAATGATGAGATTTAAGATATTGGTACAAAGAAAGAGAAAGAAAAAGTAAGGGTTGCGATCCATGGGACTAGGATCGAAATGTAAGAATTTTAAATATCCAAATATTTTAATGCAACGATTGAATCGAGAAAAAGAAAAATTTATACCGAAAATTTTGATAATTGATAATTTTGAAATTGAATAATGGATCAATTTAGGAGATGAAAGATTTATTAACGGACCGAAATTTGGACGTTAGGGAGATAATGTATCATAAATACAAAATTTAAAGGAATAAAGTTGGTCAAATTTCGGGGTCGTTACAGAGCCAATCATACCCTTGTATTAAATAATATAAATACTTGTATCCTTTTTTAATCTTGGTCTTGCTTTAATGTAGCATCCATAGGAATCTTCATGATAGTGGTTGTTTCCAAGCCATACTTCTTTTATAGATCTTTTAAAGTACTTGGTCTAGTTGATGAGCATGTTTCCATCTGATGGCTTCACTTGTCATTCAAGGAAGTTGTTCAGCTTACTTATCATGCACATTTCAAACCTGTTTTGCATAAGCTTGACAGACCTCTCGTATAGCTTTTCGTTAGTAGTATCAAGAATTATATTATTTACATAAATTTGTACTAATAATGTTAAGCCTTTGTGTTTCCTGAGATATAATACTATGTTGACTTTGCTCTTGATAAATCTATTTTTCAATAAGAAAAATAGTTAGGGTTTCATTTCATGCTCTAGGAGCTGAACTTAATCCATATAAAGCTCTATCTATTCTAAAATATAAAATTAGAGAGTTAAATTAGCAAACCTTGGAAGTTATTTAACATAGTCCTCCTTTTGAAGTATAATAAATAGGAAAACACTCTTAAGATCCATGTGACATATCTTAAGTTTAGTAAGGGTATTATGAACAAGAAACACCAAAATAGTTTTCAATTGAGTTACTGGTATAAGGATTTTATCACGGTTGATTCCCTTTTACAACCAGTTTGGTCTTGTTTCTTGTTATTACTCTGTCTTCATTCAAATTGTGTCTAAAGACTTATTGGTGCCTATTGCTGTATGATCTTTTAGGTTCTGAAAACCGACTTCCAGACCTTGTTCCCCTTGAACAGATTTAATTTTCTTTCATTTTTCTTCTATCCAGCAAGCTTCTTGAACAGCATCGTCGGTCTAGATTTTATTTATTTTTGTGAATTACTTTAAATTATTACACACGCATTGCGCGTGTACCTGTAACTAGTTTCATATTATACCTTTACTAAAAAAAAGAGAACTCTTTTGGCAGAATAATTTTTTTTAATGTCAAATAACCTTTTTTCCCTTTTTTAGAGTGAAGCGAGTATCTTCCTTAGTTACAAAATATAGGATTAATACCGAGTTTTTATTTAATTTAATATATTTTCATATAAAAATTAAAATGAATTTGCATAATTGTAAACTATTTACATAGTACTTCTGTAACGATCCTGAAATTCGACTCACTTTATTATCTTAATTTTCATATTTATTTAATATCATTTATCTTACGTCCAAATTTCGGTTCGTTAATAAACTTTGATCACCTTCTTTGAACCCTTCATTGATTTTATAAATCATCAATTACCAAATATTTCGGTATAAAATTTTCTTTTTCTTTTCTCAATCCAATCATTGTATTAAAATATTTGAATATTTAAAATCCTTACATTTTGATCCTAGTCTCTGGATCGCATTGCGCGGGCGGCCATAATTTTTCTTCTTCCTCTTCCAGCCATAGCAGTAGCCACCCAACACAATTTTATCCAATCTTTACACCAAATTTTCACCACATAAATATTTTAAACATGATAAAATTCATAGATATACATCTATAAATTATTTAAAACCATTATTCTATTTTATCACAAAATTAATTTATCCTCATAAATACATAATTAAATCAAATAAATTAATTTATACCTTCTAAAAATCCTTTCCTTTAAGCTTTTTCTTCCTCCTCTCGATGGCATCAACTATTTCCTCTCTCTTGGTGGCCATATTTTCCGGTGGTGGCATGGTGGGTGGCTTCGAGTGTAATATAATTAGAGAGAGAGTGTGTGTTTTTATTTCTTTGCTACATTTCTTCTTCCTTTATCTTTTATAACCAAAGACCCAACCACTTTGGCTTTTCTCTTTTCTTTTTTTTTAAAAAAAAAAAACCACCGACTTATACGCATGCAACCGACTTAATTCTTTCTCGTAAGTTCCAAATCAAGCACGCAATTTTATTTGAATATATTACGTAACCATTTCGTGTAATAAATATTTTATATAATAAATATAAAATATTTATTTTAATTCACCAAAAATCATAATATGATTTATAATTAATATTTAGACCCTTTTTGGGTACTTTATTTGACAAATTTTGTACACGCATAATAACATGCATGTAATTATATGAGGTAATTTATACCTCCAAAAATCATAAAATAATTCATATAATATATAAATATTATTTTTCGTAATTTTTCACTTCATTACTTGGACAACATGTTACACTAACATGTTCACGTTTCTAAAATATTATTTTTCATAAAAGTCATAATAATTCCATTATACATAACCATAATTTTTAATAACTTAAAACATTTATTTTTCTCATTTCTTTACATTTCACATTAATTTCTTTATATATAAATTATATAATTTAATATTATATAATTTATATATTTACATTCTCCTTTCTTACATTAATTTCTTAAATTCCTCCATAATTATCAATTAATCAATAATTTCACATTTATTAACTCTCTCATTATTTTAATTCTCTTATATAAATTATATAATTATTCTTATATAATTTATATAATTATAATTTCCTTCATACATCATTTTAATTTCCTTATATAAATTATATAATTTATATAATTACATTTCTTCTCAATTAATTTCTAAACTTCCTCCAAAATTCTTAATTAAATCTAAATTCAATAATTTCAATTTTACTTACTTCCTCATTAACTTTTCATTTAAAATTGGATTAATTTAATTATTAATCCCTTAATTTTCATAATTAATAAAATTTATAATTATCGATTAAACATGCACATTTATATATATACAAATGTATATATATATATACATATCTAAATCATATATTTCACATTACCATATAACCCCATTAAATAATTATTTTTGCACTTCCATAATAATTTAGTTGTACAATTTATTGTTCATTTACCTGAAATTTCTTTTATTCCTCATAAATTATTTTTAAACAATTTATTTATTTTTTAATTATTTTAATTCAATACAAATCATCACCATTTTGTACAGATTTAATTTACTAATTAAATCTCTTCAAACACCTTAAATCACTTAAAATAATGATTAATTTAAACAACATTGATATTTTTATCAATTAAATTCTCATTTAATATTATTAAGGAAATTCAAAAATTCGGGTTCTCACATTCTTCCCCCCTTAACCGGATTCCGTCCTCGGAATCATAATTACCGTAATAATCTTACGTATTTATTTATAGCACTTTGCTATACCTTTATCTTGATGAATAACAACTAAATCCATAATAATCATATTTTATCTCTTTAAATCCTTAACTTACATGGATAATTCTAATAAAAATTATAACTGTCAGAATATTCAATTCTTAATTCAACATTATATTTCATAATTCTCTAAAAAATTTATTCATAAAACTTTAACTCATTTCTTGATACACTTATCAAGATACTTTCTCATTCTCTGAAAATTTCTTTTCTTTAATTGCATTTACCCTTTCTCAATCCACTTATTTCATACCTTCTATCGCACATCATTTATACTTTGCACATTCAACCTTCTTTTCTTAATTCATATTCATAAATCTTCTTCACATTCCATAAATCATTCCTTAATACATCTATCATTCAACACTAGATTTTAAATACTAACATTTACTTGATTCATCGTAATCCTTATTTGGAATTATTCTAAAATTCCTGGGGTATCACATTCACCCCTCCTTCATAAAATTTTGTCCTCGAATTTTCTATGTATTAATATCTCATTCATTTGCAACTTACACATTTTCTTAGCATTCATTTCACATATCCTTCTTTCCTTCCTTTCTAATGATTATTGCACATTGCAATTTTTAATCCATCACATTTCATAATTTCTTTACTTCACAATTATTACTTTCATTAATGCTCACATTTAGAAAATATTATCTCATCCTACCATCCAATCTTCATAAGAATAGAGGAATTAAAATTTTTTATTTTGGAAACTTTCATACTTTGCTGAATGAACACTTATCCCGGTTAACAGTATTTCACTCCCAGAGTACCTCATACTGCAACCCACTAAAATAATGAACTTTCATAATAGTCTAAACATGATCCCGGTTTACAGTACTTCGCTCTCCGAGTACCTCATACTGCAAACCCTGACAATGGATCAATCTGTCGTTAAAGTGATGGATGTTTCACCATACTGTGTCTTTTTATGTCAGGTGACCATTTGATCAACCTGCAATATTCTTAATCTTTTTGTTCATCTCAGCCTTAGAATTCATTCGAAGAAAATTTAATTAATTAAAGCTTTCAAAGAATACGAATTCAATAAATATATTTCAAAATTTGTCTAGCTGAATCAAATAGCTTAGACTTGTATTTCTTCAACACTTGTCTAGCTAGATCAATTAGCATAGACTTACTTTCAACAATTTATAATCCGCAGAAATTTTAAAACATTCATCATGTCAAAACTTTTCAAAACGTCTAGCCGAGTCAAATGGCAATGACTTATAGCTTTGACATACTTTTATAAATCAAAATCATTTATGACTTCATGTTACCGCATCATTTTGACAATACGTTGAGAATTTCGTCATTAATAATTCATACACCATACTTTATGATGTTGAATCATCTTATGACGAAATAGTACCGCACCGTCTCAACAACACGTTGAGCATTCTGTCATTCATCACATCTACACCAGGCTAAAAGGTGCATGGATGATTATTTCAAAATACATTTTGATGTTAAAAATATTTTTGTCTAGCTAAAACAAATAGCATAGACATTTTTTAAATCGCTTAAAGATTCATTAGTATTTTTCAAAGCACACTCGTGCCAAATCAACTTGAGGCCAAAAATTTTGAAGTCTAGCATAGCTAGAAGAGTGGGAATATCCTAAATTCCCTAACATTCACCTTCTGCTTCTTTACTTCATTATTAAATTTATTGTTAGGACTATTATTACATATCATACCAAAAATTTCTAACTACTCCAACTTTTCTATACTCTCGTATAGTTCATCAAACTTGCCACACATTATGAGTTCAGGAACTTACCACAAGAATATGAGTTTTAAAGCTTGTCCTAGCAATATGTAGTCTAAGAACAAATCAAAGACTATCCATATGCTGAGGGGCTCAAAACATACCATACGATTATGAGTCATGGACTTACCATATGCATGAGTTTTAAGAACTCGTGCCTAAACTTAATATTATCTATCTATCAAAACTACTAACGCGACTCTAACATTTCAACGATTATCACATAGTAACTAAGTAAACACAAGTCCCCTGCCCATACAAAGGATTATGCAACTCAGACACCACGTGAATCCTCAATTGAAATTTCGTACCCAAACTTTCTGCCCCCTTATCATTTCTATCATTCATGTTTTATCATTCTCTGAATTCTTCTTATACCATTTCATAGTACCATATCTCTTTATAGCATCAAGCTATACCTTTTCGACCATTAATAGGTCTCTCTGTTATTTCACATTCTTACTTGATCCCATCATGATCTTGCTTTACACTCTATTCGTTATTCGCTTTACTTATCTTGTGATCGTATCGTAGTACGATCCTCTTACCATTCCTGATCATGTTATTATGATCTTTTTCTATGCTTTTTAAATTTCTTTGTCATCTTTATTGCTTGAATCAGGTGTCCCCTAACTTTATTTGAGATTCATCTTTGAATCTTTTTAATTATTCCTTCATATATGTTCTTAATTGAACTTATAATTTTCTTAATTCGTTTCATTCAAATCTTTCTTAACATCTTTATCTCTTTCTTATAATCTTCTATCTTTCATATTTCTTTCACTTTAACCCATATTAGAGAACTGTATCTCTTAACTTATATCTTTCTATTTTAATTCTCCCATGTTCATCAAACTTATCACGTATTTGGACTCAGGAACTTACCAAAATCATAAAGCTGAAGAGTTTGTCCTAGTCAGGCCATAATCGCCCATTCGCTAAAGGGGCTCCACCATATAATCATGAGTCACGAGTTTACCATACGCTTGAGTTTTCAGAACACTCAACTAACCGTACTCTTTCTTACTTTCGATTACAGCCTAAGGTATCATTTTCCTAAGGGTTATAACATCTGGCTCTGATACCAACTGTAACGATCCCGAAATTCGACCCACTTTATTACCTTAATTTTCATATTTATTTAATATCATTTGTCTTACGTCCAAATTTCGGTTCGTTAATAATCTTTGATCACCTTCTTTGAACCCTTAATTGATTTTATAAATCATCAATTACCAAATATTTCAGTATAAAATTTTCTTTTTCTTTTCTCAATCCAATTATTGTATTAAAATATTTGGATATTTAAAATCCTTACATTTTGATCCTAGTCTCTGGATCCTAACCTTTACTTTTCTTTTCTTTATGTTACGAATATCATAAAACTCAACATTTAGAATTTAATATTATTCATATTCATACAAACATTCTTTGCCTCAAAATTCATAATTAAACATATAATAATTTCTAGCATAACAACTATCTTGAACAATTATAGTTCATAATATAACTCTATTCGCCCTGTCTGGATCCCATTTGTACATGCAAATTTTGCAAGTGTATCCTCATTGAGTTATACTATTGAAAATATAACAATTACGTTCACCACCTTTTTGGGTTAATCCACCTCTAATATATTTTGATATTCCTGAAATTTTTTATTTCTTTCCTGCAAAAATGTTTATTAAGCAAGTAATGAGCACAACGGCTCAGCAAGTTCAACAGTTCATGCTTCACGTAGAACATACCTTAACATGTTTGGTGTGTGTCATATATCATGTGTTTGTGCTTCTACTATAGCAATATATCTCATATATATTCATATCGTTGCACAAAGTACACATTGTGGTCATATTAATCACGTATCACATAGCACATAATTTGTATGCATTAAAATCAAGAATTAACATGTCATAACAGATAAACATTTAATTTCAAAGTACTGAAGAACTTGCCTGGATCGTGGCATTAAATAATAAATACCCTCTTTATAATGCTTCTCGTACAACCTATGATCATAAAATAATCAAATAATAATTATTTATCCTCTTATGATATTAATTTAATTAATTAATATCATCTATAACATAATTAACCCTACCTGACGATTTATTTTAGGGTATTGGGTCAATTATCAATTTATATGGGTAATTATATTAACCTCATCCATTAATATATTCATTTATCTTAATATCAAATACCTTCACTGCGGGCAACCCGGCTCATCGGATAACTTTTAGCATATTCTGTTGTCCGAATTTTTATTTAACCATTTTCTAACTTTTAAACTTAATAGATTAATATTTAAAATATTAAAATATTAATCTCCAATATTTAATATTTTTACAAAAATATTAAATTTAATGCACAAACATCATTTCTATATTTTTAGTATTTTTCTATAATTTTAAAACAATTTTTAAACATTTATTTCATTAAAAACTAATTTCTGGGGGCATTTTGGTAATTTCCGAGCCCTTAGGGACAAAATCGAAATTTTCGGAAAAGCCTAGGGGCATTTTAGTAATTACCGCGCTCTAGGGACACGCTCGATAATAGTTGAAAAGGCCAGGGGCAAAACCGTCATTTCACCGCAGGCCGACCGCCACGCATTGAGCGCGGCGTCCCCTTAGCCAGCCAAACCACGTCGTTTGAGTCAGTCGAGCATCGAAACTCAGCTGCGCATGGCGCGACCCGTTCTTCCGCACCCCAAACGGCGTCGTTTTAATCCCGCCTCCGAAAAAAATTAGGTCATCGCGCATTGCGCGGACGACCATAATTTTTCTTCTTCCTCTTCCAGCCGTAACAGTAGCCACCCAACACAATTTTATCCAATCTTTACACCAAATTTTCACCACATAAATATTTTAAACATGATAAAATTCATAGATATACATCTATAAATTATTTAAAACTATTATTCTATTTATTTTCTATTTTATCACAAAATTAATTTATCCTCATAAATACATAATTAAATCAAATAAATTAATTTATACCTTCTAAAAATCCTTTCCTTTAAGCTTGTTCTTCCTCCTCTAGATGGCATCAACTATTTCCTCTCTCTTGGTGGCCATATTTTCCGGTGGTGGCATGGTGGGTGGCTTCGGGTGTAATATAATTAGAGAGAAAGTGTGTGTTTTTATTTCTTTGCTACATTTCTTTTTCCTTTATCTTTTATAACCAAAGACCCAACCACTTTGGCTTTTCTCTTTTCTTTTTTTTTTAAAAAAATAAACCTCCGACTTATACGCATGCAACCGACTTAATTCTTTCTCGTAAATTCCAAATCAAGCACGCAATTTTATTTTAATACATTACGTAACCATTTCGTGTAATAAATATTTTATATAATAAATATAAAATATTTATTTTAATTCACCAAAAATCATAATATGATTTATAATTAATATTTAGACCCTTTTGGGTACTTTATTTGACAAATTTTGTACACGCATAATAACATGCATGTAATTATATGAGGTAATTTATACCTCCAAAAATCATAAAATAATTCATATAATATATAAATATTATTTTTTGTAATTTTTCACTTTATTACTTGGACAACATGTTACACTAACATGTTCACGTTTCTAAAATATTATTTTTCATAAAAGTCATAATAATTCCATTATACATAACCATAATTTTTAATAACTTAAAACATTTATTTTTCTCATTTCTTTATATTTCACATTAATTTCTTTATATATAAATTATATAATTTAATATTATATAATTTATATATTTACATTCTCCTTTCTTAAATAATTTCTTAAATTCCTCCATAATTATCAATTAATCAATAATTTCACATTTATTAACTCTCTCATTATTTTAATTCTCTTATATAAATTATATAATTATTCTTATATAATTTATATAATTATAATTTCCTTCATACATCATTTTAATTTCCTTATATAAATTATATAATTTATATAATTACATTTTTTCTCAATTAATTTCTAAACTTCCTCTAAAATTCTTAATTAAATCTAAATTCAATAATTTCAATTTTACTTACTTCCTCATTAACTTTTCATTTAAAATTGGATTAATTTAATTATTAATCCCTTAATTTCCATAATTAATAAAATTTATAATTATCGATTAAACATGCACATTTATATATATACAAATGTATATATATATACATATCTAAATCATATATTTCACATTACCATATAACCCCATTAAATAATTATTTTTGCACTTCCATAATAATTTAGTTGTACAATTTATTGTTCATTTACCTGAAATTTCTTTTATTCCTCATAAATTATTTTTAAACAATTTATTTATTTTTTAATTATTTTAATTCAATACAAATCATCACCATCTTTGTACAAATTTAATTTACTAATTAAATCTCTTCAAACACCTTAAATCACTTAAAATAATGATTAATTTAAACAACATTGATATTTTTATCAATTAAATTCTCATTTAATATTATTAAGGAAATTCAAAAATTTGGGTCTTCACAACTTCATTTTATATTTATCTTCTTAGAGGGATTTTTAAAGATAAAAATGAAAAGAAAAATATATATAAATTCAGATTTACTACAAATTTTAAAAATAATCGGACAAGTAAATAAAAAATATTATGACTCAACCACCATACTTATCTTTTGCAAAGTCATAATTAAATGGAATACATAATTATAAACAATTCTTATACTCTCTTCATTCTAGGATAAAAGTCATATTTGACATTTTGCACATATTAAGAAAGATGATAAAATGACAAAATTGTCCATATTTAAATTCTTATTTAATTGTATAGTTTTCTACACATGACTAATAATACTCCATAAATATACATAAAGAATATAAATATGATAATTAATACTAAGGATATTATAAGCAAATTATTGTAAAAAATAAATTATTTAAGTTAAGTAGACATTTAACTTGAGACTACCTAAAATAGTAATAAAGATTTTTATCCTATGACAAAGGGAGTATATAACAATGAACAGTTCTTATATATAGCAATAACAAGCATATTACGAAACATTATTTCAATAGGAATGCAGCTCACCCTACAAGATATGGGTCTTCTATTTATGAACGAGTCTCATAATTTTACAAGGTCATTATATGCTTAGGAGGTGTTTGATTGAATTTGATTGTCTCTTAAAAGATATTCATCTAATTCGTTAAGAGGCTGAACTTATTTGGGAAAAAAAAAGTATTCTTCTTAATGCCTCTAATTTGCCAAAGCTACGTTTGTCTATAAAAAATATGCTTGAGATTTGACTATTTATCTTAATTTAACACTATTTCAGATTATTTTATCCTATAATGGAGGATTAATAATCCCTTAATGTTAGACTATTAGTCCCATAAAGCCATTTAATAACTTAAAATGAGGGGGACTATTAATCTTAATTTTTTATGGGATTATATAATTCTACATAAATAGCTTTAAAAATGGTTTAAAAAAAAGTAGTCAATAGGACTGTTTAAAGAACTATTAATCCCTCATCAGGGATAAAATAGTCCAAAATAGTGTTAAATTAATACAAATAGTTCAATCCCAAGTATATTTTTTACAAACAAACATAGTCTAAGAGTTGTCTTTAAGTCTAAATTATTAAGAATTATTTCTTACTAATTGCGTTTTAAAATTTATGGACAAAAATAGCCTCAATAATATTATACCCCTCCATTTCAAATTCTAAAATCATTATTAATTTTTGAAAAGTCAATTTGAGATATTTTTAAAATTAAAATTGAAATGATTAAAAATTATGAAACAATAAATCTTATAATAAGTATTATTTTTTTCGATCAAAGAAATTCATGTCAATTATGAGTTTGAAAATATTTTAAATTGACTTTAACAAATTAATAATAATTTTATATTTTGAATTGAAGGAAGTATAATTATTCTTTAAACTTTTACATTGCGTTGTTATTCTATTAAACTTGATATTTTTTTTTTATCTAATATAATAGGCATCATATTACGCATTGTTGCTAATTTTTTAAAGTGATTTGTTTTATATTTATTCACTAGAATATGTGACTATTTTTATACGAATACATTCAATAATATTATTCGCTCTTTCTTTATTAGACTGTATATTTAAACTTATCAAATAATTTTCTTAAAACACTCAGATAGTTAAAATGATAAAATATTATTATAAACACCTAAATTTTGCACTTGTGTACTAACCCTGGCAGGAGGACAAAATCGTTACTTGACCCGACATGTGAAAAGGAAGTTAGACCCCAACACGAAGTCACCCCGACGACTTACAGTCAAAGCCGCCACAACGAACAACGAGCATCAAGTTACTTAAGGCAAGACAAACAGTTGATCCAGAAGAACCTGATTTGATCACAAAAGACGACTAATGACCACTACGCTTACGATAGTCGGGGGTCTTGCTCCCCGGTGAGCGAGCAGCTGCCCAACTCGCCGGTGAGCTGGCGGGGGTGTAAGGGGCAGCGCCCCCTGGAAACCAAGCACAAAGAGCAAATTCTATATCAAGTCGCAGCCCTCCGAACGAGCCTCCCAGAATAATATGGCACGTTTTCCAAGGATTCCCGAATTGCAAAATACGAGCCTTCCAGCGAAAAAACGAAAGACCGACATCAGTACACGAAAATCAAGGTAGCACCGAAGCCGGTTGTAGATGGAACTGCGGCTGGCCGCAGCTGCAACTGCGACTGGCCGCAGCTGCACCTGCGGCCAAGATCTGAGTTCTATATCGCCATTTCCAGTAGCATTTTCCATCAGACGGGAAAGAAAAGAAAAAGAAAGGGAGGCGAGACGAAAAAAAGAGAGAGGAAGGAGGCGACGAGGGAGAGAGAGAAAAAGAAAGAAGAAGAGAAAAAATGTGAGATCTTCATCTTTTGTACAATCTTATATTAGTTATTGTATCCTATTTTGATTTTCAAGTGTCAAAGCGTCTATTTCATCATTTGGAATGTGAAAAATTCGAATTTCATAGCTTTGTTGTGCTTTATCTAGTAAATCTTTTAGATCTAGTTTCATTTCGTTCTTATTGCGTTTGTTGGGTGGATCTACTGTAGATCCGAAAATATTTGGTGCATTGCTATTTAAATAGTTTGATTTTGTGTATTTTGAAGTTAGATCCAATGTAGTCAATATATGTTGTAGATCTGTGGATTATGGACGGTTAGGGAGGATTTATTGCGGATGAAATCTCCTCCTAACCACCCAATGATATCCTTTTAGTTTATTTTATGGCTTTTACGTATGTAGCGATCGCGATGCGCCTTTATGTAAATATATAAATTTTTGGGCCTTAAAACGACATCAAGTCGAAAATCGGGTTTAAGGTCCCGTGATAGTGAAATGTGCGATTGTGGGCGTTTGGGGTTATTTGGATGGCTCACATGCATATGAATAACTCCAACGCCATTTTAATGCTTGGTTTTCCCTTTTGACGTGAGAAAATGATTTTGGAATGAAATGATAAAGATTTACATAAAATCAATCAAAGTAGGATATTAGATCACGCGTAGGCTAAAATAAAATCGAAAGTATTGGATGAGCTCCATTCCTATTTGACGAAGGATTCGAAAATCTTATTTTATAAATGTCATCATTAAAGATTTTGTTATCAAAACGAAAGCCTAAAAAATGAACTTTTCAAAACGAATCGAATCCTTCGTGCATAGGGTCAACGAGATTTCTGAAGTATTTTCGAAAATAAAGCATTTCAACGATTTTCATAGGCACACATGCATACACACACGCGCGCGCGCGCATACACACATTTTAGGATTTAAAGGACAGGAAAGCATTAAGATAGCGGTAACTGTGTTTTCACAGAAGTCGGGGGGTGCCTAACACATTCCCCTCGCTTAAGCAAGCCCCAAAACTCTATGAATCTCGGTTTGCAGACCAATTAATTCGGAGTCACATATGAGCCATTACGATTACGAAAACAAAATTTGGATGAGTTGGTACATCCATTTCAAATATACCAACTGGCGGTTCTGGTCAATTGGCTCATTATAAAATCAAACTTTTAAACCCCGTCGACACTCAAGCCGACCCTTTTCAAAAAATCACATTTTAATCTAAAGGCTAAAATTGGAAAGGGATAATTATTAAAAACGAAACGACTTTTTCCGGCGTCGATAATTGTTATTCAGACATTTTGAAAATATTAATTATTAAATAATATTTATTCATTCAGACACAATTTTAAATAGATACTATACATTATTCAGATGTGTAAGCTCTTCTGATCTTAACAATTTTATGTTGTTTATATGTTCTATCTACAGGTAAACAACCCAATTTTGCTGGAACCTCCTCCATCCAATCATTCTTCAGCAAAATGTCAATATTAGAAACAAAAGAAATAAATGCAGAAGAACTCCGATTAGCAATTGGTATGTTCAAGTATTAAAAATGTTATTTGTATCTTATTGCAAATTAAAATTAGACTAAAAAAATCTACAATTTTCAAAACCCGTGCTTGGCATGAGCTACCAAGCCATTTATTCATATGACATAAATATTGTAAATCTATTAATTTTACTTGTACGAATATAATTATGTCTTATGCTAATAGTGTTTCTATGGTAACAATTTTTTTTTTTAATTATAAAAAATAATTTATAAAATAATGTAACAAAGTATAATTAGTGGATGATCCAGAGTTTAATGATAGCAACCAATCACAACTAATTCATCATTTTGTAAGAAATTTTTTGTTAGATTCTTTTGTCATATTATTGATACAAAAATGTAGCAGAACTATCTCCGAGGCCTCTGTCCAAGCCCAACCCATTCTATTTTTTGCTTACCCGAAAGGCCCAGAGAAATAAAATTCTCAAGGAAAAAAAATAGAAAAAATAAAAATAGAGATAAATACTTTTATCGCAGATCCTGCTAATGAAACGCGATGATGCTTTTGTCCTCCAGAGACTCCCTTTTGCCCTTGTCTACATAATCGAATTCAATATACAGAGAGAAAAGAGGAGAGAGATTTAGCAAAAAAGAACAGAAAAAGAAAAGCGGAGAGGGAGAGGAAGACGATCGATAGAGGAACAAAACCAATTCGAAGGATACTTAAACGCCTCGTTTGATCAAATTCAGATCAAAACTTTATTTAGCGGGATATTTAGGTTTTATTTATTCATCTGAATTTTGGTTTATTTATTTATAATAAGAAGAATCCGGGTGGTGTTGTTGTTGTTATGGACAATTTAGTCAACAGGATTCGGAATTTGGATGCGTACCCTAAGATCAATGAAGATTTCTACAGCCGAACGATTTCCGGTGGAGTTATCACTTTGGCATCTTCCATTGTCATGATTTTGCTCTTCATTTCCGAGCTCAGTTTGTCCTTTCTATCACCCTCTATATATATGTCTTCCTGAATTTGTATGTGTTTTTGATAATTGTTTATAGTAAGGTTGTAGTTTTTTTAGTGTTTCGAACTACTTGGATTTGTGATAAAGTAGTGTTTATATGCGCTTTTTGTTTCTCTGTATAGGTGCTTAAAGGTTTATCATTTTTTTTCTTAAAGAAATTTAAGAACAAATAAGAAGATTATTTTTTATGTTGATTGTAGAAATTTCAGCTTTGGAGGATTAAATTAATTCTCCATATGAAAAATACAAGATTGTAAAGAAAGTAGCTCCTCAAATGGAAAAATGACTTGGCCTAAAGAGAAGCAAATATAGACACCAGTCCATGATAAATCCACAGTCATTGTCCTAATATTATAAATACTAGCATTCATCTCTTTTTAAATTAATTTTTGTAAAATGGCAAAACAAGAACGTTTTCCATAGCCAAAACTCTTTAGCCTTGCATAAGCAGCACGTTTCCCATAGTCAAAACACTTGAAGCCCTTGCATAAGAGAAGATTTTAAGAGGGACAAATGATGTAGGATAAGGGAGGGGTGGGGAAAATGGAGGACAAACAAGGCTCTCAAGACACAAAACACACACAATTCTCAAATCAACAATCTAAAAATAAATAAAGATTACAACTCTTTACATAGAAACTCTACGACTTAGCAACCAAGTAAAGAATCCTAACATAAAAAGGAAATAATATTTTAATTAGAATCTACTACTATAATTAAAACTAATCTCTTAATTCAAACCCACTACTATAATTAAAACCCTGATTTAAAAAGAAATTTTTTTCTTAATTAAAATCTACTATTAGAATCAAATCTTCTAGAATATGCTACTTAATATAAGTACTAAATAATTACATTAATAGTCAAATATTTATCTCTAAATTACAAAATTAATAATAAATTTCTTGATTTTCCTCTTCTCTTCTGCGTTATTCTCCCCTCCAACAAAAAAACCCGTCCTCCAATTGTGAAATATCGAAGAATAATAATCCATCGTTGGAGAGATCGTCTTTTAACAAAACATGTGCATCCCGTTGTCCAATCCTATAAGCACAATTTTTGGGACCACCAACAATGTGCTGAAAAACTTTGAAGCAGCTTGAGACTGGAATGTATAATCCGGAAATAGAAAATCAACATGTTTGATCTCCACTTTTCCTTCTTCCTTATGTTCAACCTCTTCATCAACTTGAAGTACCTCTAGACTGTCTTCGTTGAAAACCACTTTTGAATTTTCAGCTATTATAATATCCTCAACTTCCGGTTCTTTAAGATTCTTGTGAGTCTCAACATGTAAAAGTTTTGGCTCTTCCTTGGGATTGTTGCCTTCTTGGATTTTATTTGTATGAGAGGACAACATAGCTTTAACATTTGTGTTCGCAAATATGTCCTATTTTTGTTTGATCATACACAAACTCTAAAGTTTGTCATCCACGTTTAATCATTTGATCCCAAAGAAAATTTGGGGATTTACTAAAAAAAACATTTTTACCAACCTTTTTTGGGTGTTGTGTGTGTTGTGGGATAGATGGATACTAAGGCAACGATGATTCTTGCTGCAAATTGCTCTTTCGTCTCGAAATTTTTTTTGTCGATTTTCTAGCGAACTTTGAAAAAAAATATGGAGGTCAAGAAAATTTTGGTAGGAAGAAGTTGGTGAAATTTAAAGATATTATAAGTTTTGGCTCTTGATACCATTATGATGTAGGACAAGATAGAGAAAATGAATTAAAATAAAAGATACATATCTCCGTAGAGAATCGACATAGAAACAAGCAAAGAGCACGGAGTTTTAATCTGAAATCAAATATATTCAATAATCTGAAATAAATATAACTCTTTATATAGGAACTATATGACTTAACGACCAAGTAAAGAACCCTAACATATAAAGGAAATAAAATCTTTTAATTAGAATCTACTACTATAATTAAAACTTCTAGAATATCTGCCATAGTAAGTAATAGATAGCTACATTAATAATTAAATATTTATCTTTAAATAACAACAATATAAAATTAATAATAAATTTCTTGATTTTCCTCATCCGATCCGCATCAACAAATCTATCATAACACATTAAACAAAAAATATCGCGATTGCCAACCCATTTGAAAGTGAACCAACAAATGAGAATGAGATTCACTTTCCCACATACACATAATAATATACACATTTAGAGACCTTCGGTTCATGTCATCCGTGTTAAGATACACAAAGCCATATGTTTAGAGAACTTTTTCCATTCAAGTAAGAAGTCCTCCAAAATACATATATGTAGAATAGAAATAGAGTCCTTAATAAAGGACAACTCACTCATCATGTATCAAAAAAGGGGGAAAACAAAGGGATTTTCCATCTATTCCTATTGAACAATGAAAACATCTCCTTTCTGCTCCCAGGTTGGTCCTTTTTTGGGCCATAAATGGATGCACGACCGGTGCTCAAAGCGATGTGAGACTGGATAAAATACATTATTTTTGAAGTAAATGTAGAGGGAAAGAGCTGTCACTGGAAATATGGCCTACTGGTCCAAATACCTTGCAGAGTGACGCACGGTGCTTCGTACCATCCTTTCCTATGCCAAAGCCTCGACTTCTGACTAACATAAAGCTAGGCGGTTAGTGATAGACTCATTCAATTAGAAGGAATTTGATTAGATTGCTGAGGTGCTTTAAAATTTATTTTGTGAACAGTAGAATAATAAATGGGCGAAAAGAAAACTTCATGCATGCTTTGAGAGGGATGTTCAAGGTGAATGGCAGCAATGAGGAAGGAGAGGGGTTGGAGAACTGAGCGATACATCTGGGTGTCACGTCTGAACCTTATTGGTGAAAAAAATTGAACTTTTTGGTGGAATTTTGTGTCCGCAATTCTATGCAAGCAGACAAGTATATTTCATGGTTGCTTAGGATATGAAAGGCTTATGCTATAGGTCACTTGTCACTGTTTAATAGTTACATCTTATCCACTTGTCAGAAAAAAAATAATTGCAACTTACCATACTTATGGGAATGGCTGAATAGTGTTTGTTCTTATTATATTTGACCATGTAAAAAAATAATGGAAAAAGAAGATTTTTTTAGAAAAGAAAAAGCATAAAAATGAGGAGGTAGAGAAATCCAGCAAATCAATGTATTACCTTAGAAGAAGTTCACAAAAATATCCCACCATAAGACTCCTTACAATCCCTTTACAATTATTAGGTAATAGGAATCACTTAAATGCACCCATTGACTGATGCCCATAAAGACTTTAGAAAGTTGACTCTATCCCACAACAAACGAAATGGTAAGGATTAACCATAAATGATATTACCATTCCTCTTGGTCCAAATATTTGAAAGCACCACAAAACATCCGCATGTACATCAGATTTTGCCATCCCTTGAGCCTGCCAAACCATGAAACACGCTAGAATAAGATTCTCCTCTGAAATTGGACACTTGCAATTCATCCAACACTCCAAACAAAGAACTCAGGAGCTGCCGTGATGCCGAACAATATTTTCAAAGATGAAAAATAATGGAAAAGATGGATTTGCTTATCCTCGTACGGAAATTAGTCAGTGATATGTAGAGATCATTCATTTCTACAGATAAGAGAGCTAAAAATTTCAGTAATCAATAGTCTGAATAATCTTGACAAGTACAAAACATATAAAGGTAACAATAAAACCCTAATTTTACTTAGAAGACTAAACTACCCTAATAACTTTAAATAGAATAATAAATACTTAAATAAAACACCTAAGCTACCCTAATTTCCCAAGTATTTGAAGAAATTATTTTTAAATTAGTTGCCACCAAATTAAAAAATTGTAAATGATGATAAATAATTAAATATAAGACTACTCCGATCCTCATTGTACACCCCTTTTTTGTTGAGAAAGTTGGTCCTCAAATGTTAAAATGTGGAAGAGAGAGAAATCTCCTCGTCTTCAAACACATCTGCTTCAGAGTTATGAAAAATTTGTTTGGGAAGAGCTTTGACAAAATTATTACATTTGTATCAGTCTGCACTTCAAGTATACAATCTGGAATGATGAACTCAACATGATCAATTAGGAGTGGAGCAACTTCCTGAAAATCTGTCTGTCTTTTGTGATTGTATCTTTATTGACACTATTTGTAAGCTTATCTGAATACTCCAAAGCGTCATGAAAAACGTTTTGATTTGAAGGTTTCAAGGCAGAATTAAGCTCAGCAATCTCATTTTAAGATCTCTGCTCTCCTTTTCTAAAGCTTGCAACTTCTCTTTTTGAACGCTCAACTAAATAATCTATTTTAGAATCTGCTTTAAGTGGAATCCTCTTTATTTTTCTTGAACTCCCATTTTGTACTATCAACAGAACAGTTCCACGATCGGGCTCGCTATGCTCAGTTTGTTGCTTTGCTTCCTCAATCTTGTCTTCCCCTATGATTCCTGCATGGTCAACATTTTCAATTTTTGGATTGACGCGGCAGCGGCCTATGTTTTAGAATGTTTTTCTTTTTGGCTTGGTACTGGTTTTGGTATCAGGTGATACACATTGTTACGCTAGTTAGTAGTTTAATTTTTTTTTTTAAATATTATGAAAAAAAATTCTAAAACATGAGATAAAAAAGGAGGACAGTGACATAAACACAAAACACTATCTAGTATACATAGCACTAGGCCTAGCAAGTTTACCCGACCCTGTCGGACCTGATCGAGCCTGACCCTAGTGGGACCCGATTTTTAAAAAACCCTATAGGGTTAGGGGTGGGTGCAGGATATACCCTCTCCGACCTTAACCCGACCCGATTATATATGTATGTGTGTGTATAATTTTTTTAATGATCCTTTTTATATATATAATTATATACTTGTTTTGATTATTTCATTAAAATTCCTAGTGTTAGGTGTTGCTATTATGGATGAAGCTAAGTCAGGAGGCCAAAGACAAGCTCTATGGATTACTTTCTAAAAGATGGTGCATCTTTTGATAGGTGGATTGCATTTGTTGGTTAACTGTTGCTTGGTGTCATGTGGGGTGGACTTTTTTTTTTTTGATAAATAGGGTGGTCTTTTTATTGTTAAGTGCTGTGTGGGGGCAGGAAGAATAGTTTTTTAAATGTAATATTTGATTTGATTTTCATGTTGGGGTAAGGTTAGGAGATTATGTGGTCTGGAGCTTGGGCTGTATGAGGTGTGGAGTTTGTTAATGTTTTAGCCAAGAGTTTTTAGCTATTAACATCTACCAGCCTTTTGGCAATTAATTTTTTTTCTTAGCGAAAAAAATGGTGTTGCTACTAATGAAAATGTTGCACAACACTGGACTTTGAATTAAAAATAGTTGTACAACAGTAATGTAAAAAAATTTGAAGGAATTTAAACAAGGAAGGGGGAAGAATTTGGGGTTCAAGGTGGGGTGGGTATGGGATGCTAATTTCGGGTGCAGATTGGGTATGATGGGAAGGGTCAGGTATGGGAAGATACGGCACATTAGCAGCACGGGTATGAGGAAGGGTCCATAGCACTAACCAAATGATAAATAAGACATCTCGCACATTTGTCTAATACTATTGCATAATAATTGAATAATAAGTTTTTAAGACACTGAAAAAAGACATAAAACACAATAAAAGAAGTTAAATAGTTATAAATCAATATTTCTCCTATTCCTGCTCTAGCTGTCCTTTTCTTGCTCCTCAATAATGGTTATTATTATTTGTGATAAGTTAGTATGTTCGTATCATTCCTTCTCGACATCCAAAACTACAAGTGCTGTCAACGTCGCAATAGTCTCCCTTTAACCGATACAAGACTTACTAAGAAATACATGAGCAAGATTTATAGCCACAACGTAGCAGTTAGCATAACATGTGTAGCACCCAAAAAGGTGATTGTGGGACTATACAATATTATGTAATAATAATGGAATTGTTTACCCAAGGACTCAAAAGTGTATGGAAATGGTTGAGGGTCACAGGTTTGATCCTTTCAAAAAGATAGTTGAAATAAATCAATCTCACGCCCTATATTGATTGCAATTTTAATTGTTTTGGCTCGCAACAAGCATAGGGGTAAAAAAATAGGAGTTTTTGGATAATTTTCCAAAAACAATTGGGGAAATATATCTTCGACCACCATGTTTCTAGAAGAAAAGGAAAAAGAGCATCAGGGGCCTAACTGAAAAGGAATAACAAACAGCGTCCAAAACTGTAAAAACTGAAAGTTTGGGGGTAACCTGTTACTTCTTCGTTGGTATTCATATTTTCTATTAGATAACCGTGTTTTCTTCCCTCAGTTAAGAGCATGCTGATTTTTTCTCATTACTTATATATTCCTATCCATTGCCTTACGTATTTCTTACCTGCTCACAGGTTTATATCTACATGCTGTAACAGAGACAAAGCTAGTTGTAGACACTTCAAGGGGGGAAACGCTAAAAATCAATGTAGTATACTCTTTTCTAGAGCTCAGCATATTTTTCAATTGCAGGACTTCAATAATTTTTTTGACTTGAAATCTATCTTCCTCCCCCCTCCCCCCTCCCCCCTCCCCCCCTCCCCCCTCCTTATAGGTGTTGGCTTATTTGAAATGACTCTAGTCAAATATTTTGATGATGCAAAATTTCAAACTGCTCGTGGGGATCTATTCAATTTTAAATTACTCTTAGAATTTTAAATGATTCTCAATTATGTATCTTTGGCTGTATTTATATCTACAGATTTAAGGTCAACTATACATTTGCGGCATAGATTCACCAATTGAACTGCCTGTGGATTTTGCTTTTCTTTGACAAGTATGAAATCATGTGGTTTATTTCCAGTATATTGGTTAAACTAACCACTATGCCCTCAATTGTGTAAATTGCAGTTTGATGTGACTTTTCCGGCACTGCCATGCTCCATACTGAGTCTCGATGCCATGGATATAAGCGGAGAGCAACATCTTGATGTTGTATGTACTACAGTTGGATTATGTTCACTGTGTTGATTTTGCTATTTGGTTTTCTCTACATTCTCTCTCCCCCACAAGATTCACGTGCTTATAAATATGTTGTTATGACCTGGTTCTCTTCTAAATTCACACTATCCTTGCCATGAAAATCTTTTGTCTATGCAACACTATATGGTTTGTTATTCGAGTTATAGTGAATATTAGCTTCATATTTCTAGAGATGTAACAATTCCCTGTGGGGCACATCCTTTTGACTTACCAATTTATGAATAATAAGAGATATGGAGGCATGGCAAGAATAATAGAAAATTGTACCAGTTGTAATCTTTCAATATTTTATCAGCAATTTGTTGCTTATGGGTGAAACATAATTTCAATTTATATTTGCAGAGACATGACATTATCAAGAAAAGGATTGATGCCCATGGTAATGTGATAGAATCAAGGCAGGAAGGTATTGGTGCTCCCAAGGTTAGTCACAAGATAGTTCATGAAGTTAATTGCTTGGTGACTCGTACCATATCCAGATATATTATTTTTCTGCACTAAAAAGATTGAACTAGCACTACGTACTGGTAAAGCTGGTTGTCCATATGGGAACCATCTATATGTATGGTTGATCACTAAACTTATAAGAGGTGTGCTGACTGATGAGTATAGAAATAGGAAGACAAGTAAGATCCATGTAGTCTGATTCGTATTGAAGAACACTTTTTCTTGGTCTGGCCACTCACAGTTATTCCTAGATTTGATGGCTACTACTTAAAATTTCTCTCTTTCTAGTTGCAACTATTATGTAAAAATTAAGTTGACAATTTGATCTAAGGATCTCTCTCTCTCTCTCTAACCTTTGAACTTGATGTCTTCTTTACTGGGCGCAGATTGAGAAGCCTTTACAAAGACATGGTGGTAGGCTTGAACACAATGAGACATATTGCGGTTCATGTTATGGTGCAGAAACAGTATGCTTCTGTCTTGCAGTTCTTTGAATTTCCATTAATCATTTAGTGTTGAAGATTGTATAGACATTATGTAGTTTTAAACTATGCGGAACATATGATTATAATAGAGATGTGTGATAGACTTTGGTCTACTAGTGTCCATTAAGACTGAAACCAAAAGCTAAAGTTAGTTCTTTTTCAAGGCATAAGGAGTACATTACTGACTTACTGTTCAAAAAGAAACTAGGTGACTGGTACACAGGAATTTTCACTCATTCTATACCCTAATTTGAGTTTCTTTTCAAATTTCTAATGTAGTTCTGGGTAATTTAGTTTTTCCACTCAAGGCTGTCATGTATCTATCTTCTTTGCTCTTTTTTAAGCTCCTGTCACCTTTCAGTTAGATTATGGTGTTTTCTGATAAGACCGAGCAATGTAAAATCTCTTCTTTATTTAAGAAAAAGAAGAAAAATAATAAAATGGCACTGTTTTGCAGTCAGACGAGGATTGTTGCAACTCCTGTGAAGATGTTCGTGAAGCATACAGGAAAAAAGGTTGGGGAATGTCGAATCCGGATATGATTGACCAGGTCTGTTGCTCTCTCTTTTTCTCTCCACAAATATTATTCCATTCATAGAGTTTACTCGTTATTAATCTCATAGAAGCTTCAACAAGATATCGACTATACCTTGTTCTTCTGCTTTCGCTCACTTCGATGTACCAAGTGATAGCAGAGTATTGTTTGATCAATCCTTGACACTAGAACTTTTTTCTTCTATTATTTAATTAGTAAGATTTATTGAAAGAAAATTGTCATAGGAACCATTACAAGCCAGCCGCAGCCACGAACCCAGATCATAGAACAAAAAAGCTATATACACTACTCAACCCAAACCCCTGCAAAAGGGGATTCTGAAAGAAACGGACAAAAGACACCCCACCTACGGGTGGCTGCTCCAGCAAAATCTATACATACCAAGGTACTTTAGAAACAAAAATTATACAACTGCGAAGTTTTCCAAAAATTTACAGAAGGAAACACTCCTCCTGGATATACATTCTTAACCCAAACTTATAGAAGACCCAACATTAATGTCCTCACTTTACATGCCTCAAACTCAACCCCTTCAAATCATCTTCTGTGCGGCTATCCCCAACTTGACCACATGACACAGTGAGGGCCATTTCCCATTTCTTCCTCATAAGCACCCCATCCCAACAAGCCAGAAGCTCCTTTTACCGACTCGGGCATAACCCAGTTCATTCAAAAAATGCAAACAATTTGTTTCACAAGTCTCTAGTCCAAGCACAGTGAATGAGAAGGTGGCTCACTGTCTCTTCATTCCCTTTGCACATGATGCTGCACCAGTTTACCAACAGTTTATTATTGTTTTATACTCTGTCAATTGAGTAGAAAGACAACATGCTGCACCAGTTAACCAACACTTTGTTAATGTTATACTACATCTGTTAAGTTTAAGTTTTAAATGATTAATTTAGTAGAAAGTCAACTTATTTCTATAAACATGTTTTGTTGGCCTTTAATATATACAATCCCATTACCCAAACGAAACCCTAGATCTTGTTGTAGAATTATTATATGGTGATGCTTTTTACTATAAATTTACAGGTATTTTATTAGATAGAGGAATTAATTTTTATTTTTGGATTTGATAAATGAATCACATGATTGTTGATTGTATTCTCTTTAATACTTATATTTTAATTATAAAAATAGATTAATATTGGGTTAGATGATCTTCACATGGAAATTGGTTCCTTCTAATATAAACTCCCTCCATTTCAAGAATATAATAATAGATATAGATTATAAAATATATTAAAGTCTGTATTATAAAATATACTTATATTTTAATTAATATTAGGTAAGATGACACGTATAAGGAAATTGTTTTTTGATAAAATTATATCATTTACGTAATAGAATCCTACTTAAACTCAAATAATTTTACATATATATTATGATAATAGTAAAACAAGTTATGTGCTTAAATATTATTGATAGTAAGAATAGGAATTGTAACAAGACACTAGCTAAATAAAAAATCCTATGAAAATAGGAGAAGGTGATAGTAAGGAAAGAGTCGAGCGAAGGATGAACACCGCTAAGAACAATCAAATCTCGTTTTTTCAGGCTATGAAAGTCATAAATACTCAATTTTTTGAAGTGGTAATTTTTAAACTCCATTAAAATAAAAGTGATCGAGTTGTTGAAATCTTGGCGAGTTGATTTGGTTTCCGTTGTCACCGATCCAGTAACGAGTCACAAATTGTAATTTCAAGTATTATCGATGTAAATGCTATTCGTAAGTGAAATTTTTCCATAACATTAGAAAATAGCGGTGTAACAAAGAAATCAAGGAGATAAAATAGTATAACGTAAAATCGACAAATGAGACTCTTTGTGAAACTAAGGGAGTAATAATAAATAAAATATGCATATTTACATATTAACTTATCAAAAAATAATAATAAATAATTAAGTATATATATATATATATATATATATATATAACAGATCGGTGGATTCCTTTTGGTTTCTACCCTGGGAGTATTACCTTTAAAACTGATGACTCCCTCCTTTTCCTTCTTTCTGGAATTAAATTAGAATGACTGAGATTGATATCTCCGTATTGGTTGAATTTAAGGATCAATTACCAGCATATCTTTAACTTAATATGTTTTGAGTTTTCCTGGTTTTGTACATCTTATCAGTGCAAAAGAGAAGGTTTTCTACAAAGGATCAAAGATGAAGACGGTGAAGGATGTAATATGTATGGATTTTTGGAGGTTAATAAGGTGGCTGGAAATTTTCATTTTGCACCTGGGAAAAGTTTTCAACAATCAAATGTTCACGTGCATGATCTGCTAATGTTTCAGAAGGATAGTTTTAATGTAAGTTGTGTGTTCGATGCCTTCGTTCTGCTTGTATATGGAAAATATTTACTAGTAAGCTGTTATAGTCATTTTTTTAAAACTTTCTTTACCCTTTCATATGTATAGGAAGTCTTTAATCATACACATGTAATTTGTCACGCAGATAAGTCACAAGATAAATAGATTAGCTTTCGGAGACTACTTCCCTGGTGTTGTGAATCCTCTTGATGGGTATTTTTCTTTTTTATTTCATTTGTTCATTTAAATTTTTTTTTTTTTTTTGTGTTAACTCCTACTTATTAGGATCATTATTTCATACTTTTTTTTAGGTAAATAGTTATAAATTATTTCATACTTTTTGCTTCAATTTGTAGGGTGCAATGGACACAAGAACCACCAAGTGGGATGTACCAGTATTTTATTAAGGTTAGTGCTCTGGATGAATGCCTCTGGAATAATTGGTTCTCTCTGTCCCTTTACATGCAGTCTTCAGGAATCTTTAGTGTACTTATGTGGCGTACATAGTGGATAAAATGGGAACTTATTTATATTCTTTCCTCTGCTTCTGCTTTTCTAAATTTGTGTGGAAAATGTACTTGAGACATCTTTTATGGGACCGAGGGACTAATTGGTTTTCTCCTCCCCTTTACATGCAGTCCTCTGGAATCTTTAGTGTACTTTATGTGTACATAGTGGATAAAATTTGGAACTTATTTATATTCTTTCCTCTGCTTATGTTTTTCTTAATTTGTGTGGAAAATGTACTTGAGTCATTTTTTATGGGACTGAGGGACTATATATCAACATAAGGCTTTTATTTGATCAGCAGTTCTCAGTTGTCTGAATTCTAATGATTTGTTGCAAGGGTTAAGGGCATACAAATTATTCTGCCTAGATTTCTGTTATGTGAAGACAAAGTTCAGAATGTCATGAACATCTTTGTTTTGCATTGTGGTACAATTGCAAACTCTATGGAATTTTCTTTTTGGGATTTTTGAGGAAGATTAGGTTTCCCCTTACTCCTTGGGGAGTTTGATCCGGGTAAAGATTTTGGGGTTTTGGGAGGCATAAAGATCCCAAAATTCTTTGAAGGTGTTCTTGTTTTGCTATTTTATGGGGTATATGGACTGAAGATTGAAGAATGTTATAGAATTTTCAATAATATCCATTTCTATCTTCCTCTACTTGGGGACATGGCTTCATTTTTAGCATCGCTATGGGCTTTGACTATGGAATCTTTTTGAGGAGTTGCTAATTCAGATGTCGATAGAGAGATTGGCAAGCTGTACTTTATTATCTTATATTTATATTTTTACTTGTATTTATTGGAGGACTACATTTCCTCCCTTTCTATACTTTATCTTCTATCTAGTAAAGCTTCTTGTTTTATCCAAATTAAATAATTATTTGATTTTGAATTTTAGGTTTATCTATGATTGAACATATCCAAACATTACATTTTGATGTTAGATACCAATTTATATATTTTTCAGTTTCTACCATCTAGGATAGTTAAGTATTGGAACATTGAAATTTGAATATTCAATAGTAATAAAACATTACATGTCATCATAAAACCTTCAAAATAAATATTTAAATACAGTTAATAACTTGTGCTGATATGTGTGAATTGAAAATTTTGGAGAACTAGTTAAAATAAAATTTAGAGTCCTTAGAACTGTATCACATTATGCACTGACTGATTGTCCTATTTATTGTTACACTATCATCAAAAGTTATGATTTCATTTGAGTTCAACTTCTGATTATATATAAACAAACCACATGCTCATTGTTTGATTTTGAGATGAGCATAGCCCGGCATAAGGCTTACCTGAGTTCTTGTTGTTTGATATGTTTTTATTTTTAGCAGCAAGTGAATCTGAAAATTGGTTCTTTGACAATGGATTGGAATATAAGTCAAAATGAATTCACTAGTTAGTTCTTTTTTGTCTGATTGCTGAGTTGGAGTGTTTGGGCTAAGGTATGCCTTACCCATAGTTAGGTGTTGTTTGTTGGTTACTTGGTTATAATGGTGTGTATAGGAGAAGAAGAGGGAGGGGGTGGGGCGTCAACCCCCCTTGAATTACTGTAAATCATTTTTCTTTTATATAAATTTACAGTTGCTTACCAAAAAAAGGTGAATCATCTAAGTTTCAAATCCAGAAGGCCATGTAAATAGGAACAGTTCTAGTATTTTTGAGTTGTTGAAATAGCTGTGTTTTATTGTTTGTAATTATATACATTTTTTTGGACTTGTTTATAGGGTTAAGACAATAATCTTACTCAATTTAGGAGTGGAACAAAGCCTATTACTTTGCGACAATCTCTAACGGGCATTACCTAGTAAATTGTTTCCCCTTTGAATTCCAGTTCTGGTTATATTTATACAAGCCACATTCTCATTGCTTCAATTTGAGCTACTTATAGCCATGAATAAGGCCCAACCGAGTTCCCGGTTGCATATTTGTTTTTTAACTTTTTTTTTATCAGCAAGTGTGCGTCATCTAAGTTCTGAATCCAAAAGACCAAATAAAGAAGTGCAAATTGGAATTGTTCTAGTATTTCAAGTTGTTGAATAACTGTTCCTTTATTGTTTGGAAATATATGCATTTCTTTTTGGCTTGTATAATTTATTGGGTTAGGATAATAATCATGCTCATTTTAGGAGTAGAACCTATTACGCTGGGACAATTTCTAACAGGCATTATCTATTGTATTGTTGTAATTTATTATGGGCATGAATTGCATTGAAAATTATGCAATTGATACTCTTTTTCATGTCACATGTTTATAAAAATATTCCATCTATTCTGCAGGTGGTTCCTACTGTCTACACAGATACCAGTGGAAGCACCATTCAATCAAATCAGGTTCCATTTTTACTTCAACTGTTGCTATCATGTTATTGTATTATTTTACAGGAGTTGACACCAGCTTTCTTTTCCTTGTTCGGTGAAGTTCTCAGTAACTGAACATTTTAGGACTGCAGAAGTAGGTCGCCTTCAGGCACTTCCTGGAGTTTTCTTCTTCTATGATCTCTCGCCGATTAAGGTAGAGCTTGCTGTTGTCCTAAACTAGATATAGACTCTTTCGAGTTACGAACAATATTAGTGTTTCTGGCTGACTAATTTAAGTGTTTTGTGATGTATTCAGCATGTTTTTCAGTCACCAATTTAGCTAATGCTTTTTATTGCGAGTAGTTTTTTTTATTAATGACATCCAATCCATGCTAGCTTCCCTCCTTTTGATTGTGCCAAAGAGCTACCAGAAAACAACTTGCATCTTTTGTAATTTCTGAAACTTGGTGCAGGTGACTTTCACAGAGGAACATGTTTCATTCTTGCACTTCCTGACTAGTGTTTGTGCTATAGTTGGAGGTAATCTCTCTCTCAAGGACACAACGCTCGCTCACTCATTCTCTCTCTCTCTCTCTCTCTCTCTCTCTCTCTCTCTCTCACACACACACACACACACACACACACTCATTTTCTCTCTCACACAAACACATTATGTACGAGTATTGGTATTAGAACTAAGGCATTCATATGGTCTTATGAATTAGTCATCAAATTCTCAGCATATTCTGGCATTATCCTAGCTGAATGCTGTGTTTCAGGTCTCCTTGTTGTTTGAATGTTCAGTGTATGTCTATAACCCCAGTTCCCCAAGAAAGAGGACCTTCTTGGATCTTTGTCATCTCTTGCTAACTCTAATTGAAGTTTTCTATTGATTTTTTCTTATATCTTTTATTAGTCGAAATGTTTGATTTTTTATTCACTTGCAAGTGTATGACAGAGTGATCACCTAGCTTTTAAAAACATTTACAGAGATTGCAGAGAGACATCACCATTCATAAGTGTGCTCAGTGATACCGCACAAATTATTTGTAGGGCTTTTTTTGGGGCCTAGTGTGCCACACTTGAAGGGCGGTGATATTGCAGAAATGATTTGTGTGGAGCTTTTTTTGGTCTAGTGCTTCACACTTGAAGAGATATTTATATATTACTCCACATTTAGGCATTTGCACTTCACAACTGTAAAATATTTACAGTGGAGTGTGAATGGCTGAATTTAGAGTGCATTTATTAGCATTCAGAACCCATTTCCTATTTTGGAACATTGACATGCTAACGTCTAAATTACGCATTAGCATTGTCTGGAATTAGCTTTAGCCAGTTCGATGTAAAAGCATTCAGTTAGAGATGATTTAAGTAATTTATTGCCCAACGATGTCTAACTGGCTCTAAAACGTACATGTTAAACTCTCTCTTGGCTAATATTGTTTGCAGGCGTTTTCACTGTTTCGGGGATATTAGATTCATTCATATATCACGGTCAAAAGGCAATCAAGAAAAAGATGGAAATTGGTAAATTTAGTTGATTGTTGTGCTTGGCATATGTTGATCCGGTGTGAAATTGGTTCTTTGGAGGAAATTGGCTTCATGCATGGGAAACTATGGGTGGACTGGACTCTAAATGATTGCATGCCTGCTATCTTTTGGTCACATCTCAGATTTTATACTTACATGTTTACTTTGATTAATTTCATAGTTCATAGTTGTCACTGCCGAGGATCCCCGTGTATTTATGATACTGATGTTACCTGTTTTATGATATAAGAGGGGCATTTTCTTTTTTAACATCTGAGAATTTGTAAAGATTTTTTGATAATTCCAATGGATCGCCCAACAGAGCAAATTTCCTCAGTTTGATTTGGAGACTTTTTTTTGTTGGGGTTTAGGGTATTGCATTTTTTGTTTATTGCTAATGTGTCTTCCAACCTACCAATTCTAAGAGCGCTTATTCGTGCAAGTGGCAGTTTTTCTCTCTCCTTTGTGTTGGTAACCTCAAATCTGTGGCCGTGTGGAACTTGGAATTATGCTTTAAGTTCTTGTAAATTTTGCGATCTGGAGAATATCTGACCTAACTAGTAATGTAAACGTAGGTGTGGGTGGTTTTATTATTATGCTCATTTGTGATTTTGGTTATGGTGGGGATTCGGTCTTACACAGATAATTTCTCAGCAGAGAACTCACAAAATTCAAATAATTATATATTAATGAATGAATAATAATGGATATTTACATCTATATTTATAGTATTCTCAATTCACTCTCCTAATCTAATTAAAACTTTAAAAGATAATAGACAACTCTTAATTAAAATACAACTATCTAAAATACAACTTCTAATTAAATCAAAACACCTAATTAGACTTCAATTAGGCTTCCACAACCTTTTTGTATTGATTCAACCAGCTTTCTCGTCCTGCATTAGTTCTCCCCCGTTGCAAAAAACTTGACATCGTTGAGTTAAGAATACAGGAACAACCATGTCGGATCACTAATGAATTCTTCATAAGCTTCAATCTGGCCATATCTAAAGCACAAGTAAGAGTAAACTTTGTGTTCCCCTTCATAATCGAGTAAGTATTGGCACGAGCATCGTGGTGTGCATGACGATCCCATAGTCATGTACGCCCCAAGATGATATGACAAACCGTAAGGGGCAGAATATCACACATAACCTCATCCTTAAGCTTGCCAACTGAAAATGTAACTAAACATCTCTGAGTAACCCGTAATTTGGTATTGGTAACCTAAGCAACATCATATGGGTCTGGATGAGGCTCCACTTGTAGCCCAAGCTTCTTAACTGCGTCCTCGGCAATGACATCCGTACAACTCCCCATATCAATCACAAGAGAACATATTTGTTTCACACACCTGACTCGTTTTCGAAATATCCGCCCACGATGGATCATCATTTTGCTTTTGAGGAACCAATAGAGGTCGAAGAACACCTAAACATCCCTCCAAATGTGCACCAGCTTCCAAATCTTGTTCGGTAGGCTCACCCTTGATGTCTAACGGTGGGCACACCTCTTCGTTCATGTCAGTGTTCTCATAGTCCTTGTTAACAACAACTCTAGGAGGGGATGCAACATTCATCTTTGGAGATGGACACTCGAAGGACATGTGACCAAAACCACGACAATTAAAACACCAAGAGGTAGGATTGTTGCTAGCACTAAAAGAACCTGTGGTACGATTTGACCTGCTAGCAGCTAAAGAATTTGTAGATGGCCTCTCCACTGGCCTGCTTCTAAGAGGCTCTACAAAAGTCCTCTCACTCCGAGTCTGTACTGGTACTGAAGGCCTAACAGAATTTCTCCTCAAGGTATCATTCATTTGGTTGGCAACTTGAACAACATCATCATAGAGCATAATTTTTCTAGAAGCTATCCCACTAACGATCACCTGATTTAATCCTCGATGGTACATGGAGATTAGCACATCTTCAATCCATGGGAATTCTGACCTTGTAACCAAACCGTAGAATGTAGATGTGTACTCAGCTACAGATTTACTTCCTTGCACCAATTCCATCAACTATAAACATACCCTTTGCTTGTAATCTAGAGGCATAAACCTTCGTATCATAGCAGCTTTCATATCCTCCTATCTTCGTGCAGCTATATATAGATTCCATTAATGATGATCCCACCAAATACGGGCTGTCCCTTTTAACTTTGCATTAGCAAGGAAAAGCTTTCTTTCGTCAAATAGTTCATACCAATGGAAGAAACTCTCCAAATTGTGAATCCAATCGAAAAATGACTCAGGCCCTTGATCTTTATTGAAATCACCAACGTCCAATTTAGCTCCTCTATCCACTGCATTCAATCTGGGGTCTGACACATGAAAATTAGGTCCTTGCTGCTGTAGTACTATCTCATTAGGACCTGGAGGTGGATTTTTCACATTCCGACGAGCATCTTCGTATATTTTATTTGTGTGCTTCGTGAGGACATTAATTTTTGCTATAAGTACGGTAATAGCTGTGTGAACATTTGCGACATTTGCTGCAAGTGCTATGATGGAATCTTTAATTTTTGTAGGACTCTTAGTTTGCTGTGACATGTAAACGTCAAGCCTAGCGTTGACTTCTCTGGCATTAACCATGATTCCTGCAAATATATATATATATATATATATTTCTTCTTCTTTTTTTTTGACAGGGACTAAACTGAAAAGTTTTGAAACTATGGGGGTTGGGATGTAAAAACTGAAAGTATGGGGCTAAGCTGAATTTAATGAAACTTCAGGGGCTAAACTGTAAAAATATAAAAGTTCAGGCGTGGATATGTAAAATTCAAAAGTTCAGGGGATATTTTAAAATTCTTACAAAACCTTAGGGTACAAATTATAATTTGCCATATATAATATCTAAACAGATCAGCAGCAACACCGAGACAGTCTCCTATTTCCTTTTTCTTCTTTTCTTTCTTTCACTTTCTGCGATTTCTTCATCTATCCGCCCGATGGGGGTGGCAAGGCTGCGACGACTATGGTGAAGTGGCGGTTAGCCATAACAGTGGTGATGACGCTATGGGAAAAGCAGGCGATAACAGTGTCGGTTGCGAAGGTGCAATGATGCAAGGCTTAACAGTGACAGTGACAACGCTATAGGAGGCGACACAAGGCAGTGGCTTTCGCGGGTGTCTCGGCTTCTTATCTGTTTCTACTTTTTTTTTTTTTTTTTTCCCTCTAGGTTGTGATTCAAGTTAGGTTAGTAACGACTAGATTTCTGGGGATTTTTTTTGGGCTTTCGGTAAGTTTTGGAAATTTGGGTAGATTTTTGATGTTGGTGGGCTCGTTACTGTGTCGTGGTCCAAAGGTGGGAATTTTAGGTTTCGGCTGTTGCAACAGAAAGGGTAGATTTTGGTTATGGTACGGCAGAATATTTTAGGGTTTAGCTATGATACCAGAATGGTGGGGATCCTATCTCACACAAATAATTTCTCAACAGAGAACTCATAAAACTTAAATAATTATATATTAATTAATGAATAATAATGAGTATTTACATCCATATTTATAGTACTCTTAATCCACTCTCTTAATCTAATTAAAACTCTAAAAGATAACAAATAACTCCCAATTAAAATACAACTTATAATTAAATCAAAACACCTAATTAGACTTCAATTAGGCTTCCACAACCTTTTGTGTTGATCCAACCAGCTTTCTCGTCCTGCATCAAGTTAGAGGTTGTTAAGGCTAGTTTAGAGTGCCATTTAAATGTTGGCTTGATTCTTTTTTTTTGGACATAAGAAAAAATCTAAAAGAAACAAGTTAACCAAAATCAGATAAAAGGATTGAGTTTAGTTTATCTAGAAGCTGAAAATTTTAGTTAATTCTAATGGACCTTTGGTGTTATGTTTGTTCAATTTAATTTACTCCTTTGTTGAATCATCTTTGTTAGTGCATTCATGTTAAACTCTTGTTATTGGATTTAATGATGATATGATGACAAAGAGCTTAATGTATATTTGTAAGAGAAAAACAAGTAATATTGTAAAGTCATTAAAGAGATAATTATTGTAAAAGGACTTAGGAAATAAAAACAAGTGGTATTGTAAAGTTTTTAAAGAGTTAATCATTGTACAAAAACTTAGGGATCAAACTTGTTAAGTTGATTCAAATAATAGAGTGATAACTTGTAAAAAACTGAGAGTTCAAGTTTGTAGGGCTGGAGACTTAGTTCACTGAGATTGTAGAATGAATTAAGCAAGCTTGACAGAGTCGTTGAGCAGAATTTAAAGATATTAAGATCCCAGAACGACTTCAGACAAATGAGCAGAACGCAGAATTACAATCGTAGAGTGATGACAGAGCTACAAAGAATCGCAGAGTGATGAAGGAGTACTAAGAATCGCAGAGTGATGAAGGGGTCTAAGAATCTTAGAATGAATTTATCTGAGGATTGACTCTACGATCCTATACATTTGGTATCGTAGAGTGGAACTCTTGACATGTCAGTAGCCATTTTGACAGGAAACTTCTCCAACACACTTCTATCCTGAATATCATCGAAGTATGTTGACATAAAGAAAGATGTCTAATCAATCGCATTTTCAACATCTATATTTGGAAACCCAAGTTTGCCACAACACACTGTGACGACCCTAAATCCGGGTTCCTTGAACCTCGGATTCGGTTCAACACTAGTACTACCTTTTTCCTTATTATTTATGAATTACAACAATATTATGATTGCTAAATAATCTTTTATTTATAATTTTACAACATCTCTTTCTATTCCAGAATTGAAATCTTTATACATTCCTAGTATGTCTCAATATCATACATGATACGACATTCTATTACAATCAATTTGAGTATCTAAGATTCATAATACATACCAACCAATTCTTATACTACACAATCATTTTATAGATTGATATCTATAATGGTCGTGCTAGACCTTCAGTGAATGTAATATGCATTTATGTTTCTTGATCCTTATCAAGACTTCGAATACTTGTACTATCTGTAAATATTGGTTTAAGAAAGAGTGAGCACGACGGCTCAACAAGTTTAACAGTTACACATAACACATTACATGCTTCACATAAAATCTGTAATTTATACTTACATTATACTTTTCATGCATTTCAGTTTATGTCATACTGCTCATGCATCACACATAACATTTAGCAGTTCATGCTTCATATTTATACATATTTTACATGTAATCTTACTTCATGCATATCACTATTATCATCAATGTCTTTCTATCAACAATTTAATATCACATCATAACATGTTAAGGCACATAGGAGCAAGTTCTAAAAAACTTATCTTGTCGCTTCTACCATTTACGCTAATTTGCGTCATTTGCTCAACCTACAATTTATATAACAAATTGACATAATCATTAGCTACCAAGACTTTTAATTAGTCTTAACTTAAGACCTTAACTTCAAATTATTAACTCTTAAGATGTCCGACAAATGAACCCTTAAGTTCCGGACAAAACCCTAATCCAAATACAGTTTGGACATATCAGGCATGCTTTACCAACTTACGCTTTCATTATACAATTTTCGTACGACCCACTTTTATTAAGTTGTCTAAATTAGTCACAAATGGACTATTTACATTTGTTTATTTCAATTAAACTTTTTTTCTTTTGCATAACTTAATGATTCGGACATTTAACAATGTACCAAATACCCCAACATATTATCTATCTTTGATAATATACCACTAAGTTCAAATATTATTAACCATTTAATAATATTTTAATCACTCATTAATATTATTAACCATTTAATAGTATTTTAATCACTCATTAATATTATTAACCATTTAATAATATTTTAATCACTCATTAATATTATTAACCATTTAATAATATTTTTCTCACTTATTAATATTATTAACCATTTAACAATATTTTAATCACTTTTTAATATTATTTAACAATTTAATAATATTTTAATCACTCATTAATATTATTAACCATTTAATAATATTTTAATCTCTTATTAATATTATTAATCATTTAATAATATTTTAATCACTCATTAATATTATTAACCATTTAATAATATTTTAATCACTTATTAATATTATTAACCATTTAATAATATTTTACTCACTTATTAATATTATTAACCATTTAACAATATTTTACTCACTTATTAATATTATTTAACCATTTAACAATATTTTAATCACTTCTTAATATTATTAACCATTTAATAATATTTTAATCACTTCTTAATATTATTAACCATTTAATAATATTTTAATCACTTATTAATATTATTAACCATTTAATAATATTTTACTTATTTAATAATGTCATTAATTATTTAAGAACATTTTCATCATATACAAATGTTATTACACATTTAATAACATTTTAATCTTATACTAATATTATTCATCATTTAATAATATTTTAATATTCTTCAAACATTACCAATAGTTAACTTTTTAATTGTGTTAACTTTAGTCTTTATTTTATATCTTTAGATACCAATTAATCACTAGTAGATTCAATATAAATTGATTTAGTATTCAAATACATTCATTTTATATGTATTTCAACTTAAATTTTCACTAAAAACTCAACCCGAGCTGATTTGACCCGACCCGACCCGGGCGGCTAAAACTTGTTTCTGGCAGAATGTTTGACCGCTGTGGCAGTGGTTTCCACTGCTGCGGCGGCGGTACAAATTTTTCGAAACCCTAACTTAAGGACTGCCCGACCTTTCGACGCTCCGACAGCTATAACGTCTTAATTTTAAAATATTTTGAGGTGATTCTTAAGTCAATTCTCATCAGAATTTTCCCCTCTACAATTTATCATTATATCACACATCCAAATTACAAACATAAATGGACTAAAAATGACTCACAAGGACAAAGTGAAAACTAAAATCACAAATCCTTGGTTTTAATTGTTCAAACTTGAATAAAATAAACTCTACACATTCAAATGACACCAACTTAGTGTTGTTGTCTTCCTAACTTCTTGTTTTACAACATTTCATGGTTCAATCACATTTTTGAAAACGTTTGACATGAAATTTAAAGATCGAACCCCTTAGGGTTTTACCGGTAAATCGCAATATGGAATTTTCTTCCATTTATTTGTATACCACACATACCAATACTTGTTTTAAACATACTAAACCATGAATCTACCTATATATCATAGATTTAGACTTCTAGAGCATTAAAATAACTTTTGATCGGTTAAAAATACATTTTAACCGTTCAAATCATATCTAAACTAGAAAAATGAACAAAAGAAAGTTTAGAACACTTTTTAACTTCTTGGACATGGATGCTCTTTTTTCTCTTGGCTATGATCTTTGCTAGATACTCCATCTTGGCTATCCTCTAGCACTTTTTCTTGGTGGATCATCAATCTCACAAAGTTTACTTGTTTTCCCCTCAAAGAGCTCTCTCTTTTTTCTCTAGAATTCTCTAGCAAATGAACTAACAAACTTGGCACAAGTGTAGGATGTTTTATTTATGTCCCTCCACTAATACCTCATTAACTTTCCTAATTTACCAATGTTGGTGAAATTAAGGCTTAATTGAGCTTACTATTGCATGAATGACCATTTGATAGACATATGGAATGACTAGGGTGGTTGGCCAACTATGGAAAGAAGTGTATTGTAAGCAACATGAAGCAAATCAAGCAACCCTCAAGTGGGGACCACTAAATCTCAGCAAAATGGGATTTAATCTCCCATTTTTGCTTTATTTTTAAAGCTTATGTATATATATATATATATATATATATATATATATATATATATATATATATATATAACCATTGACCAATATTTTGACTTCTTATTGGGCTCCACTTTGGACTTAAGAATTAAATAAGTTGGGGTCATTCATTTAATTTGTTTGGGCTCAATTTAATTATTACATTGGGCTAACATTAAATACCCTATGTTACATTTAATTAAAACAAGCATTGAGCTAGTTTAATTATTACATGGAACAAGGTTTAATTTAAATTACATGGATCAATGTTTATTTAATTACATGGACTACTAGGTTAATTTATTTGACCTAGTTTAATACCTCAATTTGGACTTATAATATAATCCAATTAGACTTGCTATTTATAAGTCAATTGGACTACTTAATTGAGTTAGTCGATTAAATCACTAACACTTAATATATCTTGGGTTTATTTTATTAAAACCCTAATGCTCATACATACTAGTACTTCAATTTGATTCAATAAACTATTAATTTTCAAACAGTCTGTATCACCGCTGCGGCGGTGATTACTACTGCTGCGGCGGTAGTTCTATTTTTCACATTCTAGAAAGTTTCACCGTTGCGGCGGTGAAACCTACCGCTGCGGCGGTAGTTCTATTTTTCACATTCCAAAGAGTTTCACCGCTGCGGCGGTGAAGCCTACCGCTGCGGCGTTAGTGCTAATTTTAATACACATTAATACAAGTACTTTGACTTGATTCAATTTAATTCATTAACTACCTTTTATCATTAACTTGAGTTTATAATATAATTACCCATACCTATATAGTTATTCCTACGTTGGGTTACACAATTAACTCATACATGGTTAATTCTCATCATCATACATATTTACCTAGCAATTAACCAATGTTTGGTTGATGCTCTCTCTCTTGTCTACCAACTAGGGTTATTCAACTTACCCTACATTAGTTAATTCTCTACACTCAATAATATTTTCCCACACTTTGACCAACATTGGACTTTTAAAAGTTTGGGCTACATAGCTTACCTTCCAGTGGGCTCTCTTATTTAATTACCCACCTTCATGCAAGTATTCCCATACTGGGCTAACACATATAATCCTTTTGGGCTAGTCCACTAGTAGTAATTAAATTACTTAGACTCATAACTAATATAATTAACCTAATTAATTATATTTTACAACATTCCTTCTTACTTCATATTTTAAACTAATTAAATTATTAGTTTAATTGAGTATTTAATCTACTCATCTTCTTATTTGGCTAACAAGCACGCTTTAGGTATATATATATATATATATATATATATATTCATATAATCACCTTCACTTCTCATTTGAATTTATTTCCTTAATAAATTCCTTACATGCATCATTAAAATATTTTCACATTTAATTTTTAACAAATAAATTATGTTAAAAAAAATGTTTACTCATTTTCTACACATTTTACGTCTCCAATTCTAGGTTTTAAACCTTAACCTTTAATTAAATCAATTAAGATATTATCTAAAATCTTGAAAATATCTGGGATATTACACACACAATTAACTGACACAATTGACAAATGAGGCAGCTACAGCAGTCTGCCAGTGTGTCAGTCTGAATCAATTTTTTTTTGAGGCAGATACCAGACAAAGCAACGGTAACTTCTAACGACCATTTTTCAAGAGAAAAATCTATAAATAGATATATGTGGGATAATTAAACTCTTAACCTTTCTTCGAGGCTCAAACTGTTTCTGCTGCCACATTACTCTACTGTTTTGAGAATTCGTAGAGTGAAAGATAGTTTTACAATTTTTACCATGTTAGTTCATAGAGTTAGTTTTCACTAACTATATGGTCCTTCTTGGCCTTACTTTGTGATTTCTTAAATCCTAGACCAGTGCGAGATTTATTATTTTTAGGGACAACATTAAGATCAGTAAAAAGAGTAGAGTTTTGAATAATTGGCTCTACGACTTGTGTTGATTTTACAAACACAATGCTTTTATAGGATGTAGAAGAAATGTTGTTATTAGTATCAATGCATGTGCCCATACTTTGAGTTGAGGTCAATTCCTCAAATCCTAAACCTGATATGTCAAAGCTCGATTTCTGATTTGTGATCAATGATCAATCGAAATAAGAACGAGGAAAACTAATTTTAAACTGTCCTCATAAGCAATTTTGAATCCACTTCCAATTAGAATTTGGAATTTTGATCTAAAGAAAAGTTGTAGAGAGAATTTTTTTGATGAAAATGGACTCAATAATCACACAAAAGTGTTAAGAAATGAAGGAGTTATACCCATTTTTCTGAAAAAGGGTTGTGCAGCCAAAGTTCTGTCACAGTGGCGTTCCCCACGCCACTATTAAGCTTAGGAGGGCTCGCCCCACGCCTATACAGCAACCCAGATGTTAATATATTGTCCATTTAAGATTTTGGCTAGGGTTTTGGTTGGGGGTGTTGTCTGGACTTGCTTGAGGTTCAATTTTTGGACATTGTAAAGCCTAACGAAAGATACTTGATATAAAGATTAGAAACTTATACAAAGTTTTGAATGAGATGGAATGGAATATGATTGATGTATTCATTAACATATATAAGGTAGAATACATCGGATGTAAGAAAATTAATGATTAGTAACCTAATCTAGATAAATATTAGGTCTCGGATGAGATTATTGATTGTGTTATAACTCGACATATAAATGTAGGTTATATGATGAATGATAAAGTTCGGTGAAGTGTTAAACGATGAGTAAAGATATACAATGGGCATATAATACACGTATAACGATGAACAAAAATTGAGGCAAGTTTTTAAGACTAGATTGTTATGTGTTACGTGTAAATCCTCTATGATAAATGATATTATGTGAACTTATTTTAATGTGCACCTCGTGCAACTTTGTGATAATTGTTGTTGATATTTATTTGATGATCTAAGTAAAATGTTTTATGTGAATTTTATGGATTAACGTGAAGCGTGAATAAATGCAAAGCATGATGAATATGAAACATGTATCAATGCAAAGCATGATAGGTACAGAGCATGAATATATGTAAGACATGAGAATCATGAAGTATGTAGAAATACAATGTATAATGAAAGTAAAATATGTTTTATATGTGAATTATGTGTTACGTGAATATCTGTTAAACTTGCTGAGCAACGTCGTTGCTCACTTTTGCTGTAAATACACATTTGCAATTACATGGCAAACTTTGAAGGTCCCGATAAAGACAATAATTAAAGGAATGATTAATAAATCATAGTACATTCAATTTGGGCTAAAGGTGAAGAATCTCTATGCCAGAAACAAACTCACGCATTGATGTAAGCCCTTTGAAGCAGTTATGCTTGGAAATGTTGAATGTTAGAAAAACTTGTTTTGTGTAGTCTTTAACTAAGCTAGAGGAGTGTTAATATTGCACATTATAGTTGAGTTGTCAAAGGAGACTATACATAGAAATAATTAACTTAGGATTGTGAATTAAGGAATTCATAATTAATGTAATAGATGAAATAATAATGTAAATAATTGGAGGTGTTATATAATAGATCATGTGATGTATGATTAGAGATTGTAATAGGAGATAGTAAAGGTTGTGAATTCTAGAATGAAAGGAAATGTTTGTATGTATTGGTATCAACGAAAGGTTTCGTTTATTATTTTATGGTTGAATGCTGTATATATGAAGACAGGAGTTGTATCGTGATGCACTAGATCCGCTATAATAGGTGTACAAATTTGAGGGCTTTACAGGTAGAGTTCGAATAAATTTATAGTCGACATCCTTCTTTGAGCATGCCTCGTCAAAGGCTTTTAAAGCGTTAAGAAGAATGTTGAATATCCCATTTGTGTCTTTCACCAAAAGTGAGTGAAGACATTTTACTCTATTTGAACTAGGAGAGACTGCTTATCTACTTTAGCCCCTTTATGGTACATTGATAGAGCTTCCCAGACTTCCTTAATGGTTCTGCAGTTAAGCACATCCCCGAGCAATTTTTCCTCTAGAGCTATGGATAAGACATTCTTTGTACGCTTGTCGAGAGCACATAACTACTTCTCTGTGTTTGTCCATTTAGATCTAAATTAGGCAACCATCACAATTAAATTTTTAACGGTTGGAGCCAGCTTTGTTTGAATAGATGAAATTCTTAGACCTACGTCATATAATCTTTCATTAGCATCCATAAATGCCTGCACTTGAACTTTCCAATTAGCAATTAAAACTTTGACACACATAGGTGGATTTTCCCCACCAACCCTAGAACTGGTTTTAGTGAGTGTGTTATAGGATCTACTCAATGCGATTAAGCAAGTCTTATGAGAAGTAACTCCGATACCAATTGTTATTCTCAGAGGCATAAAAGTGATTTAGAAGGGGGTGAATAGATCATTTTACATCATTGTAAACTTTTTCTTCCAAGCACGTTTACCAAATATTTATACAATTGATTAGCATAGTGGAATTAGTTATTTGGTAAAACTCATTTCTGATCCTTAAAAGATAAATGCACAGTTTTGTTTTAAGTTTACTAATGAAAAGATATTGTAATAGTAATCTTATAATAAGTAAAGCAGTTATTGTAATTAAAGCAGATACAAGAAATGTAATGAAAGTTGTAAAGAGACAATGAGACACAGGAATTTTAAGAGGTTCAGAACCTAAATTTTACTTATAGTCCTCTTTTCCACTCCACTAAGTAGGATTATTCCACTATAGAATAAATGGTTCCTCTAAACCTTACAACAGGATGCTAAGTCCTTCCCACTGAGGGACTGATTCCTCTGAATCAGGTAAGCCACCGAAACTTGACTTTTTCCATAGGACACTTTGTCCTCTTCCCATTCTAGAGTTGATTCCTCTTAATCAGGTGAGCCACTGAAACTCAATTTTTCTCTATAGGACACTTAGTCCTCTTCCCACTCTGGGGTTGATTCCTCTGAACCAGGCAAGCCACCAAAACTCGATTTTCTTGCTGTTGTTAATGATGACGTTTGAGGTGCTGATAAGTTGGTATTAAGTTATCTTTTAAAAAACTTAGTAGCTGAACGATTTTGTTGATCTTTTCTCTTTGTGAGCTCTCAAAATATTTCTCTTTATTTTGTTCTGGCTCTTGTATGGTTAAAATTGTTCATTGATCGATCCTCCAAAGCTTAGATTGGCTTTGGGTTGATGACGTTATCTTTTTCTTGATCGATTATCTCTTTGGTCTTCTCGAGATTAATCGACGTTTTTGTCGTTTGAATCTGAAATCTATTTATAAATTTTATTTTGAAGAATGCCTATTTGGAAATTACCGTTTGCTCAGCTGATTTGTGCCTCAAAAGTCTTTTGTACCCTTACAGTGTCAAGCACTCTGCTATAGCCACCCAAGTTATAAACTATGTTAGTCTTTCGTGTAATGTGACAGAATTGGGTTCTAAAATATGGTTGTTGGAAACGCGACTGATTGGACATCTTTCTTCCTGTCAACACACTTCAGAAGATCTCTAAGGTGAGGATGTGTTGGAGATGTTTTTTGTCATAGCAGTTACTTTGTCAGTGTCAAGAGTTCTTCTCTATGACTCTATATGTCTAGAATCGTAGAATCACTCATCAGACAAGTCATTTTGTAGATCTTGTAGCTCTGCGTTCTTGCTCTGTAGTTTAGTCGCTTAGGATCTTGGAGTATCTTTTAACCTTATTAGCGCTGCGACTCTTCTTCTTTGTCTGTCGCCGTTCAGTGATCTTGGAGTCTCCTTGAGTTGCGACAGTTATATATTACATTATGCTCTTCGACTTTGCCAGACGTGCATAGTTCACTCTGCACCCCTAGAGAACTAAGACTTCAGCTCTACGAACTTGAACTTTTTGTTCATTTCAAGTTCTTGCTTGATGAGTAGATTTTATACCTATGATTTGGATATGTTTAGGCTTATTATTTTGTTGTCTGTAAGTCTTTTTAGTACATTTTATTCGCATTAATGTTTATTTTCTGCAGCAAGGTAAAAAGGGGAAAAACAGGCATGTTCGGGGCATAAATGGCAATTTTGTAATTTTTGGGAAAAGGGCCAAAACTAGAAGCACTGGAATAGTACTAAGGTGAAAGCTGGCAGCGTTGGGTCACAGATTAGTTGGGCTATGTCGTGATTTACAGAAGATTTTGGTTTCCTAATTGATTTTGGACGTTTAAAACCCTACTTGGGGATGACTAGTATATATATGGAGACTTGAGATTTACAAAGAGAGTGACGGAAGAAAAGAAGGAACCTCCATACACGTGAATATAAGAACACAAGAAGATCAAGATTGAAGATCAAGAATTAAAGAGGCTATAGAGTTTTATTCTTCTCCTCTCCTTCTCTTCCTGTCTTGAACCTTTGAATGTTATTTATATTTATGATGATGATTTTCTATTTGACTATGATGAACTAAACATTTAATTCAGATTTCAATGGAACCTTTTGATTTACGATAATTAATTTATGCTTATTTTTAGTTATTGATTCTATTTGAGTTGTTTATTATATCTTGTGCTTAATCTATTAATTGTGTGCGTAGCAATTAATCTAATATCTTAGATGAAATTGAAAAGGGAAATATTAGATTTGGGTATAATAACATATGAAATTGTTGATTCTTTTTAAGAGAATAGAATAATAGTGTACAGGATGAAAATATTTATGTGCCATATGTAATTTGGTTGAGAGTTTGTTCTTAATAAGTCTAGTTCAAGTTTATATTGCACGAATTGTAGCAAGGTAATTGGATTAGATCTTTTTATTAATTATTAAACAAAATTAATAAATAGATAGTAATTCTCCGTTAACAACTTATGAGAATTAATTAATTGGAAATAGGGTGAAAAGATTATTGTGATCAATTGGGGGTGTAATCCTAATATTTTAAATATCTGATAATCAATTCTTGTTAATTAGTTTTCAACTTAATATTTTCATAATTAAAATTGGTGATCGTTTAAATTAGATTAAATTAATATTTGCGTGATAATTATAATAGTTGTTATCCGTTCCGTGTGGGTTTGACATCATTCTTACTTCTATATTACTTGATTGACCATCTATACTTGCATGAATTGACCATATATAAATCGGACAAAAAGTTTTTAACGCCGTTGCCGAGGAGCGGTTTTAATAAGTATTTTATTATTAGTTTTTATCAATTTAGTTTTAATTTAAGCGTTTTAATTTTTAGTTTTCCTTTGCTTTTACAGGCTTTCACCTGTTCGAGTTAGTCCGTGCTTTTGCAAAGGAGTGATCATAGTATCACGTGTGCACTAAGTGTTGGCCTGCCTATCTTGTTTTACACAGATTACGTAGACATCGAAGCTAAAAGATTCTGTTAACGTACATAAAACTACATTTTCCCAGAGTTAAAGCCTAGGTACTTCTAATTTGTGTATGCACACGAGATCCAAAGGTCCGGAATTGGTTCCATACGAGGACGAGATCAAGCGAAGGTTTCGTAGGATTTGCGACTTTATCCATGAGATGGTGCAGAACCAAGAAAGAATGGCAGAAAAGGAATAAAAATCATTGCGGGAGTACGTTATGTCCCAAGTTACGAAAATTTAGACCATCATCAGAAGGCCTGCCATCACAGCAGCTAGTTTTTGAGATCAAACCAGAAACTATTCAGATGACCCATAACTCAGTTCAGTTCGGGGGTTTACCAAAACGATGACCCCAACGACCATATTGTTAGCTTCTTGGAGATATGCGACACTTTTAAATACAATAGGGGTGACGGAGGACGCTATTAGACTGAGGCTTTTCCCATTCACATTGAGAGATAAAGCCAAGAGTTGGTTACACTCATTGCCACCAGGTTCCATCACAACGTGGAACAATTTGGCGCAAAAGTTCCATGCCAAATTCTTTCCATCGACGAAATTAGCGAAAATGCGGAACGATATCACTTCTTTCGTTCAGCAGGACTTCGAGTCACCGTACGAAGCTTGGGAGAGGTTTAAAGATCTATTAAGGAAATTTCCCCATCAAGGGATCCCCAAGTGGTTACAAGTGCAAACCTTCTACAATGGCTTGTTTAGTCAAGTGAGGACAAGCATAGATGCGGCTGCAGGTGGAGCATTGATGGCCAAGAACTGCGAGGAAGCTTATAATCTACTTAACAATATGACTGCCAACAATTATCAGTGACCGATGGCACGGATGCATCAACTAAGAGCAGCGAGAATTCATGAGGTTAATCCAATTACAGCTTTGGCGGCACAAGTGGCTACATTGACGGAAAGGTTTGATACGATGGCAGTGCCATGGTTTGTGAACTTTGTACAGGTAATCACTCAACAGATTAGTGTGCAATTAGTACCGAATCCGTTCAGTTTGTTGGAAACTACAATAGGCAGCAACAGCAGTACGACAACAATTCTAATACCTACAATCTGGGGTGGAGGAATCATCAAAACTTTTCTTGAAGGGATAATCAAGTAAAAAATTAGGCTCCAAGACAAGTAAATCCACCCGAATTCCACAATCAACCCTGTCCTCAGGCAAAAAAGTAGAATAATTTGGAGGAGGTGTTGCCAAAATTTATGGAGGGTACTGAATCAAGGATACTGGCATAAGACAAGACCGTGTCATAGATGGATATGAATATTAAGAGTCAGTTAGTGGCCATTCAAAATTTGGAAAATCAGATGGGGCAATTTGCCATTGCTTTGAACAATCAGCCCTAAGGAGCTTTACCTAGTGATACAGAGCTAAATCCATGAAGAGATAGAAATGATCACTACAAAGTGTTTACTTTGAGGAGTGGAAAGGAGTTGGAACAACCTAAAATGGAGGAGAAAGTAAAGTAATCACATAAGGACATTGACATGGATAAAGATTTAGTCAAGGAGGATAGATTGGAAGGTAACAAGGAGAAAGAGAAAGTTGAGAAGAAATCTGATGAGGTTAACCAAGCCCTTATGTACCACCGGTTCCCTTTCCCCAAAGACTTCAAAAGGCAAGGGAGAATAAGCAATTTTTGAAGTTCCTAGAGGTGTTTAAAAAGCTCCAAATCAACATGCCGTTCGCAGATGCCCTAGCTCAAATGCCAAGCTATGTAAAATTCATGAAGGAGATTCTATCGAGGAAAAGAAAGCTTGAGGACTTTGAAATAGTTACACTCACGGAGGAGTGTGGCGATCTTGCAGAAAAAGCTACCACCTAAACTCAGAGATCCAGGTAGCTTTATAATACCCTACACCATTGGAGATAAATTCTTTGGAAGAGCTTTATGCTATTTGGGGGCGAGTATCAACTTGATGCCCTTATCAATTTACCAACAGTTGGGTCTGAAGGAAGTTAAGCCAACTAATTTTACTCTACAACTAACGGATCGTTCATTGATTTACCAGAAGGGAATAGTGGAGGACATCTTGGTAAAGGTCGACAATTTCATCTTTTTAGCAGATTTCATATTGTTGGATTATGAAGAAGATAAATAAATTTCAATCATCCTTGGCATCCATTTTTGGCTATAGGTAGAACTTTGATAGATGTGCAGAAAGGAGAATTGACTATGAGGGTACATGATCAAGAAATAACATTTAGCGTGATCAAAGTCATCAAGTTCCCAAAGGAGGTTGAGGAATGCTTTAAGATTGATTGGTTAGACAGTTTGTAGGAGGATCCACTTGAGAGGACATTGACTAATATGAACGCAACAGATTTTCTGGATTGTTTTGAATATTTGAAGTTTTTGAATACAGCATCACCATACTTCCAAGTTGCAAAGATGTATGAGTCCTTAGATCGAGAAGAGAAGCCAATCACCCAAGCGAAGACGTCATTAGAGGAGCCACCAGTTTTGGAGTTAAAGCAATTACCTAATCATTTGAGGTACTCTTATTTAGGTGAGTCTTCTACTCTACTAGTCATTATTTCTACATCATTCGATGAGTCACACGAGGATAAATTACTGAGAGTGCTACGGGAGTTTAAAACCGCAATTGGTTGGACCATAGCAGATATAAAAGGAATAAGTTCGTCAATTTGTATACATAAAATTCTGCTAGAGGATACTGCAAAACCGGTAATAGAATAACAAAGAAGGATAAATCCAATCATGAAGGAAGTTGTGAAAAAGCAAATCATAAAGTGGTTGGATGCAGGCATCATTTACCTTATATCAAACAGTTTATGGGTGAGTCCGGTGCAATGCGTACTGAAGAAGGGTGGCATGACTGCGGTGTCCAACGAAAATAATGAGTTAATCCCAACGAGGACGGTGATCGGTTGACGGGTATGTATGGACTACTGAAAATTGAATAAGGCAACTCGAAAGGATCACTTCCCTTTGTCTTTTATTGATCAGATGTTAGACAGACTTGAGAGCCATCAATTCTACTGCTTATTGGATGGGTATTCTGGGGTATAACCAAATCGCCATCGCCCCTGAAGATTAAGAAAAGACAACCTTCACATGCCCTTATGGTACTTTTGCTTTTAAGAGGATGTCTTTTGGATTTTGTAATGCACCGACTACATTCCAAAGATGTATGATGATCATCTTTTCGGATATGGTGGAGTAGAATTTGGAGGTGTTCATGGACGGTTTATCGGTTTTTGGTGATAGCTTTGATCTATGCCTTCAGAATTTGATTCGAGTGCTCAAAAGGTGTGTAGAAACCAATTTGGTCCTCAATTGGGAAAAATGTCATTTCATGGTGCAAGAGGGGATCATACTAGGTCATTGAGTTTTGGCAAATGGTATCGAGGTGGATAAGGTGAAGATTGAGACAATTGAAAACTTGCCACCTCCAACATCTGTAAAAGGAATCCGTAGTTTCCTTGGTCATGCAGGATTCTACCGAAGATTTATTAAGGACTTCTTAAAGATAACAAAGCCACTTTGCACTTTACTTGAGAAGGATGTGCCTTTCCAATTTGATGAAGAATGTTTTGAAGCTTTTAAAATCTTGAAGAAAAAGTTGATAACTGCTCTAGTAATAGTTGCACCAGATTGGAATCTTCCATTTGAACTTATGTGTGACGCTAGTGACTTCGCAGTTGGCGCGATTTTAGGCCAACGCAAGGATAAGGTATTTCATGCGATATATTATGCTAGCAAAACTCTAACGGATGCATAGTTGAATTACACGACTACGGAGAAGGAACTTTTGGCAGTAGTCTTCGCCTTTGACAAGTTTCTAGCCTATCTAATTGGAACAAAGGTGATAGTCGTCACTGATCATTCCGCAATCAAGTATCTCATGTGAAAAAAGGATGCCAAGCTAAGACTGATACGTTGGATCCTTCTTCTTTAGGAATTCAATCTAGAGATTAGAGATAGTAAAGGGAAGAAAAATCAAGTAGCGGACCATCTATCTTAATTAGAAAATTCTCAACAACAGCACAGAGATCATGTGATGATCAATGAGTCCTTCCCAGATGAGCAAGTATTCTATGTCAAGCAGGAGGTACCATGGTATGCAGACTATGTGAACTACATTGTGAGTCATACACTTCCTCCTGAAATGAACTACCAACAGAAAAAAAAAGTTCTTGCACAATGTAAAACATTATCTGTGGGATAAACCATTCCTATTTAAATAATGCGCTAATCAAATGATATAGTGGTGTGTGCCCAAAAAAGAAAGTGAAGGAATTCTACAACAATGTCATTCATCGGGTTATAGAGGTCATTACAAAGGAGAAAGAACAACAACAAAGATTCTACAATCAGGATTTTATTTGCCAACTCTCTTTAAGGATGCCCACAAGTTCGCAGTGAAGTGTGACAGATGTCAACGAGTAGCAAACATTTCAAAGTGGTAAGAGATACCATTAAACACCATTTTGGAAGTGAAAATCTTCGATGTTTGGGGTATTGATTTCATGGGTCCATTTCCTTCATCCTTCAATAACAAGTATATTTTACTTACTGTGGATTACGTCTCAAAATGGGTGGAAAGTTGGTTTGCCAACTAACGATGCCAAGGTGGTATTGAAGTTTCTTCGAAAGAATATTTTTACAAGGTTTGGAACACTAAGGGCAATAATTAGCGATGGAGGTACTCATTTTTGCAATAAGTACTTTCAATCCCTTCTCGTTAAGTATGGAGTTACACACAAGGTTGCTACAACATATCATCCATAAACAAGCGGCCAAATTGAGGTTTCAAACAGAGAAGTAACAAGAATCTTGGAGAAAATAGTGAATTCGAGCAGAAAGGATTGGGTGAAGAAGCTGGATGATGCCTTGTGGGCATACATAACTGCCTATAAAACACCGATTGGGATGTCTATGTAATGCACCGAGATCCCAACATCTCTTATTTAATCCATTCATGTTTGGATAACGTAATCATTAATCTTAAAATCATATTATATAATCATAAAATATATTAACGGCGATCTCGTGCGTTAAAACTTAACCTGTAACCTTTAAAACCAAGCCTTTGACCATAATGCGGTCCATATCCCCCCCCCCCCCCCCCTTAAAACTTACTATCAATACCTGCCTCAGGATCGTAACATTCACTTTAATAGAACTTAGATCATATACAAATAAGCTATGATCTAGTCTATTACATTTTCAAAATCATATACATATAATGATTTTACATAGCATACCCTATGCATACATTCCACCATTAAACTATCCATACATAATCCTGTCTGCTAATTCCTATTCCATACATTTGAATTTATTACATATAAAACTCGACCAACAATAATACATTCACCTTATCCTTTTACAATATTTCTCTGAATAATACATACATGCACATTTATCTCTATGGATTTACAAATCATATAACCCTTAAATCCATCGTAGGTTTATATTTAACTATTTGAATAGCCACATTACATAGATACACATAACAATTTCTTTCATGTTTATCTCATGTTTATCTATGTCTTCATCAATCTTTACCTTTAGCCACACCAGAACCTCCGACCTTCTTGTACTTTTAGCTGAAATGTTAGTTCATAGCAAGAGTAAGCATAAAGCTCAGCAAGTCAATCAGATAACACATTACATGCTCGTAGTTTATAATATGCATCATGCCTCTTTGCTTTGTCATGCTATACTTAATGTCACACATTTCACTTAACAGTTAGCACACGTAGTTGCACGGAGTGCACATTTCCACTACCACATAGTTAACGTAGGACAATTAGTGCATTCTAGTTTGAAGAACTTGCCTGATACGCATGTATTTCACTTAACCTGTACTGCCTTGTTTGGCCTTTCTATCCTTTCTTGCATTAGTTTACTACATTGAGCGCCATCTGTCAACATACAATCTATATACATCAATATAATATCATAAACTTAATATAACTTGTCAAACTTATCTCATAATTGCACGACCATTCGTCTATATACATCAATATAATATCATAAACTTAATATAACTTGTCAAACTTATCTCATAATTACACGACCATTCGTCTATAATCATTTCACTTTTGATGTATTACACCTTATGTAGGTTAGTAATACATCCTAACTCACTACCGACATCTTTCATAACTCTCATCATGATTTAGCTTAACTTTAGGCATGTTACACTATGCTATTTATTATCTCATTATACCTTAACACCGTTTATTTTGGTCATTCTTTATCTATATAGGGTTTACATAGTTTATCTTTATCATTCTATATCAAAACATCGCATTTCGAACACTTTAAAAATTTTCTGGGCACTATTTACTGCGCCCCGGCCGCTTCAGACTTCGCTGGCCGCGAAGTCTTCTCGGCCATGAATAGTACACTGCGCCCCAGTGCAGTGTTCAGCACAAAACACTGGGCCCTGGTGCAGTCCTTCAGTCTCAGACTTTATGTTTTTGCTGCTTTGCTGATTTTTAACTCCTTCCTCATACATCTAATTAAGTCCAAATTTGGAAAAGAACTAGGTCTTACTACCTAGTATTTTATAAAAAACTTACTTGCCTCATTTGGCTTCTCAAAATCATTGATACTCTAGCCCGTAGGAGGGTGTTCAAACTCGTTTTCAGACTTAGAAAAATTTTCTAAATGTAAAACTCAATTTTACCAACTTTGTGATTTTTGTCCATAAGCTTCAAAACTTTGTTTCAACACTTGACATAGTTCAAATAGGTCGTATATGACATGTCCAAAATTTTAAAATCATAAAATTTTGCACGAGGCGATATTTGTCCATTAAAATCCATTTCGAGTCGAAACTATCGATTTCGATCGCTCGAATCGCCATTTCATTTGAATTTCAATCTGTTGATTATCAAATCAACCTAAACACGTGTAATAACATAAAACTAGGTTGTTTGACTTCATTTCACCTTTAATTCCTCAAAATTGCCAAAAAGCACACTTTAACGACATTTTATCAACTTTTAAATTTGAAACCTTAAACTCAACTTAAGTCCTTAAACTCCATGCATCACATAGGCTATCACATACACATTTAACGACTTTGTAAGTGTAAATCACTTCTATAGGCACATTCTAATGTACTTTACAGATTATAATTTGGTCTATACACAAAGTATAGCCTAATATTATAACTTTTCCACACATGTCATGCTTTTAAACCATTTATGACTCTTTGATGCTATCTAGCATAAAATTACACATGATTTCTCCATGATCAACCTTCTAGTCTAGGTTTTCATCAAATTTAGCAACATATGACACATGATCATATCTTAAATCATGATTTCTAGCTTGATCATAAGCATGCATGCACATAACATCTATATACTCAACTTTAACCCTTAGGGTTTCACATGGATCACCCTCTCAACATAAAATCTCACATAACTTACACATTTAACCATGAATACATGCATGGCTACACATAAATTCCCACTTTAAGCACATAAACATAGAGTTTTAGAACTCAAAACTCCTTTATACCTTTTTATGGCTCTTCTTCTACTTGTTACAAAGCTTGCTAGGATATGATTCTCCACTTGGATGGCTAATACTCCTTCTCTTGCACACTTTTCCTTGAAGTCTTGCAAGCTTTTGGCAAAAACCCTAGCTCCCCTTCTTCTTTTCTTTCTTAGCTCTCTTAGCAACTTGGAAGGATGAAGTGAGAAAATGAACTAACAAGTTTGCTACTTACAAAATATATACATACATATCTTGTATGTATAATTCTAGCAATTAACTCACTTAGTTAAGCTTAACTCATGTAAGGTTAGGGGCATTTAAATCATTTCACATGATTAACCAAGGACAACTTAGTCATTACTTCATTTTAGGATACCGATGTTATTTTCCAACTTGTCAAGGGTATTTTGGTTTTTGGTGCCAAAATCTAGAGAATTTAATTTCCCATAAATCATAATTTGCTTAATTTCCATCCAATTCAAGTCATTTTCAATCCAAATTTGTTTCATTAGACTTGAATTTTATTCTTCAATCAATTAGTCAACAATTGACTTATCCCAAAACACTTGTCACACTTTAAAATATAATTTTCATTAATTACTTATTAATTCACACATTTGTAAAATTGCACATCATCACCTTTTCAATTTCTATGAACCTTTTTGGTTTCACATTCAATCAATCCCAACTTTCGACATCTCATCAAGTCGACATACTCACTTTTTACATAAACAACTTCCTCGAGAAGTGAACCTCAATCGGATTATCAAAATCCATCATCCTTTATCATTTTAAACTCATAATACCTTTCTTACGACTTTTCATCCTTTCACTTATTTACATAATACACATAATGTCAATTCTCAACATTCATGAAATCTACGTTCCTTATACTCACATTTTGAGAGTATTACCTTTTTGTCTTTACACATCGTATCACAATTATCTTAATTCAATCATTCAATATCAATTCCTTGAAATTCCATTAAGCTTGTTATCAAATTTTATAACGTAAGTTCAATTCACACACACACACACACACACACACACACACACACACACACACACACACATATATATATATATATATCCTTATTTTCTTTATTTCTTTATTTTCAACTTCTCTTTCTTTATCAGATGAAATACATACATATACACATATTCATACATTCAAGCTATTACCTACGGACATATCATAGCGTCTTACACTGATTCCTTTCAAATAACCTTATTGCAGGCATTACCATCATTATTTCCCCTTAAATCCATTATATTAACATTTAACCATTGAAATTCATAATTATAATAATTTCATTAGCTGTTACGTCACTAATACACTTTAAATAACTAAATGATCCATATACGATCTATAGACCCTCATTTACACTAAGAGTGCTTATGTGTCATTTCAACCACACAGGTCATTTCTAGTACATTGATTAAATAATAATTCATATTTAATCACCTTTACTACATTCTGTCATTCAAACAAGGTTTTATCTACTAACCTTTACTAAATTAATCAAAATCCTCATTTGGAAATTCTGTAAAAATTCCAGATGTCACAGTCTCCATACAGGCTCGTCTACGAAAAGGCATGTCATTTACCAGTGGAGTTAGAGCACAATGCTTATTGGGCAATTCGAAAGCTGAATTTTAACATGACAACAGCGAGTGAGAAAAGACTGCTTCAACTGAGTGAAATCATATGAAAATGACAAGTTATATATAGAAAAGATTAAACGATGGCATGATAGTAAAATCGTTGAGTGAAGATTAGAAAAAGGTCAAAAGGTATTACTATTCAACTCTAGACTCAAGCTTTTCCCTGGCAAATTGAAATCAAGGTGGTCTGGTTCATTCATTGTTACCAAGGTGTTTCCACATGTAGCTGTTGAACTAGAGACGGATTCCAAGAAGACATTCAAGGTCAATGGTCAGAGAATAAAGCATTATTGGGGTGATGAGGTGAATCATCAACGAACCTTAATCAACCTTGCAGATTCAGAATAAAATCAGGAAGTAGTCAGGCTGAAAGACTCTAAAGCAAGCGCTCATTGGGAGGCAACCCAATCATCGTTCCTAATTTATCATTTTTAGCATTTGTATTTTTCTATAATTATTGCATTCATTTAGTCAAATTTTAGGATTTTAGAATAACTGAGTCTATGATTTCATGTGAACCATGCTAATTCTTATCAAATTCCTTGTCAGGCGTGTCAGTATTAGGGCTAAGAGGAGCAAAATTTTGGAGAAATTTTTTCAGAAAAAATTGCCTAGCACTGTCGGCTCTGAGAATCAAGCATGTTGAGAGCTATCGGTGCTAACTCCCACTGTTTTGGGCGCTGCCAATGCTACTTCAGGGTAAATTATAGCGCCGCTAGCGACGGGGTCTGACACTATGTTTTAAAACCCTTGTCCATTTAAAATTTTCACACCAACATCTGCTCCTATCTTGCACACCCGCCCCAAAACACTCAGCCGAAGTAACCTACTTCTACTAAACTTCAAATTTAATCTGTTTCATTCGCATCTAAAGGCTCACATCAACGCTTAACATCATATTTCAAGCATCCATTCAGATTTTAACACAACTTTTCCATGATTAGTATATTGAACAAAAGGAATTCAAGGCTTTTCGTCTCCACCCACGATACCAAGTAAGTGCTTCTGCATAATAAAACTTGAACGGGTTATGGGAGTCTTTGTGAAGAGTTGATTATGCCTAGTACCAATTGAGGTTAATTTTTGTTGCCATAAACTGTATATTAGGTAATTATTGTTCTTTGTGTATTAGTGGAATACTCAGTGGGTTAGGTTGAATCAATGGGTTATGATAGAAGGTGTGAGACCTTTGGGTCCTAATTTCATAGTAAAGAAACCCATAGTGGGTGGTGTCAATTAAGTTTGGGGGAGGCCTATACAGCACACACCAAGTGCTTGACAATTTGTCTCAAAGACGAGTGCGTTTGATTTTGGCATACTTTTGAAAATTTTTGGGTGGTACTTAGATCTATTTATTGCAATGATGTCGTCTAAGTGTCAACGGGCCGAGGGATCAAGTTAAAAGTGGTTAAATCAATATGATAAGAAGAAGTTCCTTAGTGTCGAAGCTGCAACAAAATTTCATACGTGGGACAACCGAACCGTGATTCCGGAGCGGGGATTAAGACCTGATATAAGGCAGGATGGTAAACTGGTAACTATGATTGCTGAGAAAGGATGGCTTTTGTTTACAGAGCAACCTGTCATAGCTGTGGTTCCAGGTGTGAAAGAATTTTACGCGAATATGTAGGAACACTACTCTCATGATGTTCTGGCCTACAGAAAGACAATTGCATTTGTCAACACTGAAATTAACAAGTTCTTTAACCTACTGGATTATGCAATTAATGAGGGGTATTCTAAGTATGTGAGAGATAATCCAGACTATGTAGAGATTATCACTGCATGATGCAAACCGGGGACAAGATGGAAGTTAAGGGAAGGAGAAGCAATGACATTTTCATGTTCTGCACTAAGTCGTTACAGCAAGGCATGGTATGCGTTTATTTGTGCACGTTTAATGCCTACACGACATGTGAGTGACGTGACAAAGGAACGAGCTGCTCTGTTGTATGGTATAGTAACGGGAATGAACGTTAATGCTGGGCATGTCATTCAAGATTCTGTTTTGCGAGCTTAAAAAGGGGCTACAACGGGAGGATTCCCTCATCCCTCCCTCATATGTGCTTTATGTCACCAAGCAGGTGTGACTTGGACTAATAAGGAAGAGGTGGCCCTACCATCACCTATAATTTATCACGCTTTGATAATACGCTATACAGTATGGGATGGGGGAGAGTCTCATCTAAATGGGCTGGGTTATATCATGGTTCCACCATCCCCACCACCTGAAGCCACTACACATTTGGCCTCTGTGGATTCCTTATCGCGGAAGTTTGATCAAAGATTTAAGCAGTTACAAATGCGGCTAAACCAACATCATGAGGATATAGTTCGGCAAAACAACTGACTTGCTACGCGTCAAGCTGAGATATATTCATATATCGTCACCTTCAATACAACATTGACCAACATGTTTATCGTGCTGAATCTGAATGCTCCACAGGTCCATTTCCCAATGTCGCCGGCTTTATCACCATATCCACCCTCAGACCCAGATGATGCCGAGGCAGAAGATGAGGATGAGGATGACGGTGCGTAGGTCAATCGTGAAAATTAACCTGATAAGGGGAGTCCTTCATTTCCCCCCCCCCTATATTTTTCACATGTCTCTATATTTTTCGCATGAGGACATAGCTCCATATGAGTTTGGGGATGGGTTTTGTTGTTTGCAATTTCATGGCATTTCTCCACTATTTTATTTAGTTGCATTATTTGCATATTTCATTTAGATTTAGGTTCATTTTGATTCTAAATAAAAAATAAAAATAAATAAATAAATAAATAAATAAAAATAAAAAATCACAAATCACAAAAATATTTATCTTTTTGCATTTAGTTCGTTGCATTCATAAATAATGAAAAGTGAAAAAAATTGCTTTTAGGATCGCATATTATCACATTTAGGGACACTTGAGCAATGAATTAGTATATGAAATTTAAGGAAGGCGAATGATGAAAACTTGAACAATTACCTAATTAATTTAGTGAGACGGATAAGGATTGCTAAACTGAAGATTTTAACTATTTGCTTGTTTTGTAAAGCTTAAGACCCTTTGTTCTTAATTGCGCACATTCAATGTATTGAATTGGTTAGGTGTTGGTTCAGTTTACGAATTAGGTGCTTGTTAAGGATATAGAAAACTTCTATCACTTGTTGGAGCATAAAATATAATGGATATAAATAACTACTTCGATGTCTGTCTGAAATGTAATGAAAAGAAAAACATGAAGAAAGTTAGACAGTTATGAGCAGATCTTGGCTAGTCTGTTTTTGTGGCCTCTATTGCTCGAACAAGTAAACTCTTAGGAGTGTCTCTACACTTAGTGCTCCTAAAGCCTACTAGTTTAGGAGTCATTGGTGGAAAGTTTGCTACATGGGTAATTTTAAAAAGTCTAAGAAAAATGGACATTGCACATGCTGAGATAATAATATACGAGATGGAGCGTAAGATGTACTCATAAAATAAAGAAGAAAAATAAAAAAAAATGTGAAAATAAGTGTATAGAAGGGTAATAAAATGTTATATATAATTAAATATCTTTTTATTGAGCACTAGTATTCATGAATTGGATTGAGATTCTGATTGGTTTGATGTATTGAATTCACACAGACAAGAAAGGGTCAGGAGTGAGATGAAATTGGTGATATGTTAGATTTTTGACTGTGCATGAATTTAAAGTCTTACTAAAAATTTAGTTAAGGATCTCTAAGGCTAATCTTTTTTAATTATGTTGGTTTGTTACTCGACATATTAGTTGTCATGCATTTACATTCATGTAGATAGATTAGTTAGTTGTGTTTATTTTTCTTTTTCGTGTTTTGCTTGAGGACAAACAAAGTCTTGAGTTTGGGGGTATTTGATTAGTAGGTTTTATACCTATGATTTGGATATGTTTAGGCTTATTATTTTGTTATCTTTAAGTCTTTTTAGTACATTTTGTTCGCATTTATGTTTATTTTCTGCAACAAGGTGAAAAAGGGGCAAAACAAGCATGTTCGGGGCGTAAATGGAAATTTTGCAATTTCTGGGGAAAAGGCCAGAGTTGGCAGCACTGGAATAGTACTAAGGTGAGAGCTGGCAGCGCTGGGTCCCAGATTAGTCGGGCTATTACGCGATTTACTGAAAATTTTGGTTTCTTAATTGATTTTGGACGTTTAAAACCCTACTTGGGGATGGCTAGTATATATATGGAGACTTGGGATTTACAAAGAGAGTGACAAAAGAAAATAAGGAACCTCCATACACGTGAATTAAAGAACATAAGAAGAACAAGATTGAAGACCAAAGATTAAAGAGGTTATAGAGTTTTATTCTTCTCCTCTCCTTATCTTTTTGTCTTGAACCTTTGAATGTTATTTATATTTATGATGATGCTTTTCTATTTGACTATGATGAACTAAATGTTTGATTAGGATTTCAATGGAGCCTGTTGATTTACAATAATTAATTCATGCTTATTTTTATTTATTGATTCTATTTGAGTTGTTTATTATATCGTGTGCTTAATCTATTAATTGTGTGCGCAACAATTAATCTAATGTCTTAGATGAAATTTGAAAAGAAAATCTAGGATTAGATTTGGATATAATAACATATGAAATTGCTGATTTTTTTTAAGAGACTAGCATAATAGTGTATAGGATGAAAATATCTATGTGCCATATGTAATTTGGTTAAGAGTTTGTTCTTAATGAGTCTAGTTCAAGTTTATATTTCACGAATGGTAGCAAGGTAATTGGATTAGATCTTTTTATTAATTATTGAACAAAGTTAATAAATAGATAGGAATTCTCCATTAACAACTCGTAAGAATTAATTAATTGGGAATAGGGTGAAGAGATTATTGTGATCAATTGGGGAAGTTGAAATGCTAAACTTTTAAATATCTGACAATCAATTCTTGTTAATTAGTTTTCACCTTAATATTTTCATAATTAAAATTGGCGATCGTTTAAATTAGATTAAATTAATATTTACGTGACAATTAGAATAGTTGTTATCCGTTCCCTGTGGGTTCGACATTTTTCTTACTTCTATAATACTTGATTGATTGTGTATACTTGCGCGAATTGACCATATATAAATCGGACAACATTGCTCCACTACTTGGATCAGTTTCCTCATAAGGACACTTTCTATTTACGTGGTTGTTGACTTCTGGTGTGATGTCGCAAATACTTAAAAATAAAATCTTACTCTGAAAAAATATTAATGTACTAGTGCAAGTAAGAGTCGATCCCACAGAGAATGATTAATTTAATTTTATGTTTTGTAAACCAAAATTGGGGGGGTTTTTTAATTAAAGAAATAGTTTAAATAAAACTAACTAAAATAAATATGCAAGTAATTTAATGAAATAAATGAGAAGAAAAAGCCTTTGTTTAAGTTAACATCCACCATCAAGAATTTGCAACTGATCATTAATGCAAGAATAATTCAATTCATATTTTAAATATTCAACGTGAAATAATTACTTCCATTCGAATAATTTTTCTATCTCTCCTTAATTTTAGTTAAGTAGAAACAAGTGATCTAAATAACCCTTACTACTAAATAACCAAAAACAAGCGCTAAAGATTTAACTTAATAGAAACTTTAAGAATTAGAGAGATCGTTGAACTAAACAACACAATCCAAGCGTCTGCATTTAATTTTAGATGAATATTTTTCCTAAGATATAATAATATTTTGATATGCAAAATAATTATTAATCTTAGTTGCCTCACAAATTAAAGTGACCAAACAATTACGGATTTGATATTTAATTTAACAGTAGATTTCAATGAATAATAAACTAGTGTGCACCCTAGCAATCAAACGAATTAATCATAAAATTAAACGTAAAAAAATAATCAATACTCAAAATATAAATTGAACAATTAAAATAAATTAGATCTCACAGTGTTTAAATCTTGATGGCTTCAATCACTTAAACCAAGAAAAATAATTTAGCTACTCATAGTTGTAGAGAACACCAAAGAATAGAAAATAGATTTTTTCTAATGAAAGTTGTATATTACATTATGTCTCAAGCCCTCTATTTATAGGCTACAAAATCCTCCTGTCTTTAATAGAATTTATTATTTTCCAAACCCTCATAGGATTTAAAATACAAAATAAAATAAATATAAAATTTCTATTTATTTTTTCAATTCCAAATTGCAATTGCAATTTATTTAATTAATTTATTTGCTTGATGACAAAACCACTCGGAAAAGGGAAAGCACACACAGCCAAACACGCCTGGACGCACGCGCAAAGAGAAAAGAAAAAAACTGCAGCCGCTGACCCACGCGCCTGTCACGTAACCAAACAATTTTCGCCCGCGCATTACGCGCAATTTTTTTCCATCAGATGCACGGCCGCACATTGCTCGCGGTTCGTTTGTTGTTAAACCTTCAGGCCGAACTACGCCGTCCCAATGCATGTCAGTTGACTCATTACGCGTGCATGGCGCTGAACCTTGTTGCTGAAATTACCGAACTGCCATCCAGTCCTCCTTAATTACCAGTTTGCCCCTAGATTTAGCAGAAATTACAAGTTTGCCATCAATTTTAATTTTCCTACAAAAATAAATAAAAATTAATTAAAAATAAATAAAAATAATATAACAATAATAATAATAATAATAATAATGCATTAAATTAAATAAATTAATTAAAACACTAAAAATACTTTAAAAAATCACAAATAATTAAGCATAAAATACCTAATAAATAGATATAAAAATTTACTTATCAAATACCCCCACACTTAACTCCTTGCTTATCCTCAAGCAAAACAAGAATAAAAATTAAAAATAATAACCAAATAACTTACTCGAGCAACAGATTAAAATAAATTTTATATTAGCCTCAAAGATTTTTTTAAATGATAACTCAAAGAAAATTTCAAAATATGCAAAGATCAAAATTTTAACATATTTATTAATTTTACTCTACTCAAGACCTTTTGTATGTGTGTGAATTCAAATGTATCAAACTAATCAAAACTCAGATAAGTTTAGGTTATTAATTATCTTATAAAAGATATATAACAATACTCAATATATTTATTTTTCACATCACTCTTAGCAAATATAGACAAATATATATCAGAAGATCAAAAGGTTTCAAACAATTAGGCATACTAGGATTATTAATATCAATTTTTCAAATATTTTTCCATTTTTCTTTTTAATAGATGCATTTTATATTCCCTCCCATTTTCTTTCTTTCTTTCTCTTTGTTCTTATCTTCTTCACTGAGTGCATTTTATGCTCCATCTCACTTTTTCATGTGTTTATGAGTGAGTGCGTTTTACGCTCCATCTCAACCCACCACATAATTTTTTCCTTCAATAATAATCCTAGAAAAATTACCTAAATCATCTCCTCCAAATTATATTTTGTCTTATATTTCACTTCAAATAATGATAAAAAAAGATATAGAGTTCAAAAATATCTTTCACAAGCATTTAACCATTTAAACTTTCTCCAAGTTAAAACTAGCTCAATAAATATGGATATGTGCATAAAAATTTAAAAAGTCTCAAATATAGTTAATACTAACAATAGGTCAAAAATTCAGACTAAGCAAAAATTTATCATTTTTTCAAGAGTTATTAAATAAAAATCAAAAATTTATCATTGGCTAAAAATTTAAAATCCAATTAACTCATTTCTCAAGTGACTCATCCTAAAAATAAAATAAAAAACTACCCCATTTTCGTAGAAAACACGGTTACACTTAGCATGTGCAACAAGCCTTTAAACCCCAAGGTTACCCCAAGTGGACGAGTTTTGTCTAGTGAGGGTTTGCAGTGAATTTACCCACAAAATTCAAAAAATTTAAATTTTTTTAAAATTCCCTAAAAATAACAAAAATCCTAAATTCCTTCCCCCACACTTAAAACTTACATTGTCCTCAATGTAAAGAAAAAACACAATTAACTAAACTATAAATACGAAAATTAAAACGAAAGAAAATTAGACTCCTCTTGGGTTGCCTCCCAAGCAGTGTCTTTGTTTATTGTCATTGGCTTAACAACATGCTTTCCTTTTTTAAGTAGTATAAATCGGATCTTCAAGGTCCACTTTATTCGCGTCTTCTTCTCAGAAACCCTCATAGAAATACTTGAGTCTATGTCCATTCACCTTGAATACTTTAGAAGTTTCCAAACTTTGAATTTCAACTGCACCATAAGAAAAAACATTAGTCACAACAAAAGGTCCATCCTAACGAGAACGCAACTTTCCTGAAAATAACTGAAGTCGAGACTGGTAGAGAAGAACTTTTTGACTAATTGTAAATTCTTTTCTAGAAATCATCTTGTCATGAAAAGCCTTTGTCTTCTCTTTGTAAATTCTTGCACTCTCATAAGCATAATTGCAAATTTCTTCCAACTCTTGTATTTGTAACTTCCTATGCTCTCCACTATCATTCATCTTCATATTGAAACTCATAATAGCCCAATAAGCTTTGTGTTCTAGCTCCACAGGTAAGTGACATGATTTTCCAAATACTAATCTGTAAGGTGACATACCAATAGGCGTTTTATAAGTTGTCCTATACGCCCATAAAGCATCATCCAAGCGTAAACTCCAATATTTTCTGTTTGGATTGACTGTCTTTTCAATAATAGACTTAATCTCTCTATTTGACACTTCCGCTTGTGCACTAGTTTGCGGATGGTATGCAGTTAACACCTTATGAGTTACATGATATTTTTTCAACAAAGCTTCTACAGTTCGATTGCGAAAATGAGTGTCTTTATCACTTATTAGAGCTCTAGGAACTCCAAACCTGGAAAATATATTAGTACGGAGAAAATCTGCAACAACTTTGGAATCATTAGTCCTTGTGGCTTTAGCTTCCACCCATTTCAAAACATAATCGACAGCAAGTAAAATATAAACATTACTAAAAGATACAGGAAAATGTCCCATAAAATCAATGCCCCAAACGTCAAAAATTTCGCGAAATAGTATGGGGGTTTGCAACATCTCATTTCATTGGGATATATTACCTGTCTTTTGACAATTACAACATAACTTGTAGAACAAATACGAATCTTGGAATAGAGATGGCCAATAAAAACCACAGTCAAGCACTTTTCTCGCTGTCCTCTTAGATCCAAAGTGACCTCCACAAGCATACGAATGACAAAAAGTGAGAATAGGATCAATTTCAGTTTCAGGGACGCACCTTCTAATTACTTGGTCCGCACAATGTTTCCATAAGTAAGGATCATCCCACACGTAGTACTTTGCTTCACTTTTGATTTTATCCCTTTGAGCTTTAGACAAATTAGAAGGCAAAATGTTAGTAACCAAATAATTGACAATATTTGCATACCAAGGTGATTTTTTATATGCAGAGAACAATTGTTCATCAGGAAACGTCTCTTGTGGAGGAAGCTCATCTTTCATATTCGCTAAACGACTTAAGTGATCGGCAACACTATTTTCCGTCCCTTTTTTATTCTTGATCTCCAAATCGAATTAACTTAAGAGAAGTATCCATCTTATCAACCTTGGTTTTGCCTCTTTCTTTGTCATCAAATAACAAAGAGCTGCATGATCAGAATAAATAATAACTTTAGTACCAAATAAATAAGATCAATTTTTTTTAAAGCAAAAACGACAGCTAAGAGTTCTTTTTCAGTGGTCGAATAATTTCTCTGGGCATCGTTTAAATTTCTCGAAGCATAATAAATAGCATGAGATGCTTTCCCAACTTTTTGACCCAAAACAGCTCCTACTGCATAATCACTTGCGTCGCACATAATCTCGAAAGGCATGTCTCAATTTGGAGGTTGAATAACTGGAGTAGAGGTCAACAATTCCTTCAACTTATCAAACGCTTTCTTACACTCCTTGTCAAAATTGAAATTCGCATCTTTTTTTAACAGCTTGCATAGAGGTGATGCTATCTTGGAAGACTTTTATGAATCTCCGATAAAAACCTGCATGTCCAAGAAAAGAACGCACTTCCCGCACACTAGTGGGATAAGGTAGAGATTGAATAATATCAATTTTTGCTTTATCTACTTCAATTCCCTTAGACGAAACAACATGACCAAAAACTATACATTGTTCAACCATAAAATGACATTTTTTAGAATTTAGTACAATGTTAGTTTCTATGCATCTTTGAAGAACAAGTGTAAGGTTATGCAAACATTTATCAAAAGAGTCCCCATGAACTGTGAAATCGTCCATAAAAACTTCCATGATATGCTCAATATAATCTGAAAATATGTTAACCATACACCTTTGAAAAGTAGCGGGGGCATTGCAAAGTCCAAACAGCATGCGACGATATACAAAAGTTCCAAATGGGCATGTAAACGTCGTCTTTTCTTGATCCTCCGTGGTAATTGTAGTTTGGAAATAACCTGAATAACCATCAAGAAAATAATAGTAAGAATGACCAGTTAATCGTTTAAGCATTTGATCAATAAAAGGTAAAGAAAAGCGGTCTTTTCAGGTTACAACATTTAATTTTCTATAATCTATACAAACCCGCCACCCATTTTGAACACGGGTGGGAATTAACTCATCATTTTGATTTTTGACCACAGTTATTCCCGTCTTTTTAGGAACTACTTGAACTAGGCTAGCCCAACTACTATCCGAAATAGGTTAAATCATGCCAACTTCAAGAAGCTTTTGAATTTCTTTTTTCACAACATCCATCATGGGTGGATTTAGTCTTCTTTGCGATTGACAGGTGGGTTTCGCTCCTTCTTCAAGTAATATACAATGCATGCATTTCGACGGACTTATTCCCTTGATAACAACAATCGTCCAACCAATGGCTTTCTTATGCTCCTTCAGAATTCGCACGAGTTGTTCTTCTTGCGATGTACTAAGGTTATCGGAGATGATCACTGGTGATGTCTTTTCTTCTCCAAGGAAAACATACTTGAGATGATCAGGAAGAGGCTTCAATTCTGGAGTAGGTGACTGCAAAACAGATGGTAAATATTTTTCGTTAGACACTGGTAGATCAATAAAAGAAACATTACCTACTTTTGGAGAATCATTTAATGTTGCAATAACATCCTTCAATTCAGTAGGCAAGGCTAACTCTTTTTCCTCCTCAAGATTCTGACTAATTATCATTTCTAACTCATCTTTTCCATCAAGTTCAAAAATTTCCTGTGCTAATGAGTCAATCACATCAATAGAATAAATAGGATTATCATCATTAGGATATTTCATGGCATCATAAATATTAAACTGAACAACCTCACCATCAAATTCCATTGTAAGTTTACCACTATGAACATCTATCTTAGTTTTGGATGTCTTTAAGAAGGGTCTTCCTAACAAAATAGGAGCATTTTGATCACCATTCTCCATATCAAGCACATAAAAATTAGTAGAAAAAATCAAATTATTTACTTGCACAAGAACATCCTCTATTATACCCTTAGGATAGGCATTAGATCTGTCAGCCAATTGAATCATCATACCAATTTTATTCAAAGGTTCAAGTTTCAAAGAAGTATATATAAAATATGACAAGACATTAATAGATGCTCCTAAGTCTAACATGGCTTGTTCAAATCTAGTGCCACTTATCTTATAAGGGATAGTAAACATTCCTCGATCTTGGCACTTAGTAGGGAGTTTTCTTTGAATTACAATAGACACATTCTTTCCTACTTCTTTTCATACCTTTTGAGTGCTTATTTTCTTTTGTGTCTACACAATTCTTTCAGAAATCTAGCAAAGCGAGATACTTGTTTAATAGCATCTAATAATGGAATTTTTACCTCGCGTTGATGAAAAGTTTCATATAAATCTGAATCTTTCTCATATTTCCTTTTTTCTGTTAAAGTAAGAGGAAAATGGGGTATCGGTTTATAATCAGAGATGTAGAAATTTATGCTTAGGGGTACCATTGTCGCTTAGAACATCGTCTTTCGCTTTACTGTCGCCTTCGTCAGCGTTGTCTGCTTCTGGTTTGCCTTGCTCTTTTGGTGCAGACTCTGTCTTTTCAAGTTTGTATCTCTTTACCACTTCTCAAAGTGATTGCACTTGCGTTCTCTTTTGGATTCACCATCGTTTGAGATGGTAATTTTCCAGAACCTTGAGCCTCCAATCGATTAATTGCAGTTGCCATTTGTCCCATTTGTATTTCCAAATTCTACATATTTGCCTTCGTGTCCTGCTAAAATTGCAAAGTGCTAGTGGTAAGTTGTTTAACCAAATCCTCCAAAGACATATTAGAATTAGATGATTGGCCCTGTTGTTTGTTGGGATATGGCTGCTTGTATAGTTGGTATCTTGCAAAATTCTGACTTGCGGGTTGATTCACTTGTGGATTTCCATAGCTGAAATTCGGATGATCTCTCCAACCTAAGTTGTATGTGTTCGAGTATGGATCATATCTCCTTTGTGGATGATCAGGAAAATCACCTGCTGTATTTACTTGTTCATAGGACTCCTCTTGAAGAGTGGGGTACATATCTGTTGGATGTCCTACTACCGCACAAATTTCACAAGCTTTTACTTATTGTGTATTACCTACAACCACTTAACGAACAAGAGAGATTAGACTATTAATTCGTTGCTCAAGGGAAGAAATATTTACCTCATTGACATTCTTGAATGAAAAATCAAGTCTAGTGCCAAATTGTTGGGAATTAGCCGCCATGTTTGTAATCAAGTTCCTTGCAGCTTCGGGCGTTTTGTCCACCAAAGCTCCGCCACTAGCAGCATCAATCATGCTTCTATCAGTAGACATGAGTCATTCATAGAAATATTGGATGAGAAGTTGCTCGCTAATTTGATGGTAGGGGCAGCTTGCACACAATTTTTTGAAACGTTCCCAATACTCGTATAGGGATTCTCCATGGTTTTGCCTCATACCGTAAATTTCTTTTCGTATGTTGGCCGACCTTGAAGCTGGGAAATATTTCTCCAAAAATAATCTCTTCACCTCTTCCCACGTGGTTATACTTCCGGATGGCGGATATTAGAGCCAATCTTTAGCCAAATCTTTTAGAGAGAATGTAAAAGCTCTTAATTTGATTTACTCTTCAGTAACTCCAGGAGGTTTCATGCTCGTGCATACCACATGAAATTCTTTTAAGTGTTTATGAGGATCTTCACCTGCAAGGCCACAAAAAGTAGGCAATAAATGTATTAGACCAGATTTCAACTTAAAAGAAGTATTAACATCTAAATTAGGAAAAGTTATGTATAAATGTTGTTGGTTCAAATCTGGGGCCTAAAGTTCCTTTAAAGTTCGATTTCCAGTCATGATGTCTTGTGCTTCAAGATTTGTCCGATCTTCTCTCCTTACTCCGCGCAAAGTTCTCTCGATTTCTGGATCAAACTTCAAATCACTTTGATTAGTAGAACGAGTTATGGTCATAAACAATCAATTAAACTAAGAAAAAAATAACTACGAAAAATTACTATAATAAAATAAGTATCACAATAACACAAAAATAAATCAATCAGTCCCCGATAACAGCGCCAAAATTTGGTGTGATGTTGCAAGTACCCAAAAATAAAATCTTACTTTAAAAAAATATTAATGTAGTAATGCAAGTAAGAGTCGATCCCACAGAGAATGATTAATTTAATTTTATATTTTGTAAACCAAAATTGGGGGGTTTTTAATTAAAGAAATAGTTTAAATAAAACTAACTAAAATAAATATGCAAGTAATTTAATGAAATAAATGAGAAGAAAAAGCCTTGGTTTCAGTTAACATCCACCATCAAGAATTTACAACTGATCATTGATGCAAGAATAACTCAATTCATATTTTAAATATTCAACGTGGAATAATTACTCCCATTCAAATAATTTTCCTATCTTTCCTTAATTTTAGTTAAGTAGAAACAAACGATCTAAATAACCCTTACTACTAAATAACCCAAAACAAGCGCTAAAGATTTAACTTAGTAAAAACTTTAAGAATTAGAGAGATCGTTGAACTAAATAACACCATCCAAGCATCTGCATTTAATTTAAATGAATATTTTTCCTAAGATATAATAATATTTTGATATGCAAAATAATTATTAATCTTAGTTGCCTTGCAAATTAAAGTGACCAAACAATTACAGATTTATTATTTAATTTAGCAGTAGATTTCAAAGAATTATAAACTAGTGTGCACCCTAGCAATAAAATGAATTAATTATAAAATTAAACGTAGAAAAATATTCACTACTCAAAATATAAATTGAATACTTAAAATAAATTAGATCTCACAGTGTTTAAATATTGATGGCTTCAATCACTTAAACCAAGAAAAATAATTTAGCTACTCATAGTTGTAGAGAACACCAAAGAATAGAAGAGATAATTTTTCTAATGAAAGTTGTATATTACATTGTGTCTCAAGCCCTCTTTTTATAGGCTACAAAATCCTCCTAACTCTAATAGGATTTATTATTTTTCAAACCCTAATAGGATTTAAAATACAAAATAAAATAAATATAAAATTTCTATTTATTTTTCCAATTCCAAATTGCAATTGGAATTTATTTAATTAATTTATTTGTTTGATGACAAAACCACTCGGAAAAGGAAAAGCACACACAGCCAAACACGCCTGGACACACGCGTAAAAAGAAAAGAAAAAAACTGCAGTCGCTGACCCACGCGCCTGTCACGTAACCAAACAATTTTTGCCCGCGCATTGCACGTAATTTTTTTCCATCAGATGCACGGCCACGCATTGCACGCGGTTCGTTTGCTGTTAAACCTTCACGCTGAACGACGCTATCCCAGTGCATGCCAACTGACCCATTACGCGCACATGGCGTTGAACCTTATTGCTAAAATTACCGAACTGCCATCCATTCCTCCTTAATTACTAGTTTACCCCTAGATTTAGCAGAAATTACAAGTTTGCCATCAGCTTTAATTTTCTTACAAAAATAAATATAAATTAATTTAAAATAAATAAAAATAATATAAAAATACTAAAAATAATAGTAATTCATTATATTAAATAAATTACCTAAAACACTAAAAATACTTAAAAAACCCACAAATAATTAAGCATAAAATACCTAATAAATAGATATAAAAATCTACTTATCAACTCCACTTTTGTTTGTCTATATTCAGTGTACATCTTTTATTGTAGTGGAAGTCACGTGTCCTTTTTGTCTTATAAACTAGTCGTTATTGAATATTATTTTGATCCTTGCCTTCTTTGACTAGTTTATTCTGAACTTCTTCTTGCTAAAGAATGTTTTATCCTAACATCTGTCGTAGGTCAGTGAATCATCTTCTCTATTTTATCTTCCCACTACGATTTTGTCATTCAGTGTTGTTGGGCATTCTGCATTCTTTACTCTATTATATAGCACTGATGTAGTATAACAATCTTGATTTGACTATGTGTTCTAAGTGAATTAAAGTAGCTCTATGACCTGATGATAATCATCAATTAAGTTTCATTCTGAGATCCTAAGCTTTTTGGCATTACTTCACGATTTTCAGCCTTATTGTCTTTACTCTATGGTATTGAGTTGTTTGACTGAATTCTATGAATCTTCACGTCTATACTGATCTTGTAGGATGACATTTGCTTTATTTTTTGTTTATACTCCTGCAGCCTGATCTTCGCATTCTTGTCGTTTAAAGCTTAAATATCATCTTCTTCTGTATTGGAGTGTGTGATTTCTTTTGTTCTGTACTTGAGCATTCTTCTTAGATAGTTTAATGCTCAGCTCAGAGTTTCTACTGATCTTTTTTTCTTGGCTCTATAAATTTGTTTTATTCGATGGTCTTGCTCCACTCTGCTCAACGATTTTCTCTGCTCTTCTTGACGATCTTTTCTGCTCTACTCAACGATCTGTTCTATCCTTTACGATTTAATGGTTAAGGATTGTAGAGTTAAGTTTTAGGCATCTTACTCGATGATCTTGACTTGCTCTACGTTTTGGCTTTCTGGAGACTTTGACTGTTCTGTTGTTCATTCTATGAACTTCCAGTCTTATGCATTTTGCTCTGCATAACTTTACTATCCTATTTTGTTTGGCTCTATTGATCTTTAACCTAGTCTATTAGATTTTCCTATCTTTTACAAAGCTGGATCAACATAACAAATTTGATCCATAAGTCCTTGAACAATGATTATTCCTTTAAGGACTGTACAATATCATTTATTTTTCTTTTACACTTATACATTAATCTCTTTGTTAAATCATTCAACTTAACCAACAGTGAAATCATTCAATAACATATATAAACAGTCAAATTATTCATAGTTATATTATAATTATAAATACTTCATTAAGTCATAATCAAATACAGATATCAGGGATCAACATAAATACACAAACAAAACTGGTTTAGATCCTCTTGCATAGCTTTAATCTAGTTAGAGTCTTAAAGAGTTTCATCAATCTACTTGGGTTTTATTTGAGATAAGAAACTTAAATAGAAGCATTCATTCTGTATGGCAAATCATGTTCTAACCCTTGTATTTAGATCATCAATGAGTAGGTCTTATGTGTGATCTCTTGTTCATCTACTTCCAATTAGAACAATAGTTCTTGTGCCTTCTTGTCTAAGATATTCTAGATTAGGTTTAACAGGCTTTGGTGTAGGAGAATCATCAATTTATAGTGCTCCCAACTTTGGAACAATTGGCTCTAACATTTCTTTAACTAGTTCTATGATCTTTGGGTTGTTGATCGTATGGTCTTTTTACTCTGTCTTTTTCTATTCTTATTCTACTAACTCATCAAAGACAATAGTCTTGACTCTACAATGTTAGCTTCATTAAATGTTATATGAATTAAAACTTCAACATTTAACAAGCGTTTATTAAATATTCTATAAACATTAATATCAGTTGAGCAATCAAGAAATATACCTTGATCTAACTTAGGATGAATTTAATCGGATAACTTTTACCATTGTTGAGTATGTAGCATGTGTAGCCAAAAATGTGAAAGTATCAAATGTTAGGCTTTCTTCCCTTTTCAAAGCACGTAAAGGTGTCTCCTTGTGCATAGTATGAATGAGAGATCTATTTAGAATGGAGCAAATAGTTTTGGTAGCTTCAACCCAAAAGTATTTTGACAATTTTGTTGTAGCTAGAAGTATCCTTCTTGCTTTAATAAGAGTTTTGTTCTTTCATTCAGTTACACCATTCTGTTGGGGAGTCCTTAGTAAAAGTAGTATGCCCTCAAGCCAATCATATTTAATGTGATATGCATATACTTTGTAATCTTATTCGATTTATTAATAAAAGTATCAAGACATTTCTTTATTCATGATTAATTGACTGAATTAATTATATGAACAAACTCATAGTTTTGAGCAATGCTTTTAGAATCATAATATCAATTATGCTAATGAGATCTAAATTCAAGATAACTCAAAACTAAAATATTCATAATCGTGGGATCACTAAAATGGGGATTAGTGAATTCGGATAGATTAATACATATTATGTTTGCTCGTATAAAGAGGATGATTGATCTCATAATCATTTGTGTAGAGACACTAAATCAAGTATGTAGGTGTTTATTAGATAATAAATTCACTAAACATGACTCGCTCAAGGAACTCCTAATAGAGTTTTACTTGTCTGTCAATAGGAGTTCCTTTTATGATAGTAGTACAAGTGATCCTTGGACTTGAGATCATCATAGTACCTTGTGTATGATAAGTTATACTTTGGCATATTCCTTAAGGCCTTTAGGGTATATCAAACGGTATGATCAGGTATAATAAGTTATACATGGAGGTAGGTGAATGGTCAACAAAGGATCTACCACTTCTAGTAAAGGAATAAAATGTCCTATGTAATTCGATAAATGATAACTCAGAAATTCTTGGCCAATGTGGAATAAAAATTAGAAAGGAGTTTCTAATCTATATTAGAGTTGTGTATTTGTGAATTGAAATGCATATGATTAAATAAAATAAAACTTACCAGTAATTCCATGTCTTATATTTGATTGGAACATTGACTGGTAAAAGTATTGAATTGTATAGTAACTATTCGCTGAAAAGTTCTTTTACGATCAAATGTTAAAATCTATATTATCTGGAATGTCAATTAATCGTTAAGAGGGTCTATCCTTATTGTGGAATAAATATTTATTCTTAATTAAAGAGTTAATACGTAACAAATGAATTATAATTGTTCTAATTTATTTATTATACAACAGGTGTAATATGGAGACCTAAAGGTTCACACTGCAAACGAGTAATATTTATTTTAGAAGTGGATAGCTTAATCTTAATAATAAATTAATTATATGTAATTTATACTATGGTGATAGAATAAATTATAATTAATAATAATAATAATAATAATAATAATATTAATATTAACTTAATTATTAAGTTGTACAGAGTCCATTAATGGATTAAAGCAAGCCCAATATATTTAATTGATGTAAGTCTTGTTGGTAATTATATTGAGGTTCAAATAAATTTAAGGATCTAGCTTCATAAATAGTCCAAGTAATTTAATTACTACTAGTGGACTAGCCTAAAAGGATTATAGATGTTAGCCCAATATGGGAATACTTGCATGAATGTGGATAATTAAACAATAAGCCCAAATATTATAGTCCAAGAGGTAATATAAGTCCAATTAAATTATGTTGACAAGTATTGTATATAATGTGGTGGTAGTCCAATTAAATAAATTATCTAGCCCAAGTTATGAAGATGTGTGAGTTGTGTTGGGTAGCCCAAGTAATTAAATAAGAGAGCTCAATGCAAAGTAAACTATGTAGCCCAAACATTTAAAAGTCAAATAATGGTCAAAGTGTTGGAAAAATATTTTCAAGTATTGATTGAGTGCAGAGAATTAACTAATGTAAGATTAATTGAATAACCCTAGTTGGTGGGCAAGAGAGGGCATTAACCAAACATTAGTTAATTGCTAGGTGAATGAATGTGATGATAAGAATTAACTATGGATGAGTTAATTGAGTAACCCTAGGTAGTAAATAAATTAAAGATTTATCTATGCATGGGTTAGTTGTAGGAAGAATATTATAGATACAATTATCTATGTATATAATTTACCAAGATAGAATTGGTAGGTATCCATGGGTTGAATGTTGTAGAAAATTAACCATACCTTGGTTAATTAAGAAAAAAAATGATGAAATATGAATATCTATTTATATGATGAGTTAAGACCATGGTTGGGTGTGTGGACCAACCTAGGTTATTTGAATGTAGAGAGTTAACCACATTGTGGTTAATTGTTGGGAGAAGTATATATATATATATATATATATATATATATATATATATATATATGTATGTATGTATGTATACTTGATTGTAGAAAATTAACCTTACTTGGGTTATTTGGTAGAAGATGTGTGTATGTTTAATTAATGAGCTTGGACCATGGTTGATAGTTAAGTTAACATAGGTTACAAGAGTAAGAGCTTTAACCACACATTAGTTAAGTGTTGGAGAAATATTGCTTCTAAGTTGCACAAGTGATAGCTTGTAGGCAATCTTAATGGGGGTCAATCACTTGGTCATTTCAAGTAGTCATTCAAACAAATAGTAAACATCTATTGGTCTCTAATTTAACCAATGTTAGTTAATTAGTAGGAGTTGATGGTGGTTAAGGGTGTGCTATAAATATAGTGCTCCACACATTGGCTATGTTTGTTAGCCATTTGTCTAGAATTTCTAGAAAGAAAAGAGGGAGTTCTTTGAGAGAAAAACAAGCAAATTTTGTGAGATTGATGATCCACCAAGAAAAAGTGCTAGAGAATAGTTAACGAGGAGTCACAAGCCAAGATCATACCAAGAGGAAGAAGAGCATCCATATCCAAGAGGTTAAAAAGTGTTCTAAACTTTCTTTAGTTCATTTTTATAGTTTATATATGTTTTAAACGGTTAAAATATATTTTTAACCGATCAAAAGTTATTTTGATGTTCTAGAGGTCTAAAACTATGATATATAGGTATATTCATAGTTTGATGTAGTTAATACAAGTATTGGAATGTGTATTACGCAATTAAAGGGAAGAAAAACCTATATAGTTATTTACCGGTAAAACCCTAGATGGTTCGATCTTAAATTTCTTGTCAAAATATTTTCAAAAATGTGATCGAACCATGAAATGTTGTAAAACAAGAAGTTAGGAAGACAACGACACTGAGTTGGTGTCATTTCAATGTGTAGATGTTATTTTGTTTAAGTTTGAACAAACTGAACCATGGATTTGTGAAGTTAGTTTTCACTTTATTCTTGTAAGCCATTTTGAGTCTAGTTCTGGCTGGAATTTGAATTTGTAATCTAAAGAAAAGTTGTAGATGGGAAAATTCTGATGTAAATGGACTCAAGAATCACCCTAAAATGCTTTAAAATGAAGAAGTTATGCAAGTTTTAATTAAAGGAGTAAAAGTTAAAAAATCTGAAATGGCAAATGTAATATCCTAGATATTTTCAAGATTTTAAATAATATCTTAATTGATTTTATTAAAGGTTAAGGTTTAAAACCTTGAATTTTTGAAGTAAGATATATAGAAAATGGGTGAACATTCTTTTTTTAACATAATTTATTTGTTAGAAATTAAATGTGAGAATATTTTAATGATGCAGGTAAATAATTTATTAAGGAAATAAATTCAATTGAGAAGTGAAGGTAATTATATTAATACGTATATACCTATAGTGTGATGGTTAGCCAAATAAGATGATGAGTAAGTTAATACTCAATTAAGCTAATAAATTAATTAGTTTAAATATGAAGTAAGAAGGAAAGCCATGTAATATAATTAATTGAGTTAATTATAGGAGTCATGAATTAAAGTTGTAATTAATAAGTAGAGAAGTTAGAATATTGCCTAGAATGACAATATTAAGAAGTTAATTAATTAAGTACTTAACTTAATTAATAAGTTGTTATATGTGAGAATATTGCATGAAGGTGGGTAATTAAATATTAAGCCATGTGTTATGTTAATTAATAGTCCAAGAGGTAATTAATATAAGACCAATTAAATAATATTGGCAAGTATTGTATATAATATGGTGGTAGTCCAATTAAATTAATTACCTAGCCCAAGTTATAAAGATGTGTGAGTTATGTTGAGTAACCCAAATAATTAAATAAGGGAGCCCAATGCAAAATAAACTAGTAGCCCAAATACTTAAAAGTCCAATGTTGGTCAAAGTGTTGGAAAATATTGTTAAGTGTGGAGAATTAACTAATATAGGGTTAATTGAACAACCCTAGTTGGTAGAGAAGAGAGAGCATTAACCAAACATTGGTTAAATGCTAGGTGGGTGAATTTGATGATGAGAATTAACTATGGATGAGTTAGTTGAGTAACCCTAGATAGTAAATAAATTAAAGATTTAACTATGCATGGGTTAGTTGTAGGAAGAATATTATAGATATAATTGTGTATGTATATAATTCACCAAGGTAGAATTTATATGTAACCATAAGTTGGATGTTGTAGAGAATTAACCACATTGTGGTTAATTTTTGGGAGATGTATATATATATATATATATATATATATATATATATATATATATATATATATATATATATATATAAGATGAGCTTTAACTAATGATGGGGTTTTAAGTGACCAAGGTTAAGTATAGTACTTTAACTATAGTTCTTATGGGAGTTAGAGAGTTAACCACATGTGGGTTAAGTGTTGGTGATTGTTGCTTATTTTACACTTCACCATTTATGTTGCTTGTAGTCAAATTGATGGATGACATTTTAAATGTCAAAAATACAAGTATTGTGCATGTATAAGTGAATATATATACATATATTGGTGTATATATATATAGATGCTTATATAATTATATAGGACATAAGAATAAAACATTAACCAATGCTAGAGTTAAGTGTTAGTAAATATATTAGATATATATGTATACTTGATTGTAGAGCATTAACATTACTTGGGTTATTTGGTAGAAGATGTATGTACGATCAATTGATGAGCTTGGATCATGGTTGATAGTTAGGTCAACATAGGTTACAAGAGTAAGAGCTTTAACCATACATGAGTTAAGTGTTGGATAATGATTGCTTCAAATTTACTCCACCTAGTTGCTTCACTCAACTTCCATAAATCAATCCAAGCAAAGGTCATTCATTTAATAGTTAAACTTGATTTGATCTTTTGCAAATATTGGTGATATTGTAGACTTACAATAATTGTAAGTATCAATTTTGGTAGTCCATAAATAGAAGAGTAGTAAGAGAAAGCTAGAGTTGGCTCATTTATTAGTAGATCAAATATTATAGAGAGAGAGGTTCTAGAGAAAAGCTAGAGAGAAAAAGCTAGAGAGCTTGTGAGTTAGTGTGCTAATTGTTCACTTAAGAAGAAGGAAGGGGAGGAGTCCTAGCAAGATATACAAGAAGAAGAAGAAGAGCATTCAAATTCAAGAGGTTGAAAAGTGTTCTAACTCTTCCTTAGTGCATTTTTATAATTTATATAAGTTTTAAACGGTCAAAATATATTTTTAACCGATCAAAAGTTATTTTGATGATCTAGAAGTCTAAATCTATGATATATAGGTAGATTCATGGTTTGATAGGTTTAAATCATATATTAGTATGAGTGGTATGCAAATAAATGGAAGAAAATTCCATATTGTGATTACCGGTAAAACCCTAGGTGGTTCGATCTTTAAATTTCGTGTCAAACGTTTTCAAAAATGTGATTGAATTATGAAATATTGTAAAACAAGAAGTTAGGAAGACAACAACACTAAGTTGGTGTCATTTGGATGTGTAGAGTTTATTATATTTAAGTTTGAACCTTTAAAACCAAGGATTTTGGATTTGTGATCTAAAGAGAAGTTGTAGAAGGGGAAATTGTGATGAGAATGGACTCAAGAATCACCCCAAAATGTTTTAAAATGAAGAAGTTATGGTTGTCGGAGCGTTAGAGGGTCGAGCAGTCAAAAAGTTGACTTCCGGACATATATGGCTGATGCAGCTGCGTCACGGACTGACGCAGCTGTGCCAGAACAATCTGCCTAGCAGATTTTGTCGGCTCCGGGTCGGGTCGGGTCGGTCCGGGTTGAGTTTTCTTTGAAAAATTAAGTTGAAATAAGTGTAAAATGAATGTGTTTCGTTATTAAACCAATATATTTGAAATCCATTAATCATTAATTGGTAACTAAATGTTTAAAATAAAGACTAAAGTTAACACAATTAAAAAGTTAACTATTGATATTATTTGAAGATTATTAAAATATTATTAAATGATCAATAATATTAGTATATGATTAAAAATTTATTGAATGATGAATAACATTTATAAATGATTAAAATATCATTACATGGTTAATAATATTAATAAGAGATTAAAATATTATTAAATGGTTAATAATATTAATAAGTGATTACAATATTATTAAATGGTTAATAATATTAATATGTGATTAAAATATTATTAAATGATTAATAATATTAATAAGTGATTAAAATATTATTAATAATATTAATAAGTGAGTAAAATATTATTAAATGGTTAATAATATTAATAAGTGATTAAAATATTATTAAATGGTTAATAATATTAATAAGGAATTAAAATATTATTAAATAATTAATAATATTAATAAGTTGGTTAAGTTTACCGACATGTCTAACTAGGTTTGTTGGGCTATGATTTTTGTCTGGAACTTAAGGGTTCGTTTATTGGACAACTAAAGAGTTAATAATTTGACGTTAAGGTCTTAAGTTAAGACTAATTAAAAGTCCTGGTAGCTAATGATTATGTCAATTTGTTATATAAATTGTAGGTTGAGCAAATGACGCAAATAGGCGTAAATGGTAGAAGCGACCATGCAAGTTTTTCAGAACTTGCTCCTATGTGCTTTAACGTGCTATAATGTGATGTTAAATTATTAACATGAAAATATATTGATGGTAAATGTGATATGTGAAAAGTATGATGCATGTCTACATGTAAAATATGTGTAAGTATGAAGCATGAAATGCTAGATGTTATATGTGATGCATGAACAGTATGACATAAACTGAAATGTATGAAAAACATGACGTAAGTATAAATGGTAGTGAATGTATTATATGTGAAGCATGAAATGTGTTATGTGTAACTGTTAAACTTGTTGAGCCGTCCTTTTCACTCTTGCTTAAAACAAATATTTTCAAATAGTGCAAGTTAGTTGAAGTTCTCGATAAAGATCAAGGAACAGGAAAACATATTACTTTCATTAAAGATCTAAATGTCTATTGTAGATATCAGTCCAGATTGGACAGGTAAATGATTGTGTAGTATAATACTTAGTTGGTATATTATATGAGTGTTAAATACTCAATTTGATTGTAATAGAATGTCGTATCATGTATGATATTGAGACATACTAGGAAATGTATAAAGATTGCGATTCTGGAATAGAAAGAGAAGTTGTAAAATTGTAAATAAATGATTATTTAACAATTATAATATTTTTGTAATTCATGAACAATAAGGATAAAGTAGTACTCGTGTTGAACTGGATATGAGGTTAAAGGAACTCGGATTCGGGGTCGTCACAGCAAATCTGCAGATTCTGCCAACTGGGGGTCGGGGCTCCTATTTCCTTTGTTATTTTGGGGCCGGGGCCCTAGTCACTGTTCATGGGCAGTGCATTTTTCATTCCGGGTCGGGTCAAGTCATTTGGGTCGGGTCGGGTCAGGTCGGGTCATTTAAGTCCAAATTGGATAAAGATATTTAAAAATTTATATAATTAATTTGGGACCCAAGTTTAATAATTATTTATTATTTATATAATAAATAATAAATAAAGTAAATAAAGCTATTATTATAATTAATTATTATTTAATTGATAGTAAATAATAATTAAAGTAAATAAATATAATAGCTAATTATTTATTATTAAATAATTAATAAATGAGCATATAAAGTTAATAAATAATTATTTATTATTTAATATTAAATAATAAATAATAAATAAGGATAATTAGATAATTAATTTTTATTTAAAGGATATTAAATAGTAATTAAAGAAAGATTAAGTGAATAAGGTAATTATTTATTATTTTAATAAATAAGGATAATTAGTGAATTAATTATTATTTAAAGGATATTAAATAATAATTAAAAGGAGATGAAGTGAATAAAATGATCATTTGTTATTTAATTAATATTAAATAATAAATGTGGTTAATTAATTAAGAAATAATTATTTAAATAATCATTAAAGGATTTGAGGATAATTAATTAATTGATTATTATTTAAATGATATTATATTTTGTGATGTTTGGTACATTATTAAATATCCAAATAATTAAGTTATGTAAAGGAAGAAAATTTAATTGAATTAAACCAGTGTAAATAGTCTATTTATGACTAATTTAGACAACTTATTAAAAAGTGGGTCGTGTGAAGAACGTGTAGTGAATGCGTAAGTTGGTTAAGCGTACCCGATATGTACGAACTGTATTTGGGCTAAGGTTTTTTCCGGAACTTAAGGGTTCGTTTGTCGGATATCTTAAGAGTTAATAATTTGAAGTTAGAGTCTTATATAAAGACTAATTAATAGTCATTGTATCTAATGATTATGCCAATTTTATATATAAATTGTAGGTTGAACGAAAGACGCAAAATAAGCGTAAATGGTAAAAACGAACCAGGTAAATTTTTCAGAACTTGCTTATATGTGCATTTCTATGCAACCTTATGTTATTAAATTATTGATATGAAAATATATTGATGACATTTGTGTTATGTGAAACACATGAAGTATGATTATATGCAAAGTATGTACAGAATAAGAATCATGACTTGATATATGCTAGATGTTTATTATATGCGATGCATAAGAAGTATAAAACATTCATAAAATGAAAAGTATAAAAAGTATGATATACGTATAAAATGTAGATTATATTTAATATGTGAATCATGCAATGTGTTATGTGTAGTTGTTAAACATATTGAGCCGTCATGCCCACTCTTGTTTAAAACCAATATTTTCAGATAGTGCAAGTTATTTGATGTTTTTGATAAATATCAAGAAACTAGAATGCGTATTACATTCATTGAAGGTTTAGCACGACCCTTGTAGATATCAGTCCAAATTGGACAAGTAAAATGAATGTGTAGTATAAGAATTGGTTGGTAAATAATATAAGTATTAAATACTCAAATTAATTGTAATAGAATGTCGTATCATGTATGATATGAAGACATACTAGGAATGTTTAAAGATTTCGATTTTGGAATATACAGAGATGTTATAAAATTATAAATAAATGATTATTTAGCAATTATAATATTGTTGTAATTCATGAATAATAAGGAAAAGGTTGTACTCATGTTGAATCGGGTCCGAGGTCCAAGGGACTCGGATTCGAGGTCGTCACAATAATAATAATAATAATAATAATAATAATAATAATAATAATAATAATAATAATAATTTCCTTAATAATAATAGAGATAATAATAATATTTTTATTTTTTTAATTTTAATTTAATTTTTCGTTATGTCGTGCCTTCAGGCACGGACAATTACTAGTATATATATATATATATATATATATATATATATATATATATATATAAATATGTGTGTGTGTGTGTGTGTGTGTGTGTGTGTGTGTGTGTGTGTGTGTGATAAGTTAACAAGCTCGGTTTATATATATGAAATATATATGTTAGTCAGCCTGTAACATGATTATGTGGAATCATATTAACATTAAAAGGTTTATATATTAGTCTTTTTTTTAATGATTTTATAATTAAAATAAAAGATTTATTTTAAACTTGAAATTAAATTTCATGCAACTTTAAATTGCCCATTAAATTATATATATGAAATGGTTTATTTAATTCATGAGATGAATATTATTTGTTGATATATATGTTGATATATATGATAATAAATGGGATTAATTATGGACTATTGACCAATATAATTTGATTTATTTTATGTGGATGCACTTAAATGAATGAGTTTTTAATAAATGTGGTCTATATACCTTGTATTTCCCTTTTATGTACTTTCCCCTAACTACTGATCAAGATTTATATTTTATGAAAATAGTTTATAACATGATTAAGTTAGATTTATTTAAGGAATTGGAGCCAAAAAGCAAGGAGCATATGCAGATCCGTTTGTATTGAAACGTTAAATGTAATAGTTACATTTATGTATTTATTCTTGCACCATAGGTTTGACCATTTGGTTTATTTGGTGGCCCGAATAAACCAAACTAAAATAAAGTCCATAATCAATTCAAGTAAAATATAGTATTCTATATGTGCATGCTAATTATGTATATATTATATATTATCAAACATGTTTCGCATGTTAAATAATATAATGCGTATTATATATATGTGTGTGTGTGTGTGTGCGCGTGTAAGTGCGCGCGCGCGCGCGCTTGCGTGTTAAACAATATGAGACAATTAATAACAAACCCCTTAAGGTTTCTAATATTAAGCTGTAACATTCAAAGATATTAAGAAAATATCGAACGTCGCCTTCTAGCATGATAAAAAGATAGAGTATCAAATAATCATTATAAGTTTGTTGTGTCACATAAGACTTATATTAATTATTTAAGATGCTGTTTTATTGCGTAGTATATGTTTATAAAGGAATTGAACAATACTATTTTGTTGTGTCACACAATGACAGTGTTTTTCTCTTCACTTATATGAAAATGCTAAGTCGGACTTAACTTGGATAATTTTGATTTGGATGTGTCACACATGATCATAATAATTCAAGAGAAAAAATACAAGAAGTTACATGCTGATGTAATTGACAAAGAGTTGTCTACGTATTTATTTATATATAGTTTGTTGTGTCACACAAGGATATATACATTTGAAATAGGATCTTTATTCTCACTAGCAAATCTTTAATTATATTTGCCGAATTATATAAAGAGGGTAATACAGTTTGATGAAAATAGTGGGAGATACCAATTTAAATAAAGACCTAATTTATTTTGGTAATTAATAAAATGAATGCAAGTAAATGTTGTTATTAATTCACTTAAAGAATATTTCTATGTTTAATTCACTAACACTACATAGTATATTGGATGCAACCAATTTAATCGAACTAAATTGTTCAGATTAGTTAAAGAAATTTGAGAATAGTTCTCAATGCTAAAGAGCTAGCAAATATCCTTAATTTGCCTATCATTGCAAATGTTGAAGACAAAGCCTCTAAGGAAGAGATTGCTACTTTAAGAAATGGAAAGATGATGTAACTATGACTCAATGCATCGTGCTCGCATCTATAAGTATCGAGTTGCAACATCAACACGAAAAAATGGATGCACCTACTATATTGTTGTACATTCAATAATTGTATGGTGAACAAAGTAGATCAACTAGATGTAAGATATCTAAGAAACTCTTTCGATCTATAATGACTAATGGTATGATAGTACAGACACATGTCATAAAGGTGATCAATTGGGACAACTAGGTTTTGTCCAGGATGGAAAGTTGATTTAGGATTCAATCTTGTTGTCACTCATTAACTCCAATTCACAATTTGTTGTGAACTTCAATATTAATAAGTTAGACGTCAACTTAACTGATTTTTTTAATATGTTGAAGACTGTTGAGAGTCATTTATTTTTCCAAGAAAAACCAAGTCTTACTCATAAATGAATCTTCTAAGAGGAGGAAGATGGCTAAAGGTGTTTCTGAGGAGTCAGAAATGATAGAAGGCAAACGAAAGACAGTAAACAAAGGACATAAATAAAAGTGATCCCAAGAGCAAAGGAGTTTGCTTTCATTGCAATGAGTTAAAAAATTAGAAAAACAACTGCAAGAAAGTTGCAGTAGCAAAGTAGAAGAGACTTAGTGAAGTTTTTACTAGAGATATAAATTTTTTCATAATTAAATAGAATTTTCTATAAGTCAAGTTCTACTTGGGTATTAGATACCGACTCACATATGCAAGTCGTTGCAGAGACTAAGTAGAAGTAGAAGGCTAAACAAAGGACTAGTAATCCTGTGCGTGGAAAATGGAGCAAAGGTTGCTACATTAGCCATATAAACTTAAAGTTTAGCGTTGCCTACGGGCAATTCTATTAATTTAGTAAGCTATTACTACGTTCAGTTCTTAGAAACATTAATTACATTCCAAGTGTAGACAAGGAAGGTTGTGGCTTTATAATAAAGAATAATTGTTATTCTATTTATAATGATAATATTTATTAAGAACTGGTTGATTACTTGATAGACTTTGTATACTCGACTTACATAAAAAAAATATTTTAAATTGAACAAGCTAAATGCAAAAAGATTATATGAATCATACCTTTATATGGTACTGTAGACTCGGTCATATTAAGAAAACAAGAAGTAACAAGTTGTATAAAGATGGGCATTTACAGCCTTTTGATTATGAATCAAATACAACTTATGAATCTTGTATCATGGATAATATGATTAAATCTCCATTTAGTGAACATGAAAAAAGAGTTGCAGAGTTGTTAGAGTTAGTACATACAGTTGTGTGTGGAACTTATGACAACACATGTAATAGGAAGGTATTCATTCATTACTTGCACCGATGATTCTAGATTTCGATATATTTATTTGATGAAATACAATTTTGAATCGTATGAAAAGTTCAAAGAATTTAGAAGTGAAGTAAGAAAACAAACAGCCAAAAGTATTAAAGTTTTTTGATTAGATTGAGAAGTGAATACTTAAGAAGTAAGTTTCTAGATCATTTTAGAGAATGGTAGTCTCTCATAATGGACATGGTGATGATCCATAATAAGCTTTACCAATCTTTCAGTATCCTTCTAGGGTTATGCCTTAGAAATGGCATCATATCTACTAAATAAGATATCTTCTAAATTCGTCCCTAAGACTTCATATGAGTTATAGATAGGGAGGAATTAAGTCTTAAGTATGTTAAGATTTGAATTGTCCAACTTATATCAAATGGTTTGAAAAGGATATACTTGGGACAAGATCTGACAAGTACAAATTTGTGGGACATCCTAAAAGGGTTTAGGATATTACTTTTATAATTCAATTGATTAAAATGTGTTTGTCAAAACACGTTGCCTTCTTGAAAAAATGAGTTTATCCTTGAAGGGCCAGTGGGAGTAGCATAGATCTTGAAAAAGTTTAAAAGCCATAAAACACTACAGATTAAGTGAAGGAACCTGCACAAGTAGAAAAACCTATTGTACCACAACCTATAAATATGGTTCAGTACCGAAGATACCTTAAAGGTATGGATTCATTAAAGATGATGATGATGAGGTATGCATCATAGTGGATTATGATCCAATAACATACGATAAAGTATGACTAGTAGAGACTCAAGATAAATGGCTGATGACCATAAAATTTGAACTGGGTCTTTTAGAAAGACTTAAGCAGATGGCAAGGTGGAGACCTATAAGACCTGACTAGTGGCAAATGTTTTCAAATAAGGTCAAAGAGTTTACTATAATAAAAAATTTCACTAGTAAAATGCATAGATTTTACTTGTAATTACAGCTTACTATACAAAGATGATGTATGTATGATACATCCAATGTGATTTGTCTCCATAGAGATGAAGTAAATCAAGTATGTAAGCTACATCGATCTAATTATGGATTGAAGTAAGCTTCTCAAAGATGAAACATCTGTTTTGATGAGATAATCAAGGGAGTTTGATTTTATCAAAGATGATGATGAATCAAGTGTGTACAAAGTTTAGCAGAAGTACTGTGACATTGGTAGTACTATATAATGATATACTACTGATAAGGAATGACATACCGACGCTATAATCTATAAAGTTGTAGTTGTCTAAAACTTCTCCATCATATGACTTGGGAAAATCATCCCAATTTTTATTTAGGATAAAGGTCTATAGAGATAGATCGTAAAGGATGTTTGGCTTGATCCAAGGAATATATATTGATTCGATGATATGTACTATACCTAATATTTCTTATGCATGATAAGTAATTATCAATTCAATCCTAGAAAAGAATATTATAATAGAGTTTCTAATGGTTGGTCTAAATAAAAATAGAGGGCTTAATAGACTTCATTTTTCAAACTAACCAAGACAACAATAAATTCGTTTTAGGTTATATGATTATCATGAACGGTGGTACAAGGAGTTGGAAAGGTTCCAAATAGCAAAGAGTTGTTAATCTAGTGATAAAGACATAGTAAATAACTATAAGTGAAGCTGCAAAGAGATTGTTTGGTTCAACAAGTTTATTACAGAACTTGGAATGGTTTCTATAATTAAAGGAGTTTAATTTGCTAAGGAACCTAGGTCTTATCTAAAATCCAAACATGTGTTGTGACACTTTTGTTTGATTAGAAGAATCATTGAAAAAGAGATAACACCACAGAGATAGTAGACTCTTAGTATATTATTACAGATCCATTAAGTAAAGCATTTACTAAGTAGTTCGTACACCACTTAGAGAAGAATTGTATGGCGATACCAAAGGGCAATTGACTTTAGTGCAAGTTAGAGATTGAAAGTAGTATGCCCTCAAGCCAATCACATTTGATGTGATATGCATATTCTTTGTAATCTTATTCGATTTATTAATAAAAGTATCAAGACATTTTTTTATTCTTGATTAATTGCCTAAATTAATTATATGAATAAACTCATAGTTTTGAGCAATGCTTTTAGATTACGCTAATGAGATTTAAATTTAAGATAGTTCAAAACTAAAATGTTCCTAATCGTGGGATCACTAAAATGGAGCTTTGTGAATCTGGATAGATTAGTACATACTATATTCGCGATGCCCCTAAATCTCTATACTCCCTATAGCAGATCTGGTGCTTACGTCTAACTGATTAACTATAAATATTCTATAATATAGAACTTCTATCTATCCAAAGTTCACAGTATCCCATCACGGAAGTTGTTCTCGTCAGAACATTCGATGTGTTTGGATACTCTCACTTAGATGTATAGATTCGTATATCATGGATATCTCTTTTATATCAATAGTTCTTATCTATCTAAAATTCACAGTATTAAATGATAAGTATATTCTTAAAACAGAGAAGCAACTCACGATTTTTACAAAACTCCTTCAATAATTTAACACCCTTACTCAAAAGTATAATTTATATTAATACTATACTAAATCAGTACAAACAATTTAAATAAACAAAAATAAGAATACAACGCATTTTGACATAACAAAAGTTGATAATATATTACAATAGTATTAAGTTCGGTTACATCATTCCCAGTATCGTATTCTTTATTACATTAAGTCTTTAAAAGACTTTAAATACAAACATGCGAAAAATAAACTAGTCTAACATTGCCTCTTCCTGTTGGGGCTTATCCCTGAACATCCAGGTATATCATTTATAGTTGCAAAATAAAATTTATTTGCAAGAATGATCTACTAGAAGCTCAGCAAGTTAATTTAATGCATAAAGCATATGCACATAGTGTTTGAGTTGAAAGAACAATTAGATTCAATCATTTCTAATTTAAATTGAGGTTTGTTTGTCAAACCGCACATTTATTATAATTTTTGTCAGTCATAAATGACTTAGAAAGTATAGGTTTGTCTGTCAAATCAAACATGGTAAATTCTATAAGTCATATAACTTAAAAAATTATAGGTTCAGATATATTATAGGTGATCAGCCTATCCAATAGCCTAGGATTATGCATATCATCCTATTAGTGCCCGTACGACGCACAAAGGCCAGTTTATAGGAATCATCCTTATTCAGTATAGATGTCATACCAAACAATTTGGTTTTGACAACAACAATTCAAGTATTGATGATATATTATTAATTTAAATCCATACGAATAAATAGATCATGTCTTATGTTATAGTAAATAAAAGCAATAACTGCATTGGAATGAAAAACACAGTTCATGTCTTATCTTATGCTGAACTGCAAATAATAACTACATATTATGGGGTAAACACATTATTTGTACAAATATCGCAAAAGAATTCCTAACTAAAGATTTATACAAGGTCAGAAAACTTGCCTGATCTGATAATACAGTTTGCATTAGGTTTTTACGTTTATTCGAATGGCCTATAAGGTATGTGAGTTTAACATAACCATTAGTACTATTATGATTAAAATAAAAATATAAGACTTTTGACAAGTTTATCTTGAAGTTTTAAGTCCCTAATGACGTTTCGTTTAAACTTTTTATTAACTGCCAATTTAAACCAGAGTTTCAACTTGAAAAAACCTTCACAGGACAAAAACTTAGGTTTTGAAGACCTGGATTGGCACTGGGCGTGCTAATATTAAGCCTGTAATGGCGCGAGGCACACCGAGTATGCAGATCCTAACCCTAGGTTTGGACTGCCTGACCCTCCTTCAGAAACACAACCATAATTTTTTTTATAAGAAAATATTTTGTGGTGATTCTTGAGTCTAAATTTCTTAGAAGTTTATGCTCTACATCTTTCCTTTAGATTTTTAAGGCAGATTTTGATTTTAGGTTTTTGAAAATTTTCAAAAATAGTCAGTATGCATACTTGAATCAAAATCTTTTAGGTTAACCATGTGAAATATGGTACCATTAGCTTTAATTACTTAAGATATCACATTATAAGACTCAATAATACTTCATAATATAAAAATAACAAAATCATAAACCTACTTATATACGATTTATGACTTTTACTTAAAAACAAAAAGAACGCGAAGAACACGAAGAACTAAGTTTCATCGTTTCTTTATTACACCTTGATATCCTTAGTGTATCAAGCTAGGACATCATGTTTTAGGACTCTATAACACTAAATTACAAAATCATAAACCTATATATGTAGGAAATTATGACATTTGCTCAAGAATACACGAATAACAAGAAGAACGAAAAATCATACATGATAACGACTTGTGTTCTTGAGCTTATGTATTTCATAATTGAAATAATTTGAGCATTATAACTGCTTATATATGTGATTATGACACATTAGATTTAAAATAATTTGGTCATTATAATGACTTGTATAATTGATTATAACAATTTATAACTATTGCTCAAGAACACACGAAGAATACGGAAAACGACATTCATATATGACTACGACTTGCGTGCTTGAGCTTTTAAACTATGAATTGAAATTCGATATTATAACTACTATAAAATGAAGAAATGCTCAAGAACAAATGAAGAACGACAATCATACATGGCTAAAACTCGCGTTCTTGAGTTTTTTGACTATAAGACGAAAGAAAATTAAATATAACAACGACTAGGGATTGTACCTTTTGTAGTTGCAAACTTTAACTATTTCTTTGCAACTTGTGAATACTTAAATTGTAACTATATATATATATATATATATATATATATATATATATATATATATATATATATATAGAGAGAGAGAGAGAGAGAGAGAGAGATAGTAATTTTGCTCTTGATTTTTGATGAGTGGGTTTTATACCTATGAATTTGTGAGTTTTTTAGAGTTATTATTGCTTATATTTATGATTTTTATGGTCCCTAATGTCTCATCGGTGTTTTGTAGGATTTTTTAAGCTAGAAGGGCAAAGTGGTAATTTCTATCCAGGACCACCACCGCAGCGATGGATATCACCGCCGCAACGGTAGAACTTGCTGAAAATTGACGGGATTTTTTGTACTTAAGGCCATTCTTTGCTTGACCTAGGGAGATCGAATTTTACGCTTGAGAGCAGTTCTTCTTCAGTTGTTCAAGCCTTCAAAGCAACTTGGATTGGTTTTAAGCTCAAGATCAAGAAAACTTATCAAACTTGGATTACTACATTTTGAAGGGAGTTTATGTGCTTGAAGCTTGTGTTTTAATAAGTTTCAATCATTTATTTATCTTCATTTTGTGTAGTTAAGGTTGATGAGTGACTTGTTAATGATTTTTATTCATTTAGTTATGAACTAACTTCATTCCTAGGATCACAATGGAGCTCATTACTTGGTTTTAATTGAATATCTCTCTTTTTGATGTGTATGGATTGAAAATGAATGGTTATCATGCTTTGTTCTTCATGTATCGTTTATGTACCTTGTATGTAATGTGGTGTTGTTTATGATATTGGAAAATGGATTAAATAACTTGACCTAAAGCATGATAGCACTTGTAGGAATCTTTATCTTTGGATGGAGTGCCTTGTGTAGCTGTGATGCCCCGGGATCCCTCATTCCTTAATTAAGTCCAATTATATCTGGATTACATAGTGATTAACTTAAAACCTTATTAACCGGGATCCTGTGCGTTAAACTTTAACCTTTGACCTTTAAAATCCTTTATTTGACCATGAATGCGGTCCATTTTTTTATTTATTTTTTTATCAAAACTTTATCTTATTTTCCTTACATGTCTCAGGATCGTAACGTTCACTTACTCTTCATTACAACTTAGGTCAACCATTATAATTTGTGACCTAGTCTATTCCAATTATCATATCATATATAACATTATGATTTACATCATATACAGTAAATAAATTTCGTCATTATTCCGTCTATATATATGGCTCTATTCGCATATACATGTTCCTGTTCATATATACCTGTTTACATACATGTGTCATATATCATTTTGACAACTTAATTACTCCATACATACGAGTTTATCACATTTACAATTCAACTTAACATATACATAACTTTACCTCATTACAATCTCTACTTTGAATAATACATACATGCTCATTAGCTATATGGATATACAAACCATACATTCCTTTTTATGATTTAGGTTTAACATTTAAAATCGAACTGTTACATGATTCCTTCAATACAAATGTACATATATCAAATTTGTTCACGCTTATCCATGCAATCACATTCCGTTACCTTAGCTTCACCGAAACCTCCGGCCTTTTTGTACTTTACCTGAAATGTTGTCATAGCAAGGATGAGCACATAGGCTCAGCAAGTTAATCAGATAACACCTTACATACTTACAGTTTATATCCATGCGTCATGCATCCTTTACTTAACATGATATGCTTAATGTCACGTAATTCATCTGGCAAGTAAACCACATAGTTGCACATAGGCACACTTCAATTCATTTCTATAACGTAGTTCATGTAGAATATCTATTACACTCAGGTCTGAAGAACTTGCCTGGAATGCTCTTACATACTTAACCTTGGTTGCCTCGCTTGGCTTTGTTATCCGTCATTTTGTTGGTTTGCTACTTCGAGCGCTATCTGTAAACATACAATCTATATTCATCATTATAGGATCATAACTTAATATAACTTAACAAACGTAACTCATAATTACACGACCAATCGTCTCTAATCATTTCACATATGATGTATTATACCTTATGTAGGTTAATAATACACCCTAGCTCGTTCCCGACCTTTTTCACAACCTTAAACATATTTGGCTTAGCTTTAAGCATGTTATATTATGCCATTCATGATCTCATTATACCACAACACCCTTTTCATAGACTTTTTTTTTATTAATCTAGCGTTTACATAACTTATCTCAATCATTTAGTATCAAAACATTTCATTTTGGGTCAAAAATAACATTTCTTTAAACTCTGCCAACCGCGGCCCCGGCCTAGAAATCCATGGCCCCAGCCAAAACCTCTCAGCCAAACATGACCCCGGCCGTGGGTTTGCCTACAAAACCATGGCCCCGGTCGTGGTCCAAAAATCTGAAATTTTGATTTTCTCTCCTGCTTTACTGATTTTTAATTCTTTAACCATACATCCAATTGACACCAAATTTGGTACACATGTACACCTCATACCATAGTATTTTATAAAATTTTCATTTGCCTCATTTGGCTCTTTAAAATCAAAGATACACTAGTCCATAGGAGGCCTGTTCAACTCAGTTTCAGACTTAGAAAGTTTTCAGATTTTTAAAACTCAACTTTTTGCAACTTTGTGGTTTTTGGCCAATTGCTTTAAAACTCCATTCTAACACTTGACATAGTTCATATAACCTATATATGACATGTCCAAACTTTCAAAACCATAAAATTTCGCACGAGGCGAGTTTTATCTGTTAAAATCCATTTTGAGTCGAAACGATCGATTTCGATCGTTCGAATCGTCTTTTCCTTCAAATTTAAATCCGTTGATTACCAAATCAACCTAAACATGTGTAATAACAGAAAACTTAATCATTTGACTCTATTTCACCTTTAATTCATCAAAATTGCCAAAAATCACCTTTAAATCGGATTTTTCCTTAACTTCTCAAAACTTTCAAATTCCAAAGCTTGGACACCACTTAACATCTTAACCTCAACATACCACATAAGTTACCATAAACACGTTTAATGACTTTGCACGTCTTTATAACTTCCCTATACACATTCTAGTACACTTTACAGATTATTACGTTATCTACACAAAAAGTATAGCCTAATATTTGACTTTTCACTAACAAAACATATTTTTCTTCCATTTATGTTTCTTTGAAACCATCTACCATGAATTTATGCATGCTTCTCACATAATCAACACCCTTATTTAGGGTTTCATCCATATTTCCAACAAATAACATATAATCATCCATGAATCATAATTTGTAGCCTTGAATAAGAACATGAATAGTTCATCAACTTTATTCTACCACTTTGGAACTTAGGGTTTCATGACTTACTAAACATATAACATGCAACACACATGATCTTTACATAATCAACTCTTTATAGCCAAATAATCATGCATGGCTATACTTAAACTAACATTTAAACTTATGAAGATCAAATTTTATCACAAAAACATCTTAATACCTTCTATAAGCTCATCCCCCTCCTACTATGAAGCTTGCTAAGGTTGAATCTCCCACTTGGATAGCTAGTTCTTCCTATTTTGTACACTTTTTCAGCAATTCATTCAACATCTTCATGCAACCTTAGCTTTCCTCTTCTTTCTCTCTTATCCTTCGAACTTGCTAGAAACTTGGAAGAGTGAAGGATGAATAATCAGCTTATTACACACATATATGGTATATATGATCCTCCAACACTTAACCACTCAAGGTTAACTTAACTCATGCAAGGTTAAGGGCACTTATGTCATTTCCCATTACTAACCAAGGCTACAATAGTCATTAGACCATTTTAGGAAACAATTGTCATTCCTTAGTTTATCAAGGGCATTTTAGACATTAGTCACAAAAGGACACCATGGGCATTTCATAACTTGACAAGGGCAATTTGGACTTTTGTCTCAAAATCTAGACGTTTAATTTCTTTAAATCCATACTTGCTTACTTTTCATCCAAATCAATTCCTTTTTGATCCAAATTTGTTTCATTATGCTTGAATTTCATTCCATCACTAAATACACCATAATTGGCTTGTCCTATAACTCTTGTCACACTCCAAAATACCAATTTCATCAATTACTTATAATAATTTCCTTAACTAATAATATTTGCAACATTTGCCATAACCGCCTATCATTACACATTTGAACTTTCTTAGCTTCACATTTCACTTCCGACATCTCAATTATAATCAACTTACTCACTTTTTCATAAACCGCTTCCTCGAGAAGCACACCTCGATCAAATTACCACATTCATCATCATTTAACCATTTATGCTTATAACATCATTATTTCGACTTTAACGTCCCTTTCACTTATTTACATAACGCACATAATCCAATTCTCAACATACTTAAAATCTATGTTCTTTATACTCATATTTAAGAGCATTACCTTTTTGTCTTTACACATCATATTACGATTATCTTATTTCCATCATTTAATATCAATTTCCTTATAACATCAAAACATTCAAAAATCATTGATCATATTATTCCTTTAATCCCTTAATATACCAATTTGGTACAACTGCTCCTTCTTTCTTTATCATATCACAAATACATAATCAATTTAATACCTGCTGACACATAACATCATGTCTTACAATAATTCCTTTCAAATTGCCTTAATGTAGGCATTACCATTAATCATTCATCTTAAATCCATCATATTATCATTTGATCCTCAAAATTCTTTTTCGTCATAATTTCATAATATGCTACATTGCTATTACACTTTACATAATTAACTAATCCATATATGTTCTGTAGACCTTTATTTATCACAAGAGTCCCTCGTCACTAGATCAACCACGTAGGTCCTTTTTAACATATTAATTAAATAATACATTATATTTAATCACATATTCATGTATCATATCTCTCTAAACCAGGTTTTAATATTTTAACCTTTACTTAACTAACCGAAATTCTTATTTAAAATCTTGGAAAATCCTTGGGTGTCACAGTAGCCTTGTTGAGAATTATTTTTATTGTCGTCTTGCTTAATTAGGATTACATAGGAATATAGTGAACTAATTAGTAGGGTGTGAATCATTTAACTTTCAAAAGAGGTTTATGGTTGCTTATATTCTCAATTTACCTTTCGTTTGATCTTAGCATTGAAAAGAGGGGTGTGGGGTTCAAATGAGGTATTGAGTGAAGTTGTGATCTTAGCTTGTTTAAATCAAATCCTTGTTGCCAAGTTTTAATTATTTTAAGAATTTGTGTTAACCAAAATCACCATATTTAATCATAGTTTAAATAGGATTAGATTTTATTAACCTTATTATTCGGACAACATTAGTGTAACTCTTTGTGGGATCGACTTAGAAATACTCTTTACTACTTGAAAGTCGTGTATACTTGCACGTTAATACCAATTGTGAAAATGACCGTCAAGTTTTTGGCATCGTTGCCGGGAAATTAGTTTATGATTGTTTTTTAATATTGATTTCAATCGAGTAGGTCTTTATTTAAACTTACATTTTTGTCTTTAATTTTATTGTGGCTCTTGATTATGTTCGCAACATTCTCAAGGTTCCGAATAAGAAATAAGAAGTTAAGCTAAAGACTATAAAACAAGCGCTAACTGGGAGGCAACCCATGTTTCGCTAATGTTTCTTTTAGTTTTGTTTTCGTGTTCAGGTCATTTCTTAGCAAATTACAAAAATCGGTTGCAGAAGGCAATAGTTTTGGCCCAATCTCCAGGGAAGTCCTTTGCTTTTAGTTCTTTCATTGCTTATAGAGAGGACTTTGTCAATTTCAAGTTTGGGGGTCTTTTGTGTTTGTTTTGATATGATTGGTGTTGTTTTAGTTTGTTTTGTTTTGTTTTAAGGTGTTATATTTAGTTTTATTATTTTTTCTTTTAGTTTTATTTTGTTTTGAATTTTGTGGGTATTCTCTACAAACCCTCACGAGACAAAACTCGTCCTCTTAGGAAACCTTGGGGTTTAATGGCTTGTTGCACGTGCCAAGTGCAATGGTGTTTCCGATGAAAATGGATTTATTAATGTTTTTTTTCTCGTTTGTTTTTCTTTTTTTTCTTTTTTGTTTTGTTTTCGTGTGTTTTGTTTTATAGTCGTTGTAGTGTAGGTTTGTGTTCTTGAGCATTGTTGATGTGATTAGAACTTTAATCGAGGATTGGACTATTGATTGTTCTTATGTTAACTTGTAGAAAATGGATTAATGTTGTTTAGTCTGTGTGCTTGACTTGTTGTTAGTTTTTACATTACTTGTGATCTCTTTCACTTGTGAGCACATATCTATTTGTAATGGGCTAGTTGTATACTTAGAGAATGCTTATATGATCGAATGCTTGTGGAAGATTATACTCAACTCTAGAATGCGTTTAAATATCACTTGAAACGAAACATTAAATATTTGAATAGCAAACCATGGGGTGATTGAGATGGAGCGTAAAACACACAATCATAAACACATGCTTAGGTGAGATTGAGCGTAAAACGCACTCACCTTTGAAACATAAATAGAAAAAAATTACAAATAAAATGAATTAAATAGTAATCATGTGGTGGATTGTGATGAAGCATAAAACGCACTCAACCATAAACATGTAATTAGGTGAGAATGAGCATAAAATGCACTCATTTATAATTTTTGGATGAGTGACGTGATAACAAGTTTTGGAGTTTTGTTTTTCTTTCAATAAGGTAATGTGGTCGTTTAAGCTCAATTGAGCTATAAATAGTTTGTTACAAATGATGCACACACACACACTTGTGAGTCATGAGTAATGTATGATTAACATATAGGTTGAAATTCTAGACTTTGCAATGTTTTGAATTTTTTTTGTAGTTATCATTTGAAGTAAATCTTTGTTGCCATTTTATTTTTCATATTGATTCATTGCTTGAGTTATTGTTATTAGTTTTTGTTTATATAGTTTGTCTTCGTGTTGCTTGAGGACAAACAAAGATTTAAATTTTGGGGGTATTTGATGATTGATTTTTATACCTATTTATTGGATACTTTTAGACTTGATAATTCGTGAATTCTTTAGCATTTTATGTTAGTTTTTATGTGTTTTAATATTGTTTAGGTTTTATAGTACTTTTATATGTTTTTACTTTGTTTTGTAGGATTTTGGAATAAGGGCTTGGTAGATCAAAGCTTAGAGTTGCTAGATTTGAATTTCTCGCTTGCCGTTTACGCAGCAGCCACTTTCAGCTCAATTTGGACCTTGATCCAGCCATTATCTCTCAATTTGTCCAACATGAAAATTGTAGATATATTTCTCAGCTTTCCAAAACATCTTAAATCATCCCAATTGGAGGTTGTATGAGAGAGTTATGCCCAAAACACTGAAGGAGGTTGTAATAGTCAAAAAGGGAGCATTTCTGGGCAAATTGTATGAGCGTTGCAGCGTTGATTTCCACCGCCATAGCGGTAGTACAAAACCAAAAACAAGCAAAATGTTTGACTGCTGCAGCGATGCCTTTGACCGCCACGTCGGTGCACTGTTCCTACGCACAGAAATCAGTTTTTAAGAGGAAAGAGCATCCCTAATTTTTTTTTGTTTCTTCTTCTTTGGGAGGCGGCTAGAGGCAATTTTGGAGGCCAAAGGATGAAGAGAGTCACCTTCCATGGAGGTTAGGAATGGAATTCAACATCTAAGGAAGTTATGGATTGAATGCTTGGAGCTTGGAGATTGGTGACAATTATCTTCTTCTTCTTTCCTTTAATTTGTATTTCCATTATTGTTGATTATTTTTTGGCAAAAATGGATTAATATCTATCAATTGATCTTGTATCCATGTTAGGTATTGAATCTATAACATGTTTTTTTGGCTATGGTGAATTGTGTTTTGATCTCATTTAACTATGTATATGTTGTATGCTTGTTGGATGTGATTTTACTCAATCGTTATGGTTTGAGCATGGAATCTTTGATTATGTTGGGTGTCTAATGCTTAGCTTAATTGAATCTCTCTTTCTTATTTGGTTGTTGTTGCATTTGTGAGTTCTTTGAAAGAATAATTTCATTGTGCACGCCAAGTGTTCGACAAAATGTCCAAATGAAGTTTGTCTTGTAATTTGCATATTTTTGTGCTTCGTTGATTATGGTTTGTGGTCTCTTGGATGGCACCATATGAATTGGATTATCGCATTTAGTTTTTCATGTTTAATTGCTTAGCCAAGTGGTTAATTTGGTATCTTATATAAAATTGGAAAATGGATTATAGTGTTTTGACCTGAATGTGATAGCATGTGTTGTGCTATATGTTCTTACGAGTGTATGAATAATTTGTGCGTAGGATAGACATATACCTACGTGCCACATATAACCAATGTGAGATTTTGTGCTTCAAATCCTTGTTTTGATATTTCTCATAGACATATAGTGAAATGCTTAGCTTGGATGTCCTTGTCTGAATTCTGTCGAATAGGATAGGTTTAGATTTGGTATGTTTATATATCCTTCAAAAGAGGTGTGTAAATACTATTGTATTCTCGGTTAATAAGTCATCGTGACCGTAAGACCAAATAGGGAGAGTTAGGAGATTTAAATGAAGTATTGGGAGAAAATATAATCACAGGTTCATCTATCTTTACTGCTTTAGTAGTTTAATTGTTAATTGCATATTTACATTTCTTTTCCTTCCACTCAATCAACCGTTTAACTAAGATTGGCTTGATAGGCTCAATATTTAGAACTCGTTAGAACTAATTCCTCGTGGAATCAATACTTTACTTTCACTTTATTACTTGTTGACTGTGTACGCTTGCACGTTATTCGTTCAAATGAATTCGAGATTGGGATTTATCTAGTAAAATAAAATATAAATAAAGAGTTCCAATTTCGACCAACAAGTTTTTAGCGGCATTGCCGGGGTTATTTATCTAATTTCTCTGCAATTTTAAGCTTTATTAATATAATCTTAGTTTAAACGGTTACATCTATTTAATTTGTTTTTTTTTTCTTCCAGGTACTCTTGATTGTGCATGCTTCCTTTTCAAGATCCAACTCTCATAACTTTCGATCCTAAGATTGAAAGAACTTTGCGTGTATTGCGAAAAGAAAGGAGGGGTTAAGTTATTCATCATCAAGAGACAATGGCAGAAGAAGATCATTAAACATTGCGAGAATATGCTATGCTGCAAATCACAGATATCAATACGAGCATCAATAGGCCAGCTATCATAGCTGCTAGCTTTGTGATCAAGCCGGACACGTTTCAAATGATTCAGAATCATGTGCAGTTCGATGGGATGCCTAATGAGGACCCGAATGATCATTTGGTCAAATTTCTGGAAATCTGTGACACGTTCAGATATCAAGGAGTTTCTGAAGATGCTCTCAGACTTCTTCTGTTCCCTTTCACTCTGTATGATAAGGCGAAGAGCTGGTTGTATGCTCTACCAGCAGGCTCCATTAGCACCTGGGCTGATCTAGCTTAGAAATTCTTAGCTAAGTTCTTTCCGCCTGCCAGAACAGCAAGAATGCGAAATGACATTACAGCTTTTTTCCAACAGGATTCTGAGTCTCTCTATGAGACGCGGGAGCGTTTTAAGGATCTACTCAGAAGATGTCCCCACCATGGTATTCCAAAGCGGTTACAAGTACAAACATTTTATAACGGATTATCAAGTTCTACCTGATAATGTGTTAATGCCGCATTTGGCGGAGCCTTAATGGGAAAGAGTTATGATGAGGCATATGAGTTGTTGGAGATCATGGTAGCAAATAATTACCAATGGCCTTCTAAGAGGTTCACTCCAAGGAAAGTAGCTAGAATGCATGAAGTGAATGCAGTTACATTTTTATCTGCACAAGTGGCTACACTTGCTCAAAAAATTGATAATATAGGAGCAAAACCTGTGCAGAGTGTAGTAGTGATATGTGATATATGTGCTGGAGAACATCCTAGTGAGCAATGTGCTATCAAGGCTGAATCAGTGCAATATGTCAGTAATTACAATTGACAACAAAACAACAATGTACCGACACATTATTATCCTGGAGTGAGAAATCATCCTAATTTCTCGTGGAGCAATAATAACAACTAAGGAGAATCTTCATCTTCAAGGAAGCCATATCCTCTAGGATATCAAAATTACAATCCACAATAACAACATTAACCACCTCCACAACAACAACAACATCAACAAGCTCCTCCTCCTCCTCCTCCTACGGAGAAGAAAGCTAACTTGGAAGAACTTCTAACTAGATACATTTCTCAGAATGGGACAAGGATCAATAACTAGGATGTTGCAATAAGGAATCTTAAAAACCAAGTGGGATAACTTGCCAATGCTATGAGCAATCATCCGCAAGGAACCTTACCTAGTGACACTGAGGTCAATCCAAAGACGGATGGCAAGGAGCAATGCAAGGCAGTCACACTACGCAGTGGTAGACCCTTACTGGATACCACTGGAGAAACTACTACAGTGCCACCAATTTTAATTGAAGAGGAAGTAGTTGTTGAGACAGAAAACACAACAAGTGGCACTCCTGAAATTGTGGAAGAAGTTCAAGAGCCAATCCCCATAGTCAACAAAACCATTACAAGAGTTCAACAAATGCTATTTCCTCAAAGGCATCAAAAATATAAACTGGATAAACAATTATCTAAATTCTTGGAGGTCTTGAAAAAGCTTCACATCAATATTCCATTTGCTGAAGCTTTGGAGCAAATGACAAGCTATATGAAATTCATGAAGGATATACTGTCCAAGAAGAGAAAGGTTGGTGACTATAAGACGGTTGCTCTAACGGAGGAATGCAGCGCAATTCTGCAGAATAAACTTCTTCCCAAGCTAAAGGACCTTGGGAGTTTCACCATTCCTTACTCCATTGGAAGTGAATTTACTGGAAAAGCTTTATGGGATCTTAGAGCAAGCATCTATCTTATGCCATTGTCTATCTATAGGAAGTTGGGGTTGAAAGAAGTGAAGCCTACCAGTGTTACTCTACAACTTGCTGATAGATCTCTGACATAACCTAAAGGAATCGTGGAAGATGTACTGATAAAGGTTGACAAGTTCATCTTTTTAGGTGACTTTATAGTTCTGAACTTTGAGGAAGACAGGGAAGTGCCTATTATATTAGGGTGTCCATTTCTAGCCACCGGGAGAACTATTATCGATGTCCAAAAGGGAGAGCTCACCATGAGGGTTCAAGATCAAGAGATAAGGTTCAATGTCTTTAAATCTATGAAGTTTCTGAGTGACTCTGAAGAGTGCTTTAGAGTTGATATGGTTGAAAAGGTTGTAAATGAAGTTTTCTTGGAAACTTGTATTTCTGATCCTTTGGAGGCTTCGATCATTGGAACCACTTCTGCAACAGATCCTACTCATACATAATGCATGAAATATTTGGATGTCTCCTCGATTTGCTAAGTTCAAACCGCATTATGAATCTTTGGAACAAGCAGGAACTTCTATTTCAAATTTATCCAATGAGGAAGCACCAGTACTGGATCTCAAACTGCTACCAAATCATTTGCAGTATGCTTTCCTAGGAAAAGAATTCACTTATCCTATTATAATTTCTGCAACTTTAAATGAGGAACAGGAAAGTGAACTTTTAAGTATGATGAGGAAATATAAGACCGCTTTGGGGTGGACTATATCAGACATAAAAGGGATTAGTCCATCCATTTGTATGCATAAAATCTTATCGGAAGATGACGCTAAGCCAACCATTGAGCATCAAAGATGTCTTAACCCTATTATGAAGGAGGTAGTGAAGAAAGAAATCATTAAATGGCTTGATGCTGGAATCATATATCTTATCTCTGACAGCCCATGGGTGAGCCATGTTCAGTGCGTTTCGAAAAAGGGGGGGTATGACTGTTGTGTCTAATGAAAACAATGACCTAATTCCTACGCGAACAGTCACTGGCTGGAGAGTATGTATGGACTATCGGAAGCTTAACAAGGCAACTAGGAAGGATCATTTCCCTCTTCCATTCATCGATCAAATGCTAGATAGACTGACAGGGCATGAATTTTATTGTCTATTGGATGGATTCTCTGGTTATAATCAAATATCCATAGTGCTGGAAAATCAGGAAAAAAACCACGTTCACATGTCCATACGACACCTTTGCCTTTAGAAAGATGTCATTTGGATTGTGTAATGCGCCTACTACATTTCAGCAGTGCATGATGTCCATCTTTTCGGATGCGGCAAAACAGACTTTGGAAGTCTTTATGGATGATTTCTCGGTGTTCGGGAATTCTTTTGATGCTTGTCTTGAAAATTTATGGGTGGTGTTAAAGAGATGTGTCGAGACTAATCTGGTGTTAAAATGAGAAAAGTGACATTTCATGGTGGAAGAAGGTATTATTCTTGGACATAGAATCTCTACTCAAGGAATTGAAGTTGACCAAGCCAAAATAGAGACTATTGAAAAGCTTCTACCACCATCATCTGTGAAGCGAATTAGGAGTTTCCTAGGCCATGCAAATTTCTACAGACGGTTTATCAAGGATTTCTCAAAAATCACTAAGCCGCTATGTAATCTTTTGGAAAAAGATGTGCCCTTTAGGATGGAAAAAGCGTGCATTGACGCATTTAAGATGCTAAAGAAGAAAGTTATCTCTGCTCCGATAGTAGTTGCTCCGGATTGGGAGTTACCATTTAAATTAATGTGCGATGCCAGTGATTATACTATTGGAGCAGTGTTGGGACAGCTAAAAGAGAAGATCTTCCACACAATCTATTATGCAAGTAAGATGTTGTTAGATGCACAACTCAACTACACAACCGCTGAAAAAGAATTACTTGCAGTTGTGTATGCCTTCGACAAATTCCGTTCTTATCTCATTGGAACGAAGGTTGTGGTTTTCACAAATCACTCTGCTATTAAATATTTGATATCAAAAAAGATGCAAAACCGAGGCTAATTAGATGGGTTCTGCTGCTCCAAGAATTTAACTTAGAAATTCGAGACAAAAAGGGGACAGATAATCAAGTTGCTAATCATCTTTCACGATTAGAAAATTCTGAGCAAAACAGTAGAGATGGCAAGGTGATTAATGAGCAATTTTTGGATGAGTAGCTGTTTGCTATGCATAGTGATATACCTTGGTATGCGGATTTCTCTAATTACATTGTGAGCAATGTGACTCCCCCGGATTTAGGTTATCAACAGCGGAAAAAGTTCTTAAGTGATGTGCGGTTTTTTGTATGGGATGATCCTTTCCTATTCAAGCAATGCTTAGATCAATTATTGAGGAGGTATGTGCCCAAAGAAGAAATGAGTGATATTCTTCGTCACTGTCATTCATCTGATTATGGAGGACATTTTAGTGGGGAGAGAACGGCGGTAAAGGTCCTACAATCTGGGTTTTATTGGTCATCTTTGCTTAAAGACGCTCATTCTTTTGTAGCAAGAGGTGACAAATGCCAAAGAATGGGTAATATTTCTACGAGACATGAAATGCCTTGAATAACATTCAAGAAATCAAAAATTTTGACGTTTGGGGCATAGACTTCATGGGACCATTCTCGTCATCTTATAAGAACCAATACATACTAGTCGCTTTGGACTGTTTATCTAAATGGGTCAAAGTTGTTGCTCTACCAACCAATGATTCCAAAGTTGTTCTTAACTTCTTACGGAAAAACATCTTTTCACTCTTTGGCACTCCCCAGGCTATTATCAGTGATGGAGGTTCACACTTTTGCAATAAGTATTTCGCTTCCCTCCTTGCTAAATATGGGGCCTCCCATAAGATTGCTATAGCCTATCATCCGCAAACTAGTGGTCAAGCGGAAGTTTCTAACAGAGAAATAAAGCGTATTTTGGAAAAGACGGTGAATCCCAACAGGAAGGATTGGTCTAGGAAATTGGATGAATCGTTATGGGCATACATAACAGCTTTCAAATCATCAATTAGGATGCCACTGTATCGCTTGCTTTTCGAAAAAGCTTGTTACTTGTCAGTTGAACTTGAGCATTATGTTTATTGGGCCATCAAAAAGCTCAATTTTGAATTACATGCGGCCGGTGAGAAACGGATGCTCCAACTGAACCAAATGGATGAATTCCACCTCCAAGCATATGAAAACGCAAAAAATTATAAAGAAAAGACCAAACAGTGGCATGATCAAAAAATTGTAGAAAGGGAGTTCGATATTGGTCAGAACGTGCTTCTGTATAATTCCCGATTGAGACTCCTCCCAGGAAAGCTGAAATCCATATGGTTGGGCCCATTCATTATCAAAAAGGTATTCCCGCATGGTGCGGTTGAATTGGAAGACGCCATAACTTTGAACACATTCAAAGTTAATGGCCAACGTCTAAAGCAATACATAGGGGGTGAGGTGGATCAACAAAAAGTTTCTGTCATTATCGCCGACCCACAGTAAATCAGGAAGTAGTCAAGCCCAAGACTTTAAATGAAGCGCTAAATGGGAGGCAACTCATTTTTATTGTCAATTCAGTTTTATTTTCATTATATTTTATATTTAGTCATTTTTTTCTTTAGTTTGATTGGCTAAATACTTTTGATATTGTATATTAGTATAATTATACTTATAATTAAAAATTAGCTTTATAGCTAATTGCAATTTCTATGTTTTGAGTTAAAATTGTGATTAGTTATTTAGTTTTTGATAAATTTATGTTAAACTTTTAGGTACTATCAAAACAATGCCTCAATGTGGAATCAATTGAGCAGGAAAAAATATTTGGCAGAAACTTTCACCGTTGCGGCGTTGCCTTACTACCGCTACAGCGGTGGTATCCAGATGTTCAAAAAAAATAAATAATAGAACCTTTCACCGCCACAGTGCTCATTGTCACCGCCGCAACGGTAGTTCAAAAAATTAGAAAAAAAAATATAAACCCCAGTCGAGGTTTATTTCAAAACAGCATGAACGCAACCTTCCCTCTTAAAACCCTTACTTCCCACTTCTCCCAATCATTCCAATCTTCCATTTCTTGCACCAAATTGCTAGTCTTTCAAGCATTCAAGCCACGTCAATGATCCAAGCTTGACAAGCAAGTACATTCTCCCTCCTTGCCAAACTGTGAGCCATCAGTTGGAGTTTCTCTCGGTCAAAAATTTGGTACACATTATCTTCCTTTTTGCAAATCTCTTTTGAATTCTTTGATTGGGGGTTGGTAGTGAGGTGTTGTTGGTGAAATGCCCTAATTGGGTGGATGGAATCTAGTTTGGGGGAAGCTTTGTTCATAGTTCAAATCAAGGGTGTACATCAATTGTTTGAAAAATTGCCACAAATAAGTTTTGTTCAAAATTCAGTTGGTTCGGGTTGCTGTTTGGATTGCTTTAGCTTCTTGGCATTGCATTGAGCGAACATGGCTCCTAAGCGTCAACATGGGCAGACCTCTCGTGCCAAATATGACACTCATCGTTTTGTTAGCGAGGAGGCGGAAAAGAAGTAATATGAAGTGCTAGAGGGCAAAATAATTATCCCCGAGCGAGGCCTCATTCTGAATGTCAATGATGGACACTTGTACACTATGATCACTGACAAACATTGGCACAATTTCATGGAACAGGCCGAGCTGACAGCCATTGTCATTGTCAAAGAGTTTTACATAAATGCGAATGGGAATGTCAATGTGGTGCGCATTCGTGACGTGAATGTTCACTTTGGGGTTGAGCAGATAAATGATTTCTATCGCATTGCCCACCTAGAAGACCAATATACCACGTACAGGACCGAGCGCCTCAATCTAAACGACGTGCTTCGAGGCTTGTGTCAGCCTGATGCAGAATGGACTCTCAAGGATAGGGCGCCACGGCTATTTTCGCATCGGTTCCTAAGTAGATATGCTTATGTTAGTTTCTTAGTAGATATCCAGACTTTAGTTGTGAGTTTGTAGCTAATGATATGAAGTGTTTTGCCATGCTGCCAGTTTAAGTAAAATTTATTAGCATGCGTAGTCTTTGTTTCAATGATTGATTCAAGTTAACAATGCTAATGATCTTATTATTTCGTCATGCACGATTGCAATCCCATTTATTGATTAGTTTCTGTTTAGAGAACTGGTATGGTTAGTTGCTGGTGGGGTAAACTTGAAAAGTTCTAAATGACCTTCTTGAACGCTAAACTTAGGCTTGTAAATAAGTTTGGGTGGATCTCGGTATTAAAAAAAAAAGGGATTGAGAAAGCAACAGAAAAAGAGTTAAATCTTTGGTTTATGTTTTTAGTATAATAAAAGTTTGGCTAGTCTATTTTTGTGGCATTTGCTATTTGAGTGATTAGATCCATAGGGGTGTTTTTCCACCTAGTGCCCTAAAGCTGACTGGTTTGGGAGTCACTGATCAAAAGTTTGATACACGGGTAGTTCTGAATAGCCTAATAGAATTAGACATTACACAGTCAAGCTTGTAAGTCAAGGTGAGACAAAGCGTAAAATGCACTCGCCTGTGCACTTAAAAATTAGTTTAGTTTTTATTGTTTAAATCTGAGAGACCCTGTCCTTATATAATTGCCTTGTTTGGTTGTGATCGTTGGGTTATGTGGGTTAAAGTGAAATCGCTTATGGCAGTTACTTGTTTAAGTTCATCTAAACTCTGAATAATTTTAACATGGGATTTTGCACACACACACATAAACGGATCATAGGCAGTCGTGAGCTTGAAAATTTTATTAAAATTTTAGACTTTGTTCTGCTTTATGATTTATCTTAACTGTTGCAGTTTATCCTTGAGACTGTCTGGTTTAGTAATTTTATTAGTTATTTAATTTATGCTTTATTATTTTGCTCGAGGACGAGCAAATACTTAAGTTTTGGGGTATTAGATAAGTGAGTTTTATACCTGCAAATTAATACTTTTGGCTTAATGATTTGTGAGTTTTTGAGAGTTATTATTTCTTATATTTATGATTTTTATGATCCCTAATGTCTCGTCGGTGTTTCGTAGGATTTTTTAAGCTAGAAGGGCAAAGTGATAATTTCCATCAAGGACCACCACCACAGCGGTGGATATCACTGTCGCAGCGGTAGAACTTGCTGAAAATAGATGGGATTTTTTGTACTTAAGGCCATTCGTTGTTTGACTTAGGGATATCGGATTTTACGCCTGAGAGCAGTTCTTCTTCAGTTGTTCAAGCCTTCAAAACAACTTAGATTGGTTTTAAGTTCAAAAACAAGAAGACTTATCAAGCTTGGATTGCTACATTTTGAAGGGAGTTTATGTGCTTGAAGCTTGTGTTTTAATAAGTTTCAATCATTTATTTATCTTCATTTTGTGTAGTTAAGGCTGATGAGTGTCTTGTTAATGATTTTTATTCATTTAGCTATGAACTAACTTCATTCCTAGGATCACAATGGAGCTCATTGCTTTTAATTGAATATCTCTCTTTTTGATGTGTGTGGATTGAAAATTAATGGTTATCATTCTTTGTTCTTCATGTATGGTTTATGTACCTTGTATGTAATGTGGTGTTGTTTATGATATTGGAAAATGGATTAAATAACTTGACCTAAAGCATGATAGCACTTGTAAGAATATTTATCTTCGGATGGAATGCCTAACTTGTATTTCAGATAGGAATATACCGGGGTACCTTGTGTAGCCTTGTTGAGAATTGCTTTTATTATCGTCTTGGTTAATTAGGATCACATAGGAATATAGTGAACTAATTAGTAGAGTGTGAATCATTTAATTTTCGAAAGAGGTTTATGGTTACTTATATTATCAGGTTACCTTTCGTTCGATCTTAGCATTGAAAAAAGGGGTGTGAGGTTTAAATGAGGTATTGAGTGAAGTTGTGATCTTAGCTTGTTTAAATCAAATCCTTGTTACCAAGTTTTAATTATTTTAAGAATCTGTGTTAACCAAAACCACCATCTTTAATCATAGTTTAAATAGGATTAGATTGTATTAAGCTTATTATTCGAACAAAGCTTATTATTCGAACAACATTAGTGTAACTCTCTATGGGATCGACTTAGAAATACTCTTTACTACTTGAAGGCCGTGTATACTTGCACGTTAATATCAATCGTGAAAATGACCGTCAATTTTGCTTTGTGAAAATGGTAAGAAATGAATGAACCAGCTTGCTATTTATAGAACTTTCAAACCTAGGGTATTTTGGTCTTTTGTACATTACCTCTACCCTAAATTTAATCAAAATATCTAAAAGTCATCGTTACTTCTTTAAAATATCTTCCACCAGGTTACGTCATCATGACATCATCATCTTTGTGTTTCTTTGAGGATGATGTCATGCTTACATCGTGCTTGAATCACTCTTCCGTGTGATTAGTCAAAAAATGTTCACCAGGATTTTGGTTTCATTGGTTCTGATTGGTCCATTTTGATTTTTAGTTTCTGTAATTGTGCTAGTTTTTCCTAGTTTGATTACTCCAACTTAATTTTGTCTAGCTTAACTCTGATTAGTCGATAATTAATCATACTTGAATGTGACTGATCTAAAACATTTTACCTAGATTTCAAGTTACAATCTAGTCTGATTTCAACTAATTAGTTAAATAGTATAATACGTAAGTATTTATACATATTTCTTCCGTATAATATAATGTATAATATTTGTATTCTACTAATATTATACATTGTATTATTCTCGTATTATACCTGACAGTATACTTGTATTATTCTCCGTATTTATTCCGTATTCCTCCCATATTTGTAAATAATAATCTTCGAAACTTATTTTTGTGTAGAAATTTTATTAGTGGAATTATATTTATTTCCTATATAAACGCTATTCAGGAATGTGAAATTTTCATAAAACGAAAGACGGTTTTCTCGTGAATAGTATTTTTTGGCATTTTTCTTTGGAAAATTTCATATTGGTTCCCTAGCATCTATATGTCATATTAACGACATTCTGTGAAACAAAAAGTCAAAAAGATGCGGAGCGTTTTTTTTCATGAATAGTGATTATCACTTATTTTTCAATAAAAACTTTTATTCATTATTACATGTTTTTACTTCGTAGGAACGTCATATCTTGAAACAGAATGTCAAAAAGACATACACGTTTTTCTAGAAAGCCAAAGTTATATCTATAAGGTTTAACCCTAGATTATGTTTGAACTCTAGTTTAGGGTTTATGTTATAACTCTTTTTTTAATTTAGGTTTTATCCTTAAATTGACTTCTTGATTTTAATAAGTGTTAAGGTTAACTACTAGAACCAACACACAAAATTCCAGACATAGAGATATCACATAACAAATTATGAACATCGTTCAATCATTATTTATTCATATAACACATAGCTTAGGTTATAATTCGAATCTCTAATTGTATACGATTGTAGATTTGATTCGTATTAGGTATTTAAGATAACTCAATGTATACCCCAACAATCGTTCTTAGATTTTAAATTGATAACCTTTATTAGATCTTATTAGATCATATCTGAAATATTTGGGATATTACATTTAACCTAACTTACAATAATTTTATCCTCGAAATTATTTTACAATTAACTTTAGTCATTTAGTATCATATTTATAAGTTCTATAAATATTCAAAATATTATATTCTCTCATCCTTATAAGAATTTTGTTCTTAAAATTACAATTTAACCTTCTCTAATTTAGTCTTTAATATGAATTTCCTTAATTCATCTTTACTCAAATCAAATTCCTAATACTTAAATTAGATCAACAATATTTACTTATCTATACACATTTCTTTTCACAACTCTAGTTTTTAAACCTTTAATCATACTCTATCTTTTTCTCTTATTCTTCCATTTATATAAGTTTTCAATCAACTATCAATATAGTAAACTGAGTGTTTCTCAATCCGTGAATTAATGGATTAGTTCTACGTCTTATTAATACCTCTACAAATGCCCAACTAGTTTTGTTCAGGATATACTGGGACTCAATACTATGTTTGCGTTCTAAACTTTGTACCTTCGTTATTGTTGGATCGGTTTCCTAACACATCTTAAACTATTTCCCATTCAATAAAGTTGTTCAATTACCGATTTTCTAACATGAGTTTTCAATTGAATCCAAATGATTACTAACATGTATTTCTGCTCTTACTGTCTCTAGTCAATTTTCCTCAAATCTTCAATATTTATAACTCATTTATGAGTTTAATTATTACAATCTCCAAATAAATTTATACTGTCTCCACTTGAATTTTCTATTATCTCCAAATGAACTTATATTGTCATACATATCATTTCTCTTTTATATCTCTTTATGAGTTTACTTATCTCCTTGATGGTGGCATTATTCTATAAACAAGAAAAGACTAGTATAAACACAAGTATGTAAAGTAGATATAGTAAACAACTTGGTTTCTATAAACATAATTTGTATATTACATGTTGAGAGTTATATAACCGACTAGTGATTTATATACTACCAATAGTTAAACACACAATTCCCTAGACATCCTATAAAAGAAATTTTACGTGATTAGTATTTATGATGAAATAATTTTACACAAAAGGTATAAAGTTTTAGGTTTATCTTATGTTTATTACTAGTTTTACGGACTCGATATCTCCTAACGACTATATCCTAAGGCAGACATCCTTGCCTTAGAGCTACAGTCGACAACTCTGATACCAACTTGTGGTGCTCCCAAATCTCTATACTCCCTATAGCAGATCTGGTGCTCACGTCTAACTAATTAACTATAAATATTTCATAATATATAACTTCTATCTATCTAAGGTTCACAGTATCCCATCACGGAAGTTGTTCTCGTTAGAACATTCGATGTGTTTGGATACCCTCACTTGAATGTATAGATTCGTATATCATGGATATCTCTTTTATATCAATAGTTCCTATCTATCTAAAATTCATAGTATTAAATGATATGTTTGTTCTTAGAACAGTGGAGCAACTCTCGATTCTTACAAAACTCCTTCAATCATTTATCACCCTCACTTAGATGTATAGTTCATATTAATACTGTACTAAATCAGTACAAACAGTCTAAATAAACAAAAGTTGGAGTACAACGCAGTTTGGCATAACAAAAGTTGACAATATATTACAATAGTATTAAGTTTGGTTATATCATTTTCAGTATCGTGTTCTTTATTACATTAAGTCTTTGAAAGACTTTAAATATAAACATGCTGAAAATAAACTAGTCTAACATTGCCTTTTCCCGTTGGGGTTCGTCCTTGAACATCTAGGTATATCATTTATAGATGTAAAATAAAATTTATTTGTAAGAATGAGCTACTAGAAGCTCACCAAGTTAATTTAATGCATAAAGCATACGCACACAGTGTTTGAGTTGAAAGAACAATTAGATTCAACAATTTTCAATTTATATTGAGGTTTGTCTGTCAACCCACACATTTATTATAGTTTCTGTCAGTTATAGATGACTTAGAAACTATAGGTTTGCCTATCAAACCAAACATAGTAAATTATGTAAGTTATATGACTTAGAAAATTATAGGTTCGAATATATCGTAGGTGATTAGCCTTTCCAATATCCTAGGAGTACGCATATCATCCTACTAGTGCACGTACGACACACAAAGGCCAATGCATAAGGATCATCTTTATTTAGTATAGACGTCGTACCAAATAATTTAGTTTTTACAACAAAAATTCAAGTCTTGATATATTATCAATTCAAATTTACACGAATAAACAGATTATGTCTTATGTTATGCTAAATAAAAGCACTAACTACATTGTAGTGAAAAACACAGTTCATGTATTATGTTATGCTAAACAGAAAGCAATAACTATATATCATGGGGACAATACATTATTTGTACAAATATCGCAAAAGAATTCCTAACTAAAGATTTGTGCAATGCTAGAAAACTTACATGATCTAATAAATATAGTTTGCATTAGGTTTTGGCATTTATTCAAACTACTTACAAGGTATGTGAGTTTAACATAACCATTAGTCCTATTATGATAAAAATACAAATATAAGACTTTTGACAAGTTTATCTTGAAGTTTTAAGTTCCTAACAACGTTTTGTTTAGATTTTTTATTAACTAACAATTTAAACCGGAGTTCTAACTTGACAAAACCCTCACGGGATAAAAACTTACATTTTAAAGACCTGGACTAGTGCGGGGGGCGCCAATATTAATCCTGTAATGGTGCGGGGCGCGCCGGGTATGTAGATCCTAACCCTAGGTTTGGACTGCCCGACCCTCTTTCAGAAACACTGCCATACTTTTTCATAATAAAATATTTTTGGGTGATTCTTGAGTCTAAATTGCTTATATTTTCATGATCTACAATTCTCATTTAGATTGCTATGACAGATTCGGATTTTATGTTTTTGAAAATTTATAAAAATAGTCAGTATGCATACTTGAATCAAAATATTTTAGGTTAACCATGTGAAATATGGTACCATTAGCTTTAATTACGTAAGATATCATGTTATAAGACTCAATAACACTTCATAACATAAAAATAACAAAATCATAAACCTACTTATGTACGATTTATGACTTTTACTCAAGAACACAGAACGTGAAGAACTAAGTTTCATCGTTCATTTACTACAACTTGATATCGTTAGTATATCAAGCTAGGACATCATGCATTAGGACTCCATAACACTAAATTACAAAATCATAAACCTATATATGTAAGAAATTATGAATTTTGCACAAGAACACACGAAGAACAAGAAGAATGAAAAATCGTACATGGTAACGACTTATACTCTTAAGCTTTTGAATTTCATAATTGAAATAATTTGAGTATTATAACTGCTTAAATATGTGATTATGACACTTTAGATTTGAAATAATTTGGTCATTATAACGGTTTGTATAATTTATTATAACAATTTATAACTATTGCTCAAGAACACACGAAGAATACGGAGAACGACAATCGTACATGGCAACGACTTGCGTGCTTAAGATTTTAAACTATGAATTGAAATTTGACATTATAACTACTATGAAATGAAGAAATGCTCAAAAACACGTGAAGAACACGGAGAACGACAATCATACATGGCTACGACTCGCGTTCTTGAGCTTTTCGACTATAAGTTGAAAAAAAATTAAACATAACAACGACTAGAGGTTGTGCTGTGACGCCCCCAAATCTAGGCCCACACAGCCCAAACTTGAGTCGTCAAAAGACTACAACAAAATTATTACAACAAAGCACAACGTACAACAATACAGGGTATAATAATACACAACTAAGTCTTCACTATTATTGCCACACTATTTTACAACACGTGAAGACTACGACAGCTATTCCTCAGACTCTCACTCCATTCCCCGGCTAGACCCTGTTACGTTTTCATCTCCTGTAATGGAACAAAAGAAAGGGTGAGCTCAAATAGCCCAGTAGGAAATATCATGACTAAGATAATGACGAATAATTTATCATTAGCCTTCAACAGTTGAGTTCTTGATAGAATACAATAGACTACAAGGTTTATATCAAAAACTGCAGTTAAATTCTTAAACAACGTTCAGATCAATAATAGCAGCGGAATGAGCAATCTATTAGAAGAATAATGCAGACTATAATGTCCACTCGCTTCTCTTTTTAGTAAAAATATCATCAACTTTTATCATCTGAAATACCATTAGTCAAGATAATACAACTTCACAGTTCCTGGTCATAATCATGCAGATCAACAATTCATCTTTGCACTACGGGCCAAAGACATTCAATATAACACCAACGGTCATGATTATACCAGATTCAGCCTTTGGTCATAATCATACCAACCAACAGTTCATCTTTGCACTACGGGCCAAAGAGAACATTAACCACGTGCCATAAAAGACACCGAACAGATGTATCGCCTTTAACCTAGTATATCGCCTTTAACCTATCATCTGTTCAACAATTATATCACATCTGTGCCCCCGGCCACAGATATTCACAACAGCTTGATTCTTGATGATTAATACAAATAACAGTGATACAAATGATGAACAGAAGAACAGGATAAACAATAAGTATCAGAAGTTTACTTTGTGCAGATTCAAATAATGTCCAAATTGCCAACATGATGTGGAGTGAAATTTAAAAATGATATTCAAGATCCACAGTTCAGAATAACGGTTACAGTTCAATAGAAAGGTTCACGTAAATAGGAAGGTTCAGTTGAAATAATGAAGTTCAACTATTATGGAACATATAATATTTTCAGGAATTATAGAAGCAATAGTTCCATAATAAGTTTCGATTTAGGAGTATGAAAGAAAATAATATCCCTTACCGTAGCAGGTTTGATTAACAAAAAGGTGAAGGAAATTAATATCCCTTACCATAGTAAATTTGAATAATGGAAGATGAAAAAGATGGTATCCCTTATGAGTATAAAGGAAAATGATATCACTTACGAATATGGAATAAAAGTGTCATGTGATAATTCGTGTAGACAAATTATTTCCACACGAGACAAATAAAAAGGGTTATTCACCAACAGGCGATAATCCGCACCGTAAGGTTATTCCCATCAATTTGAATACGAATAGTTATTCACCAAACAGGCGATAATCCGCGCCGTAAGGTTATTCCCATCAATTTGAATACGAAGAGTTATTCACCAAACAGGCGATAATCCGCACCGTAAGGTTATTCTCAAAGATTAATAAGGAATGAATACAAAAGGTTATTCACCAACAGGCGGTAAACCGCGCCGTAAGGTTATTCCCACAATTTAATATATGGAAGTAAATGGCACAAGAAAGAAACGATATTATTTTCGAGAATCAAAGAATGATAATCCCTTCAAGTAAGAAAGAAAATAATATCCATTTATGATGATGAAAAGAATGATACCCCTTACCGTAATAAATTTAAGAGTGTGAAAAGAATGATATTCCTTACCTTAACACGTGACTGGATATTGATTTAAATGAGGTTGATCAACCTATATATATTTTTAATAAAATTAGTAATTACCACATATAAATTTCAAAGTGTATGATAACTCGTATAATATGAACTATCAAAATTATATATATTTAACATAATTTTTGTAGTATAATATAACTACTTTAAAATAGTTTTTAAAATAATATTCTAAAATAAATCTTCCAAAGAAAGCTTTTAAAAATGAATCTTCTCAAAGAAGAGTCTTCTAAAGGAAGATTTGTGGATACCGTGAAATATAGGAATTTATGAAATTACTACTCTTTAATAAAAGACTTACTTGAAAATTTTCTGCACTCCTTTTGGCTTTCAAACTCTCAAAATAACCTCACTATTCTCAGAGAAAACTCATAAAATTCTTATAGAAACATTTTATGTTTTAGGTGTGATTTTTCTATTCAGCTGAACAATCTATTTATAGGAGAAATAAGTTACTATGCGAGGGTAGGTGGCTGGCGTGCTGCACGCCAGCCTGAGAATTCAAAGCAACAGCCGCCCACGCCAAATTTCTGCATTTTGCAATTTCATTCCTCATGTGGCCCCCACAAAGGGCCCACATGTTTACTATTCTAAATAGTAAAATTAAATTAATTTTTTTTTTTTTTTTATTTTTTTTTTTATAAAATTTATTTATTTATTTATTCTTCCTTTGGGTCCAACATATAAAATAAAATAATGCTATAACAATAATTTAACAATAATAAACACGTTACAGATTATTATTAATTTAATAATATAAATTACAGTGTATTTACTACTATGACAATTATTAGGTTCAATAATTTTAAACTACAGTGCACCAACAATTATTGACTCAATGATATGAAATACAGTGTAATGACAATTATTGAATCAATAATGCAAAATACTGTGTAGCAACAATAATTGAATTGATAATATAAAATATTATGCAGTGACAATTATCGATGAAATGATGCGTATCAGTTACGGTGTCAATAATATGAGACACTGTGCAATACCGTGTGCTACTGTAGAGTACCGTGTGCTATAGAAAATACCATAATTTACCGTATGCTACTATTCTTTTATCACCGGTATTTTAACAGTTAACACCGTTGACTATTTTTATTTAAAAAGGTTACTTCTGTCCTTTTCTATATCCGACAATTATTCCGTTGTGGGGTCTACAAATAATTTGTTATTTCGGCGCCGTCGTACGGCACGAATATTCCCCGACCAAACGAATATTCCCCGACAAAACGAATATTGTCCGACAAAATAAAATTTGCACATAACATCCTTAACTTTCAAATTCGTCAGTTTAACCACTTACTGTTTCATGAAAAAAATATATGAAGAAAAATTAAATTTTATATTTCATAAAATTCGGGGTCTTACAACCTCCCCTCCTTATGAAATTTCGTCCCCGAAATTGACGTACCTGGCATTTCGAAGAGGTAAGGATATTTAGATTTCATCTCGGATTCTAGCTCCCAGGTCATTTCCTCAATATCTTGGTTCCTCCATAAAACCTTAACTTGAGGTATAACCTTTGAGCGTAGAATCTGCTCCTTCTTATCTAGGATCTTAACAGGTACCTCCTCATACGTTAAATCTTCTGCTATAACGTCTGCTTCTAACTCAATGACGTGGTTTGGGTCTTTCACATATTTACGTAACGTAGATATGTGAAAAACATTATGGATGCGAGACATACTTGGTGGTAAAGCTAGTCTGTAGGCTACGGTTCCTACTCGATCGAGGATTTCAAATGGGCCAATAAATCGAGGGTTGAGCTTTCCTCTCTTTCCGAATCTCGTAACCCCTTTCCATGGAGAAACACGTAAGAATACATGATCTCCGACGTTGAATCTCTCATCTCTCCGATGAAGATCGGCATAACTCTTTTGTCGTTCTTGTGCTGTCTGTATTCGTTGTCGGATCATTTGGATCTTTTCGGTCGTCAAGCGTACCAACTCGGGTCCCAACAATTTTGCTTCTCCTACCTCATTCCAACATATTGGAGAGCGACACTTGCGTCCATATAAAGCCTCGAATGGAGCCATACCTATACTTGTTTGGTAACTGTTGTTGTAGGAAAATTCCACCAATGGCAAGTACTTATCCCAACTTCCTTTGAAATCTAGTACGCAAAGTCTTAAAAGATCTTCGAGGGTCTGGATCGTCCTTTCCGATTGTCCGTCCGTTTGAGGATGGTATGCAGAACTAAAACGTAGTTCAGTGCCCATAGCTTTTTGTAGACTGATCCAAAAGCGTGAAGTGAATCTAGGATCTCGATCAGAAACTATGGAAACTGGCATGCCATGCAGTCTCACGATTTCATTTATGTACATACCGGCAAGACGTTCAAGTGAAAAGTTTTCTCGTATAGGCAAGAAATGAGCGGATTTGGTCAATCTATCTACGATGACCCAAATTGCATCTAAGCCTTGAGAAACTTTGGGAAGACCCGTCACGAAATCCATATTGATGTGTTCCCACTTCCATTCGGGAACTTCAAGTGGTTGTAAAGGACCCTTAGGTACTTGATGCTCTGCCTTGACACGTTGACAAGTTAAGCACCTTGAGATAAACTCTGCAATCTCCCTTTTCATATTGTTCCACCAAAATGTATGTCGAAGATCTCGATACATCTTGGTACCTCCTGGGTGGATTGCAAATGGCGTGTTGTGTGCCTCCATCATGATTTTATGCTTTAATTCAGGATCGTTAGGAACACAGAGTCGAGAGTTGACTCGAAGTATTCCTTTCTCGTCGATTCTTGCTTCGGGAATGGTACCTTCTTGTACTTTCTTTATCATGTTTATCAGTTCCGGATCGGTAGCTTGAGCAGCTTTAATTTTATCGATTAAAGCTGGTTCTACTCGCACGTGAGCAATCTTCGAGTGGGTCCCTGGTGTCTTTAGCTCTATCTCCATCTTTTGCAAGTCGTACAAAATACGCTTTTGTGTTGTCAGCAGTGCACTTGTACTCGCATAAGATTTTCTGCTCAAAGCGTTAGCTACAACGTTCGCCTTTCCCGGGTGATACTGGATTGTGTGATCATAATCCTTCAACAGCTCAAACCAACGTCGTTGTCGCATGTTGAGTTCCTTGTGGGTGAAGAAATACTTGAGACTTTTATGATCCGTATAGATATCCACTTTTTCTCCGTACAAATAGTGTCTCCAGATCTTCAACGCGAAAACGACTGCTGCCAACTCTAGATCATGAGTAGGATAATTTTTCTCATAATCTTTGAGTTGTCGAGAGGCATAAGCTATAACATTTCCATGTTGCATAAGGACACAACCTAGACCTTTGCCTGAAGCATCGCTATATATGACGAATTCTCCTGATCCTGATGGAATGGTCAGAACAGGAGCTGAAACAAGTCTCCTCTTGAGTTCTTGAAAACTCTTCTCGCATTCCTCGCTCGAATGATACCGATATCTAATAATCAAACTTTCATCTCTTGGCGTTCTATGGGAGCCATTTGGTATTGAGCTTTGGAAAAGGGTTTAGTATCGGGTTCAAGATCGATACAGAATTCAATTTCTCGGTTTGGGGATAAGCTAGGAAGTTCCTCAGGAAAAACGTCAGGAACTCATTAACAATAAGAATATCATTCAAGTTCGACGTGTTTTTGTTCAAATCAATGACATGGGCTAAAAAGGCTTGACATCCGTTTTTCAATAAACGAATGACTTTATGGCTAGAAATAATAGTTATAGATTTCAATGGTTTAGTTGCTTGAATTTGCATGACAGGTTGATTAGGAATATGAAAACTAATAATCTTATGAAAACAATCAATTTTAGCATGATGGGTAGTCAACCAATCAATTCCTAAAATCACATCAAATTCATGCATCTCCAAAGAAATAAGGTCAACAGGTAATGTGAGGTTGTTGATTTAAACTAGGCAAGATTTATAGATAGTAAATGTAATAGGTATTTCTCCCAATGAGATTTCAACTGATAAGACAAGATTTAAGTTTTCAATAGGCAAATTTAAACGTTGAGTACATATAGGTGAGATAAAAGAGTGGATAGAGCCAATATCTAACATGGCATAGACTTCTCGAGAATTGATGAATAGCTTACCGGTCATCACCTCATTCGATTTCTTGATCATCAAGGCTGTCATCATCAAATCGAGTCCCATATACTTCATCCGGATCTTCACGTATTTCAACCATGGGGATACCACGAAATAGTTCTCTAACGAACTGTTTCTCAGATTCTTCAACTTCATCAGTAGTAGCGTACCAATGATTTCCATTAAAATAGTATTTTCGATAGACTACAGTTTTCACGATAGTGACTAACTTAACCTGAATTCCTCTAAATTGTAACGCCCAAAAGTATAGATACATCATTTTTAAATAATCTTGAAAATCATAGCTCGAACACCATAAATCCCAAAGACTTATATGAAACGTCCATATATTCTGATCCTTTGTTATCGAGCATAACCAGGTGATGATATGTTTCCAACTGTCGAGCAAATTAAAGGCAACAATTTCCGTGAGTTCCGGATATCCTTTAAAGAACGAATTTGGAAGAACGACGGTAGAACTTTCACCTTCTTCTTCTTTAGATCGGATACAAATAATTTTTGCTTTAGGCAAATTATTCAACTCTGAGTTTGTAGAAGAATTGTTTGTGGCCTCTACATTCACTTCGGGTACTCCGTGGTTAACCTCCTGATTTCCAGATGCCATACTTAACTGTGGTCACAAAATAGATGTTAGTTCAAATAAACTGACTCATCACTTCATGTCCCTATATTCAAATCAACTCATTAGATAATAAAATCTAATTTAGGTGGGACACACTAGTGACTGATTATATTCGTCTCTCCCCTCCTAGTTCTACCCCAGATCTCCATTAAAGACCATATCCCTAAGCTCTGATACCAACTGTGACGCCCCCAAAACTAGGCCCACACAGCCCAAACTTGAGTCGTCAAAAGACTACAACAAAATTATTACAACAAAGCACAACGTACAACAATACAGGGTATAATAATACACAACTAAGTCTTCACTATTATTGCCACACTATTTTACAACACGTGAAGACTACGACAGCTATTCCTCAGACTCTCACTCCATTCCCCGGCTAGACCCTGTTACGTTTTCATCTCCTGTAATGGAACAAAAGAAAGGGTGAGCTCAAATAGCCCAGTAGGAAATATCATGACTAAGATAATGACGAATAATTTATCATTAGCCTTCAACAGTTGAGTTCTTGATAGAATACAATAGACTACAAGGTTTATATCAAAAACTGCAGTTAAATTCTTAAACAACGTTCAGATCAATAATAGCAGCGGAATGAGCAATCTATTAGAAGAATAATGCAGACTATAATGTCCACTCGCTTCTCTTTTTAGTAAAAATATCATCAACTTTTATCATCTGAAATACCATTAGTCAAGATAATACAACTTCACAGTTCCTGGTCATAATCATGCAGATCAACAATTCATCTTTGCACTACGGGCCAAAGACATTCAATATAACACCAACGGTCATGATTATACCAGATTCAGCCTTTGGTCATAATCATACCAACCAACAGTTCATCTTTGCACTACGGGCCAAAGAGAACATTAACCACGTGCCATAAAAGACACCGAATAGATGTATCGCCTTTAACCTAGTATATCGCCTTTAACCTATCATCTGTTCAACAATTATATCACATCTGTGCCCCCGACCACAGATATTCACAACAGCTTGATTCTTGATGATTAATACAAATAACAGTGATACAAATGATGAACAGAAGAACAGGATAAACAATAAGTATCAGAAGTTTACTTTGTGCAGATTCAAATAATGTCCAAATTGCCAACATGATGTGGAGTGAAATTTAAAAATGATATTCAAGATCCACAGTTCAGAATAACGGTTACAGTTCAATAGAAAGGTTCACGTAAATAGGAAGGTTCAGTTGAAATAATGAAGTTCAACTATTATGGAACATATAATATTTTCAGGAATTATAGAAGCAATAGTTCCATAATAAGTTTCGATTTAGGAGTATGAAAGAAAATAATATCCCTTACCGTAGCAGGTTTGATTAACAAAAAGGTGAAGGAAATTAATATCCCTTACCATAGTAAATTTGAATAATGGAAGATGAAAAAGATGGTATCCCTTATGAGTATAAAGGAAAATGATATCACTTACGAATATGGAATAAAAGTGTCATGTGATAATTCGTGTAGACAAATTATTTCCACACGAGACAAATAAAAAGGGTTATTCACCAACAGGCGATAATCCGCACCGTAAGGTTATTCCCATCAATTTGAATACGAATAGTTATTCACCAAACAGGCGATAATCCGCGCCGTAAGGTTATTCCCATCAATTTGAATACGAAGAGTTATTCACCAAACAGGCGATAATCCGCACCGTAAGGTTATTCTCAAAGATTAATAAGGAATGAATACAAAAGGTTATTCACCAACAGGCGGTAAACCGCGCCGTAAGGTTATTCCCACAATTTAATATATGGAAGTAAATGGCACAAGAAAGAAACGATATTATTTTCGAGAATCAAAGAATGATAATCCCTTCAAGTAAGAAAGAAAATAATATCCATTTATGATGATGAAAAGAATGATACCCCTTACCGTAATAAATTTAAGAGTGTGAAAAGAATGATATTCCTTACCTTAACACGTGACTGGATATTGATTTAAATGAGGTTGATCAACCTATATATATTTTTAATAAAATTAGTAATTACCACATATAAATTTCAAAGTGTATGATAACTCGTATAATATGAACTATCAAAATTATATATATTTAACATAATTTTTGTAGTATAATATAACTACTTTAAAATAGTTTTTAAAATAATATTCTAAAATAAATCTTCCAAAGAAAGCTTTTAAAAATGAATCTTCTCAAAGAAGAGTCTTCTAAAGGAAGATTTGTGGATACCGTGAAATATAGGAATTTATGAAATTACTACTCTTTAATAAAAGACTTACTTGAAAATTTTCTGCACTCCTTTTGGCTTTCAAACTCTCAAAATAACCTCACTATTCTCAGAGAAAACTCATAAAATTCTTATAGAAAAATTTTATGTTTTAGGTGTGATTTTTCTATTCAGCTGAACAATCTATTTATAGGAGAAATAAGTTACTATGCGAGGGTAGGTGGCTGGCGTGCTGCACGCCAGCCTGAGAATTCAAAGCAACAGCCGCCCACGCCAAATTTCTGCATTTTGCAATTTCATTCCTCATGTGGCCCCCACAAAGGGCCCACATGTTTACTATTCCAAATAGTAAAATTAAATTAATTTTTTTTTTTTTTTTTTTTTTTTTTTTTTTTTTTTTTATAAAATTTATTTATTTATTTATTCTTCCTTTGGGTCCAACATATAAAATAAAATAATGCTATAACAATAATTTAACAATAATAAACACGTTACAGATTATTATTAATTTAATAATATAAATTACAGTGTATTTACTACTATGACAATTATTAGGTTCAATAATTTTAAACTACAGTGCACCAACAATTATTGACTCAATGATATGAAATACAGTGTAATGACAATTATTGAATCAATAATGCAAAATACTGTGTAGCAACAATAATTGAATTGATAATATAAAATATTATGCAGTGACAATTATCGATGAAATGATGCGTATCAATTACGGTGTCAATAATATGAGACACTGTGCAATACCGTGTGCTACTGTAGAGTACCGTGTGCTATAGAAAATACCATAATTTACCGTATGCTACTATTCTTTTATCACCGGTATTTTAACAGTTAACACCGTTGACTATTTTTATTTAAAAAGGTTACTTCTGTCCTTTTCTATATCCGACAATTATTCCGTTGTGGGGTCTACAAATAATTTGTTATTTCGGCGCCGTCGTACGGCACGAATATTCCCCGACCAAACGAATATTCCCCGACAAAACGAATATTGTCCGACAAAATAAAATTTGCACATAACATCCTTAACTTTCAAATTCGTCAGTTTAACCACTTACTGTTTCATGAAAAAAATATATGAAGAAAAATTAAATTTTATATTTCATAAAATTCGGGGTCTTACATGTGCATTTTGTAGTTGCAAGCTTTAACTATTTCTTTAGTGGAGACATATTGGTAGCAGCAGATAAGTGGAGACATGGATATTGTTATATCACTGTTATTTCAACTCATTAGTTAGTTCATACTCAGTCTTGTGTTCTCTTCCTTTTGTTTTAAGCAGTGGCTTCTTCTGAAGTATCACATGCAACGAGAATCCACTCTTTGTGGCTCCTAAATCCCTTAACTAAGGATTTAGTATCTCGGTTTTCCCTTTCAATCTTCTTTTACTTTGCAGATAGAAGACCAGCCTTGTGGAAAAGGGTTTTTCAATACTTTCTATGAATCGTTTATTTAGATTTACTTCTTCAGTCAGTTCTAGATCATCTTTATCTTCTATTCCTGATATAGTAAACCAAGAGGAACGTAGTTATGAAAATCTTAGTCAATACTTGGGAAACTAGAATATCCCTAGTATTTCTCCCAAAGAAATTTACCAGTCAACTTTCTTAGATAATTTTAAGACTGATTATAGTGTTAAAACTGTTGAAAAAATTTATGCTATTAATAAGGACCATGAAACTTGTAGTTTGCTCACTACAGAAGTCATCAACAAACAGAGAAAAAAGGGATACAACTTTATCCATATCAGATTAATACAAGTTGTTATTAACCCTTTGAGTATAAAAGGAATTAATTCAAGTATCCTATTGTGTCTTAGAGATGCCAGATATTTAAATTACCATCTCAGTATCTTAGGAATAATGGAATCTAGTTTGCACAATGTACCTGTCCATTTTAATTGCTTTCCAGATTTTACATTAAGCCTAAGTGACCTTCATTTATTAAAAGCTCTAACATTAAATATTAAAACTGCTGGTGAGATTACTCAAATGATTGAAGGATCTCAAGCTCTAGCTTTAATATACAGAATTTATTACAAAACAATGAAAACTAATTTGAATGTTAAGGTTTTATGTAAAAGTCCTAAAGACAAAACGGTTTTAATCCAAAATAGTACCAGTGATGCTAATATTCAAGTTCTAAAGACTCTTCTTTGGAAAGATGTGACTCTTCCGAGCCAATGGATATTAGATAATGAAATACCCCAAAGACCAGTCATTAATGAAGTTATTAACTTTGATAATGTTAAACAATATTTAGATGGTACTGTTAGAATAAGTTTTGATGATTCAAGACTTAGACGACCACTAATTATTGAAGACATTACCAGTCAGTCTTCCTCTCAGACCAGAAAAGATTCTGACCTCTTAGGAAAAACTAATTTACTTGATGTAAAATTAAAAGGAATTTTTACTACAGGACAAACAAGTCATCCCTGTTATGATAAGTTTGAACCAGTCAATCAACCTGAGGATGATAAATCCCAAAATTTATCTCCTACTCAGTCTGATTTTGGACCTAAACCAGTTCATCATCAACTTAGAGTTATTAAGAAAGAATTTAAAATTAATGATCAATATTTGATTAAAGATTTTAACTCTAAGGAAAATAAGCCTAAAAGACACCTTTTCCGTGCCCAACATGGCAAGGAAGAGCGTGAAAAAATAGTTAAAAATGGAGAAGATTTGTGACTAAAGAAAAGATAAACATTACATTTTATTCATGGTATGATACATATTATGGAAAATGTAATGTTATAACTAAGCATAAATGGACAAAAGAAGATAAATCCACTGTATCTTCTAGTCATCCCCCCCCCCCCTTGAATCAATTGTTATCACAGTAAAAGATGCTCAAGTTACTGCCAGTCCTTTTAAAGAACCCGAAGGAAATAATAAAAGAATAATTGAACAAAACAAGTTTACTAACCAGTACCTTGCTTTTATAGGTAAACAGTTAGATAAAATTGAAGAAAAATTTGATGAAAAATTAAATACCCAACTAAGTAAACCTAAGAAACCTTTACTCAGTATCCCTGAAAAAATAGTTGGATTGAGTTTACCTACCTCAGATAAAGAACTTGCTAAAACCATTGACAAGCTTATTAAAAAACTTGATAAGCCAGAACCCAGTGAACCAAAACTGTTAGCAGTTATTGACCAAAATCAAGAACAAAGTCAATCAGATACTTCATCTGATGATTCTGAACTTGATGAAACAATCAATCAGTTTAGTAAGTTAACCTTTAAAACTCTGAATCCTACTAGTACTACATAAAATTGGTATACTAGACCAACCCCTTCAGACTTACAGTTTGAATAAAGGAATCTAGATAATCAATTTTCTGTTTTTGCTAATAAGATTTATGAATGGAATATTGATGGTTTTAGTGAGCAACAAATTTTGAACAAGTTAAATCATATGTCTATGGTAGCAAATAGTTATTTGACTAATTTTCCTAAAATAAGTCAAGCTGGTATAGTTGAGTTACTAGCTACTGGATTTACTGGAATGCTTAGAAGCTGGTGGGAAAACCATCTTACTGAAACTTCTAAGCATTCTATAATTCATGCTATCCAAGTGGATCATGATGGAAATCTAATAGTTAATGAAGTCTTAGGAATTGGCCCCCCCTGATGGTGTCAATACTCTTATTTATACAATAGTTAAACATTTTATTGGTACTCCTAGTAATATTACTAATAGGATCCATGACCAACTTAGTAATCTTACTTGTCCTACTTTAAGTGACTTTCCCTGGTATAAGAATGTGTTTATTAATAGAGTTATGATGCGTGAAGATAGTAACAAATCATTTTGGAAAGAAAAAATCATAAATTGTTTGCCTAGTTTATTTGCTCATAAAATTCGTGAAGAGTTATCTAAAATTTTAGGTTTTATTGATTATGACAATTTAACCTATGGTGATATTGTAAGCCAAATTCAAAAAACTAGTTTAAAATGTGTATTGATTTTAAAATTAGTAAACAGGCTAATAAAGATAAAAATAAAGCCAAATATGAATTGGGAACATTCTGTGAACAATATAGTTTGCCGCCTGTTGCCCCTTCAAGAAAAAAACATATTAAACACTATAAAAAAGATAATTATAAACCCAGAAGAAAATATAAAAGTTATAATAAATAAGATGATTATTATAAACAGTCTTCTTATAAGAAAAAACCTTATAAAAAACCTTCTTATAACCCTAAGAAGAAGAGTAATAAAAAATTTGATAAAAGTAAAGTTATTTGTCATAACTGTGGTAAGCCAGGTCATTACAAAAATGAATGTAAAGTAAAAGAAAAACTTAAACAATTAAAAATTGCTGATGAAGATACTGAGCAAATTCTAGAATTAATGAGAATAGAAAATCATTCTAGTGATGATAGCTATGATGATATATTTTCTAATTCCTCTGAAGATTCTAGTAGCAGTAAAGATCCAAATGTCACCCTTGGATGTATGGATAGTTGCTGTAATAAAAGCATTAATGTTATCAACAAAGTTAATGTTCTTACTGCCAATGAAGAAGAACAAAATTTACTTATTGATTTGATAAGTAAAATTACTGATCCAAAATTAAAGAAAAGATATACTAAGCAGTTAAAAGATTTATTAACAAAAGATAATCCTATTGATAAAATAAACAAGGTTAAAGAAAAGCCTGTTTTCAGCCTAAATAAAACTCTTGAAAGATTTAAGAATCCAGTCAAAGAAATTACTTTACCAGAACTACATTCTAAAGTAAAAAACTTAAAGAAAGAAATTTCTAAGTTAAAGAAAGACATTGAAGAAATTAAAACTAAGAATGCTATTGCTATTAATAATTCTACTGATAGCAGTAGTGAAGGAGAAGACTCTGAAACCTCGGAAAATGAGGTCACCGATTCTCCTGAAAAAGATGAAGCAGAGGCTTCAACTAGTCAATTTAACCTTGTTGAACAGGGTAATTCTTTAAAAGGATTGAAAGATATTACTATTCAAAAATGGTATATTAATATAACTTTAGTTATTAATAAAACCTTTACTCTGGAATTTGCTGCTCTTGTCGATATAGGTGCTGACCTCAATTGTATCCAAGAAGGATTGATTCCTACTAGGTATTATGTAAAAACTAGTGAAAGACTTAGTTCTGCTAATGGTAGTCAAATGGAAATAAAATATAAATTGCCTAAAGTTCATATTTGTTAAGATAATGTTTGTTTTAAAACATCATTTGTTTTAATCAGAAACATGACTGACAAAATAATTTTAGGATTACCATTTATATATTTATTATATCCATTTACTACTACTACCAAGGGATTGTCTAGTGATCACCTTGGGCAGAAGGTCACCTTTAGATTCATCACTGAACCTAAAGAGAGAGATCTTCGGAGTATCCAAGATCAGTCAATTACCAAACACTTAAATATTTTAAATAGTAAAACCCAACATTTGAGTTATTTAAAAAATGAAATTAATTACAGAAGAGTTGAAGAACAATTAAAAAATCCTAAACTCCAAGAAAAAATTAAAGACTTTCAAAATCTTTTAAGTAAGAATGTTTGTTCTGACCTACCTCATGCTTTTTGGCACAGAAAAAAACATATTGTTAGGCTACCTTATGCTAAGGAATTTAAGGAACATTTAATTCCTACTAAGGCTAGACCTATACAAATGAATCATGAATTAATGGAATTTTGTAAAAAGGAAATTGATGATTTACTTACTAAGGGTTTAATTAGAAAGAGTAAATCCCCGTGGTCTTGCCCTGCTTTCTATGTCAATAAGAATTCTGAAATAGAGAGAGGAGTGCCCAGATTAGTTATCAATTATAAACCTTTAAATAAGGTTCTTGAATGGATTAGGTATCCATTACCAAATAAGAAGGATTTAATCAGTAGATTAAGTCAAGCAGTTATCTTTAGTAAATTCGACCTTAAAAGTGGATTTTGGCAAATCCAAATTCATGAGGAAGATAGATACAAGACAGCATTTACTACACCTTTTGGTCATTATGAATGGAATGTCATGTCATTTGGCCTTAAGAATGCTCCTAGTGAATTTCAAAATATTATGAATGATATTTTGAATCATTTCAGTCATTTTACAATTGTTTATATTGATGATGTTCTCATATACTCAAATTCTATTCATGAACATTGGAAATATTTAAATTCATTCTTTAGGACTGTTCAATCTAATGGATTAGTTCTATCTCAGTCAAAATGCAGTTTATTCCAAACTCAAGTTAAATTTCTTGGCCATAACATTTTGTATGGTCAAATTCACCCTATTGCTAGAGCTATTCAATTTGCTAGTAAGTTCCTAAATGTTATTACTGATAAAAATCAGCTACAAAGATTTTTAGGTTCTTTAAATTACATCAGTGAATTCTATAAAAATCTGTGAATTATTTGTAAACCTCTATTCGAACGATTAAAAACTACTCCTCCTCCCTGGACAGATATTCATACTTCTGTCGTCAAAAATTTAAAAAAGCATGTTAGGACTCTTCTGTGACGCCCCCAAATCTGGGCCCACACAGCCCAAACTTGAGTCGTCAAAATACTACAACAAAATTATTACAACAAAGCACAACGTACAACAATACAGTGTATAATAATACACAACTAAGTCTTCACTATTATTGCCACACTATTTTACAAAACGTGAAGACTATGATAACTATTCCTCGGACCCTCACTCCATTCCCCGGCTAGACCCTGTTATGTTTTCATCTCCTGTTAAAAAACAATGGAACAAAAGAAAGGGTGAGCTCAAATAGCCCAGTAAAAAATATCATGACTAAGATAATGACGAATAAATTATCATTAGTCTTCAACAGTTGAGTTCTTGATAGAATACAATAGACTACAAGGTTTATATCAAAAACTGCAGTTAAATTCTTAAACAACGTTCAGATCAATAATAGCAGCGGAATGAGTAATCTATTAGAAGAATAATGCAGACTATAATGTCCACTCGGTTCTCTTTTTAGGAAAAACATCATCAACTTTTATCATCTGAAATATCATTAGTCAAGATAATACAAATTCACAGTTCCTGATCATAATCATGCACATCAACAGTTCATCTTTGTACTACGGGCCAAAGATATTCAATATAGCACCAACGGTCATGATTATACCAGATTCAGCCTTTGGTCATAATCATACCAAACAACAGTTCATCTTTGCACTACGGGCCAAAGAGAACATTCACCACGTGCCATAAAAGACACCGAACAGATGTATCGCCTTTAACCTATTATATCGCCTTTAACCTATCATCTGTTCAACAAATATATCACATCTGTGCCCCCGGCCACAGATATTCACAACAGCTTGATTTTTGGATGATTAGAATGATATAAATGATGAACAGAAGAAATAGGATAACAATAAGTATCGGAAGTTTACTTTGTACAGATTCAAATAATGTCCAAATTGTCAACATGATGTGGAGTGAAATTTAAAAATGATATTCAAGATCCACAGTTCAGAATAACGGTTACAATTCAATAGAAAGGTTCACGTAAATAGGAAGGTTCAGTTGAAATAATGAAGTTCAACTATTATGGAACATATAATATTTTCAGGAATTATAGAAGCAATAGTTCCATAATAAATTTTGATTTAGGAGTATGAAAGAAAATAATATCCCTTACCGTAGCAGGTTTGATTAACAAAAGGTGAAGGAAATTAATACAAAGGGTTATTCACCAACAGGCGGCAATCCGCTCCGTAAGGTTATTCCCACAATTTAATAGAATTTGAGTACAAAGAGTTATTCACCAAACAGGCGGCAATCCGCTCCGTAAGGTTATTCTCAGAGATTAATAATGAATGAATACGAAAGGTTATTCACCAACAGGCGGCAATCCGCTCCGTAAGGTTATTCCCACAATTTAATACATGGAAATAAAAGGCACGTCTTATGAGTAAGGAAGAAACAATATTATTATCGAGAATCAAATAATGATAATCCCTTACCATAGTACGTTTGAATAATGGAAGATGAAAAAGATGGTATCCCTTACCTCAACACGTGACTGGATATTGATTTAAATGAGGTTGATTAACTTGAACAGTACACGTATACTTATAGATATTCACAAATACTCAAGATGACTTAAGCACACTTAGAGAGAACTTTCACAAGAAGTATTTAGAGAGAGAAAGAAAGAACAAGTAAGGAAGTTTATGAAAAATCCTTAAGTTAAGGCTTCTATTTATAGCCAAAAATCTTATCATTCATTTAATCTAAACCATTCATTTAAAGATCATCTTTTAATCTACACCATCCATTTCAAATATTATATTATCTTTAATCTACACCATTCATTTCATATCACCTAATAATCACCTAACTTTATATTATAAACAAATCAATTTAATTATTCAACAATAATTCACACTTTAATCTACACCATTCATTTCATATCACCTAATAATCACCTAACTTTATATTATAAACAAATCAATTCAATTATTCAACAATAATTCACACTTTAATCTACACCATTCATTTCATATCACCTAATAATCACCTAACTTTATATTATAAACAAATAACTTTATCAATTTAATTATTATGACTAATTGTTATAAATACAGTATAGTTAGCTCTTAGATATCAAGTCAACAAATTAATGAAATACAACTGTTTAAATAACATCATAATAGAGATAACAATAATGTAAAATAAAGCATACGTTACTGTGTAATGACAATTATTGATTCAATAATGTGAATTACTGTGCATATTTTACTGTGACAATTATTAGGTTCAATAATTTTAAAAACAGTGCAACAACAATTATTGACTCAATGATATAAAATACAGTGTAATGACAATTATTAAATCAATAATGCAAAATACTGTGTAACAACAATTATTGAATTGATAATATAAAATATTATGCAGTGACAATTATCGATGAAATGATGCGTAACAGTTACGGTGTCAATTATCAGACCAAAAATATGAGACACTATGCAATACCGTGTGTTACTGTAGAGTACCGAGTGCTACAGAAAATACCAATAACTACCGTATGCTACTATTCTTTTATCACCGGTATTTTAACAGTTCCGTTGACTATTTTTATTTAAAAAGGTTATTTCTGTCGTTTTCTATATCCGACAAATATTCCGTTGTGGGGTCCACCAATAATTTGTTATTTCGGCGCCGTCGGACCAAACGAATATTCCCCGACCAAACGAATATTCCCCGACAAAGCGAATATTGTCCGACAAAATAAAATTTGCACATAACATCCTTAACTTTTAACTTTATCGATTTAACCACTTACTGTTTAAAAAAAATATCTATATGAAGAAAAATTAAATTTTGTATTTCATAAAATTCGGGGTCTTACATCTTCCTTGTCTTGGAATAGCTAATCCTACAGCTTTTAAAATAGTTGAAACTGATGCCTCTGATATTGGCTTTGGAGGTATTCTTAAGCAAAAGTTAACCCCTACTTCTTCTGAGCAAATTGTCTGTTTTTACTCACATGCTTGGAATCCAACCCAGATCAATTATTCAACTATTAAAAAAGAGATTTTATCTCTAGTTTTGTGCATTAACAAGTTTCAGAGTGATTTATTAAATCAAAAGTTTTCAGTTAGAATTGATTGCAAGTCTGCAAAATATGTTTTAGAAAAAGACGTTGAAAATATTGCCTCTAAACAAAATTTTGCTAGATGGCAAGCTATTTTATCAATTTTTTATTTTGATATTGAATATATTAAAGGAAGTCAAAACTCTATTCCTGATTTTCTGACAAGAGAATTTATGCAATCAGGTACCAAGTATGAGTGAAAGAGAGAAAGAGAAACGTGAGCGTGATCGTGGTAAAACTCCTGTCTCCAGACAACCCAGTAAAAGTAAGGGAACGATGGTTCCCGTTCCTCATCCCATATACGTAGTTAAACCTCCTTCTACTCAATTCCAGATTTAGGCCAAATCCCTAAACCTTGCAGTTCAGCCCTTGCCAGTCAACCCAAACCCTATGATCCTTTTGAATCTCAGGCCCAGTCTCAGATCCAAAAAACTAGTCAATTTAAACCAAATTCCCAGTATATCCCAAACTATGAAGTTAATTTATTTTACATTGAGCCCTATATGGACCCAAAAGATGGCCCAGCTAAGCTTGCTGCCCAGTTTTACCCTCCTGGATGGCATTTTATTCCTCCAGCTCCCTATAAATCCCTTTCTTATTATAAAAATATTCTTCTCAATACTGAATCTATTAATATTAAGCCTATATTTGATAAGAATGATAATTCAAAAATTGTTTTTCGTTCTTTATATATTAAGAAAATCATTTCTGGGGAAGAATGGGAAAATCATCATCTTTCTCATCATCTTTCTGATCTAAGGATTCTTGATAAAAGTCTTAATCCTTCCTTCAGTAACTATTTTTGTTATTTTGATTATTTGGATCCTTGGCATAAAATCTTTTTGTACCAAAGCTCCTCTTTTAGTCACTCATGGTTTATTCAATTTGATCATAAGTTCAAAAGTCAGATCCCAATCTGGTTCACCCTTTGGTGGTCTAGATATGGCCCTACTTCAGAACTCATTCTTGAGCGTCTTCTAGCTCAAGTAAACCATTTTAGTAATAAATCCTCATTTAATCCTAAAATGGAAGGTATCCCAGTATTGCTCCGTTTTGTTAGTAAATACAAAATCCCTTGGATTTTGAAATGGCAGTATAATCTTCCTCCTTCTATGCAGCCTCCTGCAGTTACAAGAATCTTTTTTATTAAATGGGGGGACAAATTCGACATTGATAGAATTGTCCAACAAGTTCATAAAGAATTTCTTGTGACTCCGGTTACTCCAGTGAAATTAGAGAATGTTGGCTCCTCCAGCAAGTCCAAAGTTAAAGGTTCCAGCTCCGGTTCTTCTGTTGCTGCTACCCTTGCAGAAGTTAAAGAATACAGTGCTGCTGAGCTAAATATTTTAGCTAAAGCAATTCAAGCAAAAGTTAATACTATTAAGGAAGAGGATACTTCGTCTTCTTCAAAGTCATCCCAAGCTTCAGTAAACCATGACCCTTATGGCATCATTGATCTCCAAGATGCCCAGGATCCATTTGCCTAGTTTCTTTGGCTCCTGTTCAGCTCCCGTGAGCATTAATCATTTCTGGCCCTTGCCAACAGTCAGTAATTGTTTCCGGCCCCTGCCGACAGTCAGATTCTTCGCCACATGTTGTGGTCCCTAGTCATCAGTGCCCATGCACTCTCTCCCAGCATCCAATGCTGATGGGCCCCTGCCCTTTGCACGCCAAGTCAAAAGAATGCCTCCCATATGCTGCTTTTCTACCAAAAGCAAAAGCAAACAGTGAAAGTTGTCTGTAATTAGTCAAAAGTTTCTACTGTTTATTAATAGTAAAGTGTCTGTAATCATTTTACTTTTTAAAAGTAATTTGTCAGTCTGTAATAGTAAGATTCCCGCATTATTGTAAGCAGCTCACTCCTTGTTCTATCAAAGGAAGGCTCGCTCATAGTTAGAAACAGCTTTCCTTAGGCAGAAACCTTCAAGAAACTTAGTAAGACTCAGAGCTCCTTCTCTGACTAATCTTAAGTTTCTTCTCTGTTTCTCGTGTCCTTCTGTTTAGTAACCAAGTTAATTGTTTTATTTTCTGTTTATGTTAATTTACTTCCTGTATGTAAATATTTGATGATTCAATAAATATATTTCAGTTTATATATATTCAACTGTGCGGTCCCTTTCCTACTTCCCCTTGCATCATGCATATTTTACTTATGAATATGATCTGTGAGTAGTTAACCCCCTGTTCCACTAGGCCAAGGTCACTATATGCAAAACCCATTAGTATGGTGAGTGGTGAAAGCCCGTACTTTTGGTTCCTCTTCTTTTTATTTGCTTCTTCCGCCTTCTATATATATATATATATATATATATAATAACTTTGCTCTTGATTTTTCTTTGTAAAAATGGTAAGAAATGAATGAACTAGCTTGTTGTTTATAGGACTTCCAAACCTATGGTATTTTGGTCATTTGTACATTACTTATTGGCTAATTTTAATCAAAATATCTAAAAGTCATCATTACTTCTTTAAAATATCTTCCACCAGGTGACATCATCATGACATCATCATCTTTGTGTTTTTTTGAGGATGATATCATGCTTACATCATGCTTGCATTATCTTTTCGTGGGATTGGTCAAAAAATGTTCACCAGAATTGCCAGTTTGGTTTTCTTGATTCTGATCGGTCTATTCTGATTTCTAGTTTCTGTAATCGTGTTAATTTTCCTTAGTTTAGTTACTCTAACTTGATTTTGTCTATCTTGACTCTAATTGGTCAATAATTAATCATATTTGAATATGTCTGGTCAAAAACTTTTTTCCTAGATTCCCAGTTAAAATCTAGTTTGATTTCAACTAATTAGTTAGATAGTATAATATAAGTATTTATACGTATTTCTTCTGTATAATACATCGTATAATATTTGTATTCTACTGGTATTATACCACGTATTATTCTCGTATTATACCTGACAATATACTCGTATTAATCTCCATATTGATTCTGTATTCCTTCCGTATTTGTAAATAATAATCTCCGAAAATTATTTTTGGGTAGAAATTTTATTAGTGGGATTATATTTATTCCCTATCTAAACGCTATTCAGGAATGTGAAATTTTTAAAAAACGAAAAACGGTTTTCGCATGAATAGTATTTTTTGGCATTTTTCTTTGGAAAAATTTGTGTTGGTTTCCTAGCATCTATACATCATATTAACGATATTCCATGAAACAAAAAGTCAAAAAGACGCAAAGCATTTTTTTCAGAATAGTGATTACCGCATATTTTTCGGGAAAAAACTTTTATTCATTATTACATATTTTTACTTCGTAAGAACGTCATATCTTCAAACAGACTGTCAATAAGACGTACACATTTCTCTAGGGAGCCTGGGTTATATCCTGAGGTTTTAACCCTAGATTATATTTTAACCCTAATTTAGGGTTTAGGTTATAACTCTTTTTTCAATTTAAGTTTTAGCCTTAAATTGACTTCTTGATTTTAATAAGTATTAAAGTTAACTACTAGAACTTACACACAAAATTCTACACAAAGAAATATCACATAATAAATTATGAATATCATTCGATATTTATTTATTCATATAACACATAGTTTATGTTATAATTCTAACCTCTAATCGTATACAATCGTAGATTTAATTTTTATTAGGTCTTTAAGATAACTCAATGTATACTCCAACAATCGTTCTTACGTTTTAAATTGACATCCTTTATTAGATCTTGTTAGATCATATTTAAAATATTTGGGATATTACAATGCTTGCTCTTATAAAGATGATGATTGATCTCATAATCAATTGTGTAGGGACACTAAAGTAAGTATGTAGGTACTTATTAGAGAATAATTTCACTGAACGTGACTCGCTCAAGGAACTCCTAACGGAGATTTACTTGCATGTCAATAGGAGTTTCTTTTGTAATAGTAGTACAAGTGATCCTTAGAGTTGAGATCATCATAATATCTTATGTATGATGAGTTATACTTTAGCATATTCCTTAGGACCTTTAAGGTATATCAAAAGGTATGATCAGGTATAATAAGTTGTACATGGAGGCATGTGAATGGTCAACAAATGATCTACCACTTCTAGTAAAGGAATAGAATGTCATATGTAATTCGATAAATGATAACTCAGAAATCATTGGCCAATGTGGAATGAAAATTAGAAAGAAGTTTCTAATTTATATTAGAGTTGTGTATTTGTGAATTAAAATGTATATGATCAAATAAAATAAAACTTGACAGTAATTATATGTCATATATTTGATTGGGACATTAAGTGATAGAATGATTGAATTGTACAATAACTATTCACTGAAAGGTTTTTTTTACAATCAAATGTTGAAATCTATATTAACTGGAATGTCGATTAATCGCTAAAGGGGCTTACCCTTATTGTGGAATAAATATTTATTCTGAATTAAAGAGTTAATTCGTAATAAATGAATTAGAATTGTTCTAATTTATTTATTATACAGCCGATTTAATATGGAGAACTTAAAAGGTCACACCGCAAAAGAGTAATATTTATTTTAGAAATGGATGGCTCAATCTTAAGAATAAATTAAGTATATTTAATTTATGCTATGGTGATAAAAATAAATTAAATAGCTTAATATTTATAATTAAGTATTTTAGAAATATTAATTATAAATTAATAAGATGAGTCATATTATTATTATTATTACTAGCATTATTATTTAGTTTCTAAATGGTTTAGGAATTAATTAATAAGTAGTAGTATTATTAAAAATAATTAAGTTCCTAAATGGTTAAGAAATTGTAATTATTATAATGATTAATTTAGTTTCTAATTAGATTAGAAAATTAAATTAAAACCCTAATCCTAAATAGTTTAGGAGGGTTGACTATATCTATAAATAAGAGAAATCTTACTATAGATTAGGTTAATGACTTATTTCATAATTGTCTACATCTAAGAAGTTAGAGAGAGAAAGAATTAGGGCTAGCTACCCATAGTTTGGAGAAACCAAAAATATACTTCTTTAATTCATAGATCTTTTGCTGGATTACCTTTAAAGGCTTCACATTTGGAGAGCTAACATTGATCCGTAAAATCTAATCGGTGAATTTGAAAAAGAACGCGAAAGATTAAAGAAAGTTAAACTTGTGCCTGTGGAAGCTTGATTTTACAAAGATATAAATCTTTTATCTTTCCTCAATTAATAATAGTCGCATAAGAAAGATCCTGATTATTGATTTGTAGAAAAAAAATTAAAATTTGCTTGCTTCCGTTGCGAAATTACAATTAGATTGTATGTATGTCATGTTTTTATAATCCAGCACTTAGTGCATAAAAGTTGTGTAGAATGTCATGATCTCCACAGAGCTTATCAAAAGTTGTGTAGAATGTCATGATCTCTACAGAGCTTATCAACTTTAAAAAAAAAGTCAAATTCTCTTTCATGATCGCTTCTTATGGCTTTTATGTTCTCACCCTTCTAATTCTTAACTAGCTCGAAGAACTTGATTAATTGAGCACTAGTTTCATTTTTAGAGGCCAGAAAAAAAAAGATAAAAAAGAGAAAAAAAAGAAGAAAAAACCAAGTGAATCTTGTAAAACCTTCCACTATTACCAATTTGTATCTTTTTCCTCCAAGGCTAAGAGTTAGTATTGGTCCAAATAAATCTATATGTAAAAGTTGTAATGACCTAGCGTTGAAGATAATTGTCTTGCTTTTAAATGAAAATTTTAGCTTGCTTCCCTAGTTGACGTGCTTTACAAGTTTCTCTTTGATGAATTTCAGCTAAGGTAGACTAGGGACTAAATCCTTAGAAACCACTTTGGATATTTTTTTTTTAAAGTTCAGGTATGAAAGTCTTCTATGCCATAACCATCTAACATCTTCTAAAATTTTGGCAAAAAAGAAAGTTGTTTATGTTGAACTCATTTTTGCTATATTCATCACATATGATGTGACACCCCATGATTTTACAGAATTTTCAAATGAGGATTTTATATAATTAATTAAAGGTTATGAGATAAAACCTAGTTGAATGATAACATGTATTAACAAAAGATTAAATGTGAATTATTGTATGATCAATGTGATAGAAATGATCTATGTGAGTAAGTTGATGTTTAAGAGGAACTCTTGGTATAATAAAGGTCTATAAAATGTTTATGGATCAGTTAGCTATTTACGATGCATAAGAGATATGAGATATGAGTTATGAAGGAATTATAATGAAAATGAATTTGGAGGATTTAATGGTAATAAGAATGATTATAGATGAATAATTGATGGTAATGCCTACATTAAGACAATTTAAAAGGAATTATTGTAAGACACAGTATTTTGTGTCAGCAGGTAATTTATTGAATATGTGTTTGTGTATATTTAATGTGACTAAGAAATAATGATTAAAGTTAGAAAATACAGAAATTAAGGATATATATGGGAATTGAGTTTAAGTTATGAGAATTAAGAACAAGTTTAAAGAATGGGCCTGGAAAGGCGAGGGTATAAGAATGATGAGTAAAAGTAAGTTTGAATGTGCAGAAAGGAAAGAGCAGTGTAACTTAATTAGTTTAGTGAATTAAAGAAATAATAAGGATTTTGATTATTTGAATGCTTTGAAGCTATACGGAAATGGAATGTTATTGACTGGAATAGATAATTATTTGATGAAATGTGTAAATCATAAAATGTAATACTCTCGAGAATGAGTAGGAGGGATACAGATTGTATATAGATTGAGAATTGGCATTATGTGTAGTGAGGAAATAAGAAAAAGAGACGTTAAAGTTGTAAATCGTTAAGATGAACTTAAAGGAATGAAGGATGATGGATTTTGGTAATCCGGTTGAGGTTTGCTTCTCGAGAAAGCGGTTTATGGAAAAGATGAGTAAGTTGACTGTAAGAGATGTCGAGAATTAAAAAGGATTGAATGAGGAACTGAAAAGGGTTCGTAGATAATTAAGAATTTATATTATGCAAATTGACCAATGTTATGAATTATTATTATTGATTGATGAAATTAGCATTTTGAAGTGTGACAAGTGATATAGAATAAGTTAATTATGGATGATTCGATGATGCAATAAAAGTCAAGCATAATGGGACAAGTTTGGATCAAAAATGAATTTATTTGGATGGAAAATGAGCAATTTATGATTTAAAGAAATTAATTGACTAGATTTTAAGAGAAATGACCATGATACCCTTGTCAATTAAGAAAATGACCTTGGTATCCTTTTGTAAGAAATGTCTAAAATGCCATTGCAAGTGCATGGGAAATGTCTTAAGTGCCTTGACTAGCATGAGTTAACTTAACCAAGGTATGGTTAAGTGTTGGAGAATTTAACCAACTTAGATATATGTATATGTTAAGTATGTGAAGCTAAGTTACTTAGCTGATTTCTTTCATTCGAAAGTTTCTAGCAAGTGAGGTAAAGAGAGAAAGAGAAGAGAAGGACTAGGGTTTTAAGGGAAGATCAAGAAATCTCTATAGAATTTAAGGAAAAGTGTCTAGAGAAGGAAGAGCAAGCTAACAAAGTGATGAATCCACCTCTTACAAGCTTCATAGCTAAAAGGAAGACAAGTTCAAGGAAGGTATTAACATGTTTAAGCCATGAAAGTTTATGTTTAAGTGTTTAAATTCAAGAAGAAGAGTAACCATGCTTGAATTAGTGGCTAAATATAAAGATTATGTGATTTATGTGATATATATGTGAGTTATGTTGAAACCCTAAGCTTAAGAGATGTATTTGTAAAGGTGGTACACTATTCATGTGTATATTCAAGCTAGAAACTATGATTTACAGCTTGATCATGTGTTATACATTGAAAGTTTTGATGGAAACCTAGTTTGAAAGTTTGATCATATATGAAGCATTCATAATTTCATGCTAGAAAGTTTTAAAGAATCATAAATGGTTCATGAGTATGAGTTGTTAAGAAAAAGTTTGAATATTAGGCTATACTTTGTGTATGGATTACGTTTTAATCTGTAAAGTGCATTAATACTTGCATATAGAAGTTATGTGGACCTATGAAGTCGTTAATTGTGTATGTGATAGCCTATGTGGTGTGTGGAGTCAAGAATTGAAAGTGAGTTAAGTTTTGAAATTTGAAAGTTTTGAAAAAGTTTATGAAAATCCAACCAAAGAGTGATTTTTCGCAATTTTGAGGAATTGAAGTTGAAATGAAGTCAAATGAATCATTTTTATGTTATTACACGTGTTGATGTTGATTTGGAAATCAACAAAATTAAATTGAGCGAAAAGGCGATTTGAACAATCAAAATCGATCGTTTCGATTCGAAATGGATTTTTATGGACAAAAGTCGCCTCGTGCAAAGTTTTATGGTTTTGAAAGTTTGGACATGTCATATATGACTTATGTGAACCATTTCAAGTGTTGGAATTAAGTTTTGAAGCAAATGGCCAAAAATCACAAAGTTGGAAACTTGAAATTCTAAAATTCTAAAATTTTCTAAGTGTTGGAAACAAGTTGAACCGCCCTCCTACGGGCTAGTTTATCTATGATTTTAAGAATCCAATTGAGGCAAGAGAATTTTTTTTAAAATACTATGTAGTAAGGTCTAGCACTGTTCCAAATTTGGTATTAATTGGATGTGTGGTGAAAGAGTTAAAAATCACCAAAGCAGTAGCAAAAATGCAGAATATGGTGCAGAGGCACTGTGCCGGGGCGCAGTTACTGTTCATTGGCCGAGGAGATTTTGCTGGCAGCGAGGTCTGATGGCGCCGGGGCGAAGTTGCTCTGTCCATGAAAAAATTTTAAGTTTCTGAAATGCTATATTTTGACATGTAATGAAAACGATAAGTTATGAAAACCCTAAATGAATAAGAATGAGCTATATAAAGGGTGTCAATGTATAATGAAATGATTAATGGCATAACATAGCACGCCTAAAGCTAAGCTAAAGCGCGTTATGGGTTATGGTAAAGATCGGGAACAAGCTAGGATGTATTATTAACCTACATAGGGTGTAATACATCAATTGTTATATGAATAGAGATTAATGGTTATGTATTATGGATTGAGTTTAACAAAGATTATTAAGTTATGGTCCTATAATGATGAATATAGATGGTATGTTTTCAGATAAGGTTCAAACAAGCAACCTGATTCAAAGAAGGATAGCAGGGTCAAGAGAGGCAACAAAGGTTAAGTAATTAAATGTTAACCAGGCAAGTTTTCAGACTAAATGTACTGTTGTTCTAAGTGAACTATATGGTAGAAAGGAAGTTTGATATGTGCCTATGTGCAATTACGTGAATTAAGTGTTAAATGAATTACGTGACATTAAGCATAAAATGTTAAGTTAAATAATGCATGACGTGTAGTATAAATTGTAAGCATGAAAGGTGTTATCTGAATTACTTGCTAAGCCTATGTGCTCACTCTTGCTATAAACTAACGTTTCAGGTAAAATACAAGAAGCCCGGAGATTCCGGCGCAGCTAAGGTAAAAGGATGTGAATATATGACAAGCATGAAGCAATGTATTAGATCTCTACATGTGATTTGGTAATTCAGTGAATGAAAGGTTTATAAATTCATAGAGGAATATGTGTATGTATGTATTATTCAGGAAAATGTTGTTAAAAGGACAAGATGAATGTATTATTGATAGTTAAGTTTTACATGTAATAAACTCATATGTATGCAACAAATGTATGCAAGCAGGATTAGGTACAGAATAGGTATAGGAAGCAGAGCCATTTATGAATGGTTCATGGCGAATTCTATTTACAAGTTATGTGAAATAGATATATATGATTTTATAAAGGTAATAGACTAGGTCACAATAATAAATGTTTGACCTAAGTTTAATGAAGGGTAAGTGAACGTTGCGATCCTGAGACGGGTAAGAAAAATAAGATAAAGTTTTGATAAAAAAAAAAATAAATATATATATATATATATATATATATATATATATATATATATATATATGGACCGCATTATGGTCAACTGAATGGTTTCAAAGATTAAAGGTTAAGTTTTGACGCACGAGATTCCGGTTAATATGGATTTAAAGTTAATGGTTATGTTATTCAGAGATAATCGGATATAATTAAGGAAGGTGGGGATCTCGGGGCGTCACATATACATTGTCATCTCTGATTCCAGTAAGCTTAACTGAATTTGTCTCTGAGTCTCTCACTTGACATTGGTTGTTGAGAAAAATAACTTAGTGTCCTTCATCACATAGTTGACTAATGTTAATAAGATTATGTTTTAATCCTTCTTTAAATGTTAATTTGTTAAATGATACATCATCATTTCTTATGGTGTCAGATTATCTAGTTCTTCTAGAATTGTTATCTTTAAAGATAACAGCAAGTCCTTCTTTTTCCTTAAAATTTGATAGGAAGGCTTTGCTCCATATCATATGTCTTTAGTAACTATTGTCTAAATACTATATTGATGCAATGGTGCTCTTATCCTATAAAAAGAAATTAAACTTCACTTTAGTACCTATACTTGCTTGGGTTTTTCTTTGTTAGTCCTATTGGGAAGCCACACTTGCCTAACCTTAAGCCTCATATAGGTAGAATATGCAGTAAATTCACTCATAGTAGCAATACGTCCATAACAATGATAGTTATAACAAATAGTATGATGCATGCTTAAGTGTGTATATAGATCCCTTCTCTTCAAAGACACATGTGGGATAAAGGAATTTTTTGCCTTTATTCTAGGTTGGTACTCTTCTTACTTCCATATTGTTGTACAATTTTGAGGTTTTGTAGGGAAGAAGCCAACTCTATAATTCTTGTATGGTTGGTTTGTAAAGTGATTATACATAGACTCTATGATCCTTCGAGGCATAAATGCAGCTTTGGCTTTACCCTGTGATTTCTTAAATCCTAGACCATTTGTGATCGATTGTTCTCAGGAATCATAATTTGATTAGCAAAAATTGTAGAGATTTGAATTGTATGTTCAACTACTTATGTAGATTTCATGAACACGATACTTCTATAGAAAGTAGAAGCACAGTTGTTGTTAATGTAGATTTCTTTATTCATGATTGGTTGGTTGAATTAATTTAATGGATAAACCCGTAGTTTTGGAGCAATGCTTTTAGAATCATAATGTTGATTATGCTAATGAGATCTAAAGTCAAGATAGCTCAAAACTAAAATGTTCCTAATCGAGGGATCACTAAAATGTGGATTAGTGAATCCGGATAGATTAGTACATATTATACTTGCTCTTATGAAGATGATGTTTGATCTCATAATCATTTGTGTGAAGACACTAAAACAAGTATATAGGTGCTTATTGGAGAATAAGTTCACTAAACGTGACTCGCTTAAGGAACACCTAATGGAGTTTTACTTGTCGGTCAATAGGAGTTCCTAATGCAATAGTAGTACAAGTGATCCTTAGATTTGAGATCATCATAGTATCTTGTGTATGATGAGTTATACTTTGTCATATTCCTTAAGATTATTTGGGTATAACAAATTATATGTTGGGATATAATAAATTGCACATGTAAGAATGATCTACCATTTCTAGTAAAAGGGACAAAATGTCTTATGTTATTTGATAAATGACAACTCAGTAATCATTGGTCAAGGCATAATGAAAATTAGAAAGGAATTTCTAATTTGCATTAATTAGAATTGTGCATTTTAGAATTGAAAAACATATAATCAAATTAAATAAGTCTTGACAGTAATTTCATGTCTTATATTTGATTGGGACATTCTGTGGTAGAATGATTGAATTATACGGTAACTATTCGCAAAATAGATTCTTTGTGGTCAAATTTTGAAATTCATATTATCCGAAAAGTCGTGAACTGCTAAGGAGGTTTACCCTTATTATAGAATAAATAAGTATTTATTTATAAATAAATTAAAGGAGTTTAATTTATTATTATAAATAATATTCGAATAGTTCTAATTTATTTATTTTACACTCGATTTAATCTTGAACCTAAAGGATCACACCGTAAAAAAGAAATATTTATTTTAAAAGTAATGGCATAATGATAATAATAAATTAAGTATATTTAGTTTATACTATAATGATAGAATAAATTAAATAGTTTAATATTTATAATTATGTATTTTAGAAATATTAATTATAAATTAATAAGAGGAGTCTTATTATTATTATTATTATTATTATTATTATTATTATTATTAATATTATTATTATTATTATTATTTATTTATTTATTTATTTCCTAAATGGTTTAGGAATTAATTAATAAAAAATACTCTTATAATAAATAATTAAGTTCCTAAAGAGTTTAGGAATTATAATTATTATATTAAATTAATTTAGTTTTTAATTAGTCAATTAGATTAGGAGTTAAATTAAAACTCTATTCTTAAAAAGTTTAGGGGTGTTGCTAATATCTATAAATAAGAGGAGTCTTATTATAGATTAAGGTTACACACTTTTCAAGTATTGGAGAATACTTTTAATAATTCTCTACATCTAAGAGCAAAAGAGAGAGAGAATTAGGGCTAGTCACATAAAATCTTGTTGAATCTAAATTACTTCTTCAATTCATATTACTCATGGTGGATCACCTTTAGAGGCTACATGCTTGGGTAACTAACGTTGATCTAGAGATTCTAATCGGTGGAATTGAAGAGGAGCGCGAAGGAGTTAGAAGTGAACTTGTACCTGTTGAAGAATAGATTCTACAAAAGTATAATCTATTATTCTTCCTCAATTAATGATATCGCATAAGAAAGATCCTGATTTTAGTTTGTAAATAAAATTTTAAAAAAATTTATTGCATATTTTCGCTGCCATGTTTTACAAACCAACAATAGGTTTGCCATTTATGGACTTTCATTATCACTTAACTCTGAATTAAAATCATTTTCACTTTAGCATCAAGAGCCTTCGGCTACTAAGACCTTGTCCTTCTTTTGATATTTCTTGGCATACTTCTTGTCTTTCTCGAGTTCTTCTCTTAGTGGTTTGTTGTACTGTGCAATGTAGTGACTAGACTTCTTGCAATTGTAACACAGGTCTTTGAAAGAATCTCTTATGTGACTATTGTTGCTATTTTTTCTTTTGTATTTGCTATTTTTGCCCTTTTTGATGAATTTTCTTAGTCTTTTGGCAATAAGAGTTAGATTCTCATCATCATCATCAAGATCACTGTCATCATCTATAGTGGCTTTGGAGAATACTTCAGTTAACTTAAGGGTGCACCCTTATATTTCTTTTTGGTTTCTGTTGTTGTTATTTCAGCTCCCTGGTTGAGCTCAATATGTTAGCAGATTTTCATAAAGGTTTTGCATTGTCATCTCATGAAGATTCTTGGACTTTCTAATAATAATGGTCTTGGCATCCCACTTTCTAGACAGTGCTCTTATAAACTTGATATTGACATCTTTGTTGGGGTGAAACTTCTTAAATGCACTAAGTGAGTTAAGTAAGATATTAAATCTCTCATATATAACTGTAATATCTTTTCCAACATTGTGAGAAAACATCTCATACTGTTGAGTGAGGAGAGACTGCTTGTTTTCTCTAATTTTTTTAATTCCTTTATTCATCACAAGAAGTGTTTTGCACACCTCTTTGGTTGTTTTGCAGTTGACTATATTTTTAAAAGTTCATCTTCAAGAACCATGAACAAGATGTTCTTAGATTTTTGTCAAGAGCTACAAGTTTTTTTTCATTTTCAATCCACTATACTATTTGCTTGACTATTACTATATTAGGATTTTCTGGAGTGCGAGCTAGATTTATTGGTATATATGGTTCATTGAGAACAACGTCAAATAACTCATCATTAATAACATCTATATAAGCCTATATTCAAACTTTTTAGTAAACAAAATTATCTTTATTTCACAATAGTGGCTTGTTTGCACCACCAAACTCAGATCTAGTTTTGTTAAATGTCACGGATCTATTCAAGTTGTTAAGCAAGTTCAAATGAGAACATAACTTTGATATCAATTGTTATTCCCCAAAGGTATAAAATAGATCTAGAAGTGCGCTTGAATAGATTCGTTTAAAAAAAATTAAAGAATATTTTACCTAATAATTAAACGAGTTAATTTATGATTAAATAAGCATAGCGAAATTAGTTTAAAAACCCTTCAAAGATTATATAAAAATTTAAGGTTCTGAATTTAGTGAACAATATAAAAACTAGTCACAGAGAAAAATTGTAGAGTGACAGATAAGAAAATGCAAAAAAGTAAGAACACATAAATTTTTAAGATGTTCGAAATCCAAAAGTCTCCTAATTCTCTTTTCTACTTCGATAGTAAGGATGATCCACTAAGGATAGAGGCTATAAATAACCATAGTTGACTAAGAACTATTACAACACTTGATTCACTAAGAATCCTTCAAGTCACAAAAACTTGGTATACAAAAGATCACTTAGATCTTAATACAATCACAAAGATATATGAAGTGTTTGTTTGAGGTGCTGCTAAGTGACATTCAGTTCTTCTTTAAAAGTATTAGCAGCGGAATGTCAGTCTTTGGATTGTATGGTGAAAAACTTGAACAGAGTTTTTTGAGTGTTTGAATTGTCAAAATCAACTCTTGTTCAATAATGTTGTAGCAGTCCTTTTATAGGCACCCATTGAAATTTACTCGTTGGATTGTTACCGTTGCTTCAAATGGACAAGGATACTTGTCAATAGGTGATTCTTTTTACTTCAAAATGTTGTATGCTAGACCATAAGTTGTCGCTTTCGATAGTACTAAGTTTGGTGCAATAGTAGACGACTAGACGTGTATCATTGTTCTTGTGTAGTTAGCTATTGAAAAAAATTGTTTGGTATATTCATCATTGTCACTGATTCGTATGAAATTAATTTTAGACGTTGTGAGTCAAGGTTGTATGACTTTTGTCATAAAATTATCACCGACTTGTCAAACTTTTGCATTCTACAAATTTATATAATTTTGCCTTCAATATTAGAGTTGGTCTTCAAATTATCGAGTGACATTACTCAATGATATTGACTTTATGACTCTTAATGGCTCTGTGATAATAGCTCTACGACCTGTCTTTCACTCAACGATTTCATATTTCCTTATGATAGATCTATCATTTTTACTCTGCGATAATAGAGTTAACATAGCTTTCACTCAACAATTTGTTAGATTCCTTGATCAGCTTCAACTATACTAAAATTTCATGGCCTTGCCCTACGATTTTGAATCTACCTAACAGATTTGATTCATAACTAATTTTTTTTACATATAATTTTCATAAAGACTTTACAAAACTTATTTTTATAAATATACATTATAGTATCATCTTCATCAAATCAAACAGAACAAACATATAAAAGCAAGTACTAACACCGTCAATCTTGAGTGCCACATATGCTTTATTTCCTTTATTTTTCTGTTTTAAGAAATGGAGGATCTCATGAGCAAGAACAATATTGTCTTGAATTTGTCAGCCAGAGACGAAAGCGGGAGAGATAATTTTTGATAGAATGGGCTTTCTTTCTATTCACCAAAAACTTAGCAATAATTTTGTACAAGTAGGAACAAAAACTAATAGGTCTAAACTAGTCCGCCGTTTCAGGGGATTATCAGCTTCACTGATCAGATTTGGGATTGAAACCAGGCAAGTGTGTATATCAGAAGGAGTGGCTGTGAAAATTGTTGGAAATAATCAGTAATTAACATGTTTATGTCCTCTGTTTTGTCTATCCAAGCTCCTTGCCAATTTTTCAGCCTTGGAACCTTGTTTCGTTGCCGTTGATCGTTGTTGAGTGAGAATAAAAAAATAAAAAACTTTTTTTGTCTCGACTGACTTGCCACCGCAACCTGGATCTCTATGCCCAAGTTCGCTGTTCTTTTCCTTTTCGGATTATAAAATTCCAGAGAAAAATTTTGGTCAATTGATCTTTGAGCCAATCAATCCCTTTTTATCTTACAAAATCCTCTTATATTTGAAACTAATGGAGTATTATATATCAAAGAGTATTATATATCAAACCCAATGGTTTTGTTCGGTTACCTATATTTATAGCATTTGAGACGGTAATAGTTGCAGCATTTAAGTATTAAATAAATTATATTTAAAATAAATTTTTACTAAATGAATAAATTTTTTAAGTATATTTAAACCTTCAAACGTTCTAAACGCACCTAGCCCTGAGTAATCAAATATATAGTATCTATTAAGTTATATTTCCTCCAAACTCATGAGTATGATAAAAGTACAAGTTTCACTCAAATTAAAAAAAATAAATGAGATGAGAGAGTACAAAATAAGTATAATTTTGTCTATAACGGACACATACAAGTACACTAATAAATATTTCTCTTTTAAATTTAATGGATCTCACTTTTTTAAGGATAAACTAGTTTTAACGCTTATCTTATATTTAATTTGTGTATTTTTAAATATTATTTTGTAGATAAAATATTTTGTACTTCAAAGACATCCTGTTGATGGAGGGAGTAATTATTTATGACTTTGGTACTATAACATTAAAAAAACTTACAAGTGCAATAAATTTTGTTCATTAAAAAATGTCAAAATCAATTGTATTTTTGTATTTTGTGGTTATTTAGAAACATAATATTTTGTTGTCCGTCAAAAATAGTTGTTAATAGTTGGATGTTGGTGAGTATAATTTAAACCACCGCAAAAGTTGAAATTTTCAATGGCCCTAATAAAGCTAATCCTTGCCGTATATAGCTTCTAGCTTTCAAATAGGGTTAATTAATTTTTTGGTCGTTATATTAAGATTTAATTTTTAATGTAGTTATCGAATATTATTTTTTTTAATTACATAATTATACTCAAAAATAATTATAAAATAGTTATTGCGTTTAATTCCGTTCAAATATTTGACGAAATTCGTCAGTGACATCAGCGATAAGGTGATGACGTCAGCGAGAAATTATTTTAAAAATAAATTTTAATTTAATAATAATAATAACAACAACAACAATAATAATATTAATATCTTATTCGTTATACAAAAAAAGAAAAAAAATCAGTTTTGCTATTTAAAAATTAATTTGAGGTATTTTAAAAATAAATTTTGATTTAATAATAATAATAATAATAATATTCTCTCTGTTACACAAAAAAAAAACATAATGAAAAAAAGAGCAAAACTGATCTCTTTTTTTTCTTTGTGTAATGGAGAGGATATTATTATTATTATTATTATTATTAAATCAAAATTTATTTTTACAATACCTCAAATTAATTTTTGAAGAGCAAAACTGATATATATATATATATATATATATATATATATATATATATATATATATATATATATATATATATATATATATATTTGTAATGAAGAGGATATTATTATTATTAAATCAAAATTTATTTTTAAAATGCCTCAAATTAAGTTTTAAAGAGCAAAACTGATCTTCTTTTTTTCTTTTGTTGTGTAACGAAAAAGATATTATTATTATTATTATTAAATCAAAATTTATTTTTAAAATATCTCAATTTAATTTTTAAATTGCAAAATTGATATTTTTTTCTTTTTTTGTATAACGGAGAAGATATTATTATTATTATTATTATTATTATTATTATTATTATTATTATTATTATTATTATTAAATTAAATTAATTTTTTAAAATACCTTCTCGCTGACATCACTGACAAATTTCGTCAAATATTTGAACGGAATTAATCATAATAACCATTTTGTAAATATTTTCAAGTATAATCATGCGATTAAAAAAAAAATTGATAACCATATTAAAAATCAAACTCTATTATAATGATCAAAAAGTCAATTAATCCCTTTCAAATAAAATTGATTCCTTCCCTACTATATAGTAAGGACAAAACGCTTCCTACAAAGTGCATGCTTCAAGTATCTACTTTTCTTAATTAATTGCTTAATTACCACTACGAACCTTTTAAGTCTTTCAAAGTAATCATTAATCAGTGTCCCCCATTCACATATCTTCCACTTATTAGAAGAAAATGGAGGGAAAAAATTAAATATATAATGTAAAAGAAATGGATTCTAGATAGAACAAGAGGGCTTTTGTAGGCCACTTTTCTTCCTTTTGGCTATGCCTCGTGTGAAAATGGTTTAACAAGTTTAAGAAGAAAGAATAAGACTCGAGAGTAGGGGTGATCATTCGGTTATAACCGAACCGAATAGGCGGTTCGGTTATAACCGAAAACCGAATTTTTAAAAAAATCACTATCCGAATTAATAACCGAATTGGCAAATAACCGAATTACCGAAAACCGAATAACCGAATTTTTTATTCGGTTATTACCCGAATTTAATTCTATTTTTTCAAAAAAAATAAATTATTTCAAAAAAAAAAATTATTTCAAGTTGGAATGTAGAATTATTTCATGATTTCAAATTTGAAGGATGAGCCATGCAACCATGCAAGTATTATTTTAATTTTTAATTGCAAAACCTTTGAAAGTTGAAATAGAATAGTAATTTTAATTTAATATTTTATTTTATTTTTACTATTCGGTTAATCGGTTAACCGAATAGTACAATTTTCCTATCCAAAATCGAACCCGAATACCGAAATAAATTTCGTTTATAACCGAAATTATCCAAATAACCGAAATATTTCGGTTTTAAAATTTCGGTTCGATTATTTCGGTTCGATTTTTTGGTTATAACTGAAATTTGCTCAATCCTACTCGAGAGAGACAAAGGTGGGGATGGGTTGCGCGGGTGGTGCCGTGGTGGACCCCCTTGTGGGGGGGGGGGGGGGGGGGGGGTGGCGGTGAGGGCCTTGAAATCTTGGCAGATTTGATATGATTGATATTTTATGCGCATGCAAACTGTAGTAAAGTAATCTGGTAATAAAAGAAATGATGTTTGGTAATTGTTTTTGCTTTGAAAAATGCCGAAAATATGAAAATAGAAAGAAAAAAAAAGAATAAATAGCATTACTCGTTTAGTTTTGACAACATTAAAAGTTATTCCAACTCTAATGAAGTTCATACGTGAAATCTTATAACAAATTTTGAATTTTTAACTCTTCACAAAATACACTAAAATTGACATTAAAATATTGTTATCGAGTCTAATTTTTATTTTCACTAATGAAATCAAATAAAGAAAAAACAAACTAAACAAAAATATGAAGTAGAAACATGAAAGTACTAGTTACAAAACAAATTCTTTAGCTTTTTTATTGCTAAAAATCCATTTCCAAAAATTATATTTTTCTCCCTATTATGATTTTACTAAAAAACTATTCACTCCATTTTACAAAAAAAAAAAATCTCATTTGTAAAATTACAAATATTAAAGATATATTTTTATTTCATATGTAACTCTAAAAATAATAAATTATTATTTAGTTGTTGTGATATAATAATAAAATTATTGTGACAAACTTGAAGATAATATATTATTTTATGTTATTTATTATTATCGATAAAAATGGCTATTTTTATAAAAGTTAATTTTTTTTTTAAAAAAATCAATTTTAAAATTGAGATGAATTATAAAATAATAAATTTTATAATTAGTAATATTTTTTTTGATAATTTATAATCTTTTAAAACTAATAGTATTTAACAAAGTTAAAAATAAAATAAAAAAGAAACTCCTTGTGTGAAGAAAATAGTACCATTTAGAAGACTCAAGTTGGTCATTATAAAGTTGGTCATGCCAAGGACATAAAATGAAATCCCACCTGCATTATAGGCCTTGACCAGAAAAAAGAAAAAGGAAAAGGTTGAAAGCAAGGATTTTCTGAAAACACATTCTTTAGCTTGTGTGCATTGAACAGGTCCAACCCCTCCTCCGAGGTTTGAAACAAGTACAACACGCGTGCTTCTCTAGACTAAAGGTAGTATTGTGATAGTCTAATGATAAGATTTTTTTTAATTTATGTTTTTTTTTTATTATTGTATAACGTCATGTATTTAAGTTTATTTTAATATATACTATAGATTAAAGGTAAAAAAATATTTAAGTCTTCATTAGTTCTCCTTTTTAAAATTAAATTATAATAATATAAATTCTTAAAAAACAAACGTGTTTCTCTTTTAACTAACAAAGATAATTATATAAAAAAATTAATTGTGTCATAAAAATCTTAATATCTAATATATAAAGCGGGAGCAATCTCGCTGTTGACAATTTTAGTGTAGCCTTTTAACTTCTCAACTACTCTTCAATTATTTTTAAAAATTCTATTCTTTCTTTTATATTATTATTATTTTTAAAATTTTATAAAAAAAATTATTTATACACATAACGCGTGTCATTAAATATTAATTTATAAAATAAAAAAAAAACCCAAAAAAGTAAGTTAACCACTTTCTGAACCAATAAAAATTATATTTTTTGTTGTTATTAACAAAGTTACTATAACAATATCAAGGGTTAATAAATTGAACTTCTCACTATTAATTGAATGCTCGTCTTAACATATTTTGATAACTTCTCAACCAAATCATTAGCTGGCATTAATGGTGAGTGAATTGATGGCGATCCGCTCACCCCCCCTGGCCCCTTCTTTACGTTTCTTCACCCTTTTTTCTTCTCTCTTTCCATAAGTATAAGAAATTTATATTTTTACAAAAAAAAATTAATATTTTAAAAAAAATTTATTCACATAAATAATTAATAAAATCTACGTTCATGTGAGTAAGAATTATTTTAAAATATCAATTTCACTTATAAAAATATTAATTCTCTAAATATAACGTTAGTATCCTTTCTCGAACTCTTTAAAGTCAACTATCTCATCGGAAGCACATATTTTATTATAAAATAATTGTATTATTTATATTTTTAGTATTATGTTATATTAATATATTAATTATAGTAATAATTAATTAATATTATGTATGATAATTTCTATATAAAAAATTAATTTTTTTAAAATATATTATTTAACTAATAAAAAATTAATAATAATAATTTATCTACTTATATAATTATATAAATAATAGTAGTTGATGTTTCATTTGTTTATATATTTATATATTCATCAACTTATGTAATATTAAATTATATTTAAATTTAAACAGCTATATTTATATAATTTAATAATAAAAATTATTAACATAATTGATAATAATATAAATTTTATAGCACACTAACTAAATTAAAAATTATATAAAAATAAGAGATAATGGTAAGTTCATAATTATGATACTAAAAGAATATAGATAAAAAAAAATTAAAATTGAATAAAGGATGAAAAAATACTTGAGTGAATTTTTTTATTAAAAAACATAATCTTTTTTATTTTAAATATATGATGTATTCTTTTTCTAAATTTTAAGTGGAAAAAAAAATCTTTTGATTCCTTACAAATTTTAAATACGGTTGAAATTTATCACGGTTAAAATAAAAATTATTGATAAATTACTTATATTGAAATTGTTTAAAACTATTGATGTTAAAAAAATTGAATAATTATCATAACCTCCAAAGTATTTAAATTATTATATCATGTAACCTGCTTCATTTATCAATAAAAAATTAAAGTTATTGAAATACAATTTAAAAAAAAAATTGTGAAATAAGTATCAAACAAATTATTATATATTCAAAATTTTGATGATTGGATGTTCATACTCTATTTGATAATAATTTAAAACAAAAAGATATATTTTTAAAATCATAAAAACACAAGCAAGTTTTATTTATATTTTTATTTTTTGAACTTAAAGGTATTTTGTGAATGCAACTTCAATGATATAATTAATAGGAACAAATTCACTAATCAATAATGCCAATTAGGCAATTACAATAAGCATATGACTTAATTTCCCATCCAACGGTCTAGCGAAGAAAAAACTAGCTGACCATATTGGAGACATTACATACAACATTACGTACAAAATATTAAGACAAAATCACTTCTAAAACCCTAAACCCATTAACCAAAATGACTTATTAGCCCCAGCAATTATCCAAAAATTCCATTGCAGTTGCCATCCCCTACGCCTTAAATTGCACATAATACAAAGAAAAAGATTTAATAAATAAAAACACACTAGAGAGAACCCCAATCAATTTCATAAGATGGATATTTCTGCAGCACAAAATTCTCAGCCGACGCCATTTCCCAAGCCGGCTCCTCTGGTCCAAACTCGGGAAATGTCCGATCCGACAATGGCGATGACCCGACCGACCCATCACTCGCGGAGCTCCACTCCACCTTGACAACATCCTCCACTACCATCCGGGTAGCCGGATCCTCCACAGCAGCCGTCGGAGCTGGTACCGCAGCGGCATCCCTTCTCTTCGGCTGTTTCTTGGCGTCAACGCTCTTTCCCTCAGCCAAAGTCTGGCAAATGGCTTGCAGCTTGGCGTCGACTGAGGAATGAAGCGGCTTGTACTCGCCAAAATCGCCGGCGATGTGGGACCCTTCGTGGCGTAGGTTCGGGAAGTTGAGCCGAGAAAAATCGCCTCTCAGCTTGTAAGCCGCCTTGTCATAAGCCAGCGCGGCTTCTTCGGCTGTGTCATAAGTGCCAAGCCAGAGCCGGGATCGGTTCTTCGGCAACCGGATCTCCGCGACCCATTTTCCCCAGTGCCTTTGTCTCACCCCTCTATAAAGCTTAGTGGGCTTCGGTGGTGAGCTCACTTGCTTTATCAGGGCGGCTTTTGGTCCAAGGAAGTTGAGTTTCTGAAAACGCTGCGGCGGCCATTGGAGCTGCTGCTGCTGGTGTTGCAGGTTGATTTGGGCTTGGATCTGAGAAGGGGTAAGCCCAATACAATCCGGTTGCTCAAGCCCAAATTGTTCGGGGACCTGACCCGAAAACCCTTGTGAAAAGATATGGGTATTGGAGGTGGAGCAACCATCTGGGTACATATTAGGCTGGGCCGTAACCGAAGGAGACAAACCGTAGGGACAAGAAGTGGAGGGAGAAGGAGAAGGAGAAGAAAAGGAGAGAGAATGAGAATTGTAGGTATCCTCATTTGTAGATAAAGGAAACGAAGAAGAAGTAGAAGCACTTTTAATAAAAGGATTAAGTGCTTCCATTAATTCACCACCATTAAAGAGATCTGATGGATTACTATTATTATCCCACAAATCCATTGTAGTTTCCATAAACTTCAACAAAACCTAATTCTTGCCAAAATTAAAGAATCAGGTAATTGTAAAAACAAAAATAAAATGCAGCTAATTAAAATAAGAAGGATGTAAAAGAGGGTTTCAAATAAGCAACCCTTTTTTCCTTTAAAATAACTAACAAGGCAAACAACTTAAGGGACCAAAAAAAGCCCTTGTTCTAGTTGATGAATACAAATTACACAAGATTTACACAACAAATGAATGATGAAAATAACAAAACTGGATCTCGATTCTGAAAACACCTGGCTTTCTTATATTCTCCCAAAAAACCAAATTCTTTTCTCTAAGTTTGCTTTTCAAACATGTTCTTGAAAATTCATAAATAAACAAACCCAAAAATCGGAATTAATAATCCTTTTGAAAGACAGATGATTAACAGAAAGGGATACAGAGAAGCGGGATGTTACAGAGGGGGGAGGGAGGAATAAATAAAATTAAGAAGCCAAAACAAAAATCTCTCGAAAGAAAAGAAAACGGCGTGTTTAAGTGTGTGAAAAAAAACCCCTCAAACTCACACTTTCTTCTGATCTGAGCAGCCGAGTTGTTGGGGGATTATATAGCAGCTCACCTGACCACGGCCTCGGTAATCACGATTTTCTCTTACTTATTTATTAAGCTTCCTTTTTCAAATTGTTCCAACTATATTGAATTATCTAGTGGGAGCGTTCCATAAAAGATAATTAAAGTATAAATTTGTTTTATATTTTATAAAAGATAAAGCGGCGCGGAGGTAATAGGAATCTATAATTTATATATCCAATTTTATAAAATCACACTCTTTTTTTTGTAATAATTCACTCAATTAAAAGTCTTTTACTTCTTATTTTACATAAAAGATAAATAAAATACATAATTTAATTTTAAATGTACACTTTTTTTGTTCTAAACTCTAGAATGATTGTTATTTTTTGAAAATTAATTTAAAATTGAGATAATTTATTAAAATTATAAAATAAATTAATATTATAATGAGTTATAATTTTTAAATAATTTATAATATTTATTATTATATTATATTAATTTTAAATTTAAAAATATTTTAAATTAATTTTAAAAATTTGATTTTAATTTTATATAATAAAACAGAAAGTATAATTTATTTTACTCTTAAAAATATTTAAGTTTGATCTACTATTTTTGGATTTTTTTAAATATAATTACATAAAGTTTATCATGGACAAAATAAAGAATAATATTATGTACATAAACTGTACACAAAAAATTATCACAATAGAACTCATATATTATTTACTAATAAAAATGTGTAAAATATTTAATTATATTTTTTCTCATTTTTTACCTCGTTTGTACATATTTTTTTGTATATAATTTGTGTCCATGTCATTATTCTAAAATAAAAACATATATGCTCCTATATTAATACCATTTGAAATTATAATATTACTATTAAATTTTAAAAAATTAATTTAAAATATTTTTAAATTGAAAATTGATACGATTTATTTAAATATTTAAAATAATAAATTTTATAATTAATAATATTTTTTAAATAATTTTAAATATTTATAGTTGTATTAACATAACTTAATTAAATTCATATTAATTTTAAATTCAAAAATATTTAAAATTATTATTTTTTAAAATCAGTATTAGTCTTTTTTTCAATGAATGGAGTATTTAACCTAACCAGCAGCTGCGTAGCTTCTTCTGCCTATATGACGCGAGAGTTATGACACGTAGGATGCTTACAGACAGGTGTACTTCTTTCGCTGGCAGCTGTCGGTACAATTCACATGGGTAGTACGGTTTGTTGACCATTTGTGTTCACACCGTCTTTGCTTAGGTTTGTCACGTTTAGTCTTCAAGACACTCCAGTCTTCATTAATGGTGTAGGTTTTTTTGACGGTGGAATTGGAATAAGGAGAGATCTTGAAGGGGCAAAATTGCTTTTCTATCCAAGTGCACATATTTGTTATTTTGTTTGGTTTTTAGAATTTAAACGTCTTATTTATTTATATAAATATAATTTTGTTATAATTTTTAAAAATAATTTATAATTTCATATTCAACGGATTATTTTTAGTACCTTGTGTTTGAGAATTTTGAAATTTAAATTGTTAGGGATGGACTCCAAAATCTTTATGGGCCTGTTCGTGTACTCCTTATAAGTCGGTCAACGAACTTATAAGGAGTTAAGTCAATAAGCTCGTTCGTGGTCAGCTTTTTTTTTGACTTATAAGTCGAAAAAAAAGTCGAAAAAAAAGCAAGTTCTTGGAACTTAAAAAAAATGACTTATAAGTCATTTTTTTTAAGTTGGTCAACTCTGTCGAAAAGACAAAACTGCCCCCTCCTTGTTTTTTTAATCTTCTTCTTACTAAAGGATATTTTAGTAATCTTTACATTTTACTTAACTTATAAGTCATTATTACCCGAACACATCCACAACTATTACTTATAATTCCCGACTTATAAGTAAAAATACTCCCGAACACTTTTACTTATAAATCTACTAAAATTTTAACTTATAAATCTACTCAAATGTTAACTTTAAGTCAAAAAAAAAAGTCATTCCCGAACGGCCCCTATGTGCATTCACGGAGTAATCTTTTGGAGAGTAGTTTTCTGACCCACTAACACTAGGTGTAGTCCCTCATATCCGCCTATCACTTAACGTAGACCCCTGCGCTGTTATGTGTTAAAGAAATAAAATTACACTCTTACTAATACTTATTTTTATACAGTGATAAACGTTTGATCCTTCATAAATATCTTATTTGATTAAAAGCCACCCAAACACATTTTTTCATCGCACCAAAATAAACAAGTCCTAAATCTTTAAATCTTTTAGTGAAACTTTAGATGAAAAAGCATTTATTTCCATCATTTTCTCACACTTGGTTCTTCTTTCAAAAATTTGGAACTTGCTATATGTGAAGAATTTTTTTGAAGTTTTACTCATTTACATGTCTTTTTTCACCCCTTACATAACTCATAAATACAATGTTAATGGGATTCAGCTCCTCTGAAATTCCTAGATTCCTATATAATCTAATATCCTCCAATAACTTTGTCTAAATATGTTTTAGTTTATTTAACAAAAATATTAATGTTTATAAAGCTTGATATCTAAAGCTCATTAGAGTTGAAATTGTTTTTTGTCTTGTAATAATTAAAAAACAATTTTTAATACTTATTTACTGTTAATGATTAACCTTTCACTGTTTTAAAGTATAAATAATTACTACATGATATTTTATGTTATTAAAGATAAAAAATATATATATTTACCACAAGTATAATTATTAAAATTCGGAAGTAATGAAATTGTGACAATAATGAATATGGTGTGACGACAACTGGAATGGCAATGGGAGAGTCGAGGATTATACATTTCATCCTCGATTTTATAAATATTATTCATATTCGCCTATCCTTCACAAGAATTAAAATTTAATAATCATTCTATCCCTATGGGGATTAAACTCCCACAAAAAATTTAAATCAACACATGGATTAATAATTTGAGATTTTTTTATTTATTTAAAAAAGACTAATTTTAATTATATTCACATTAATACATGCATGAAACGCAACCTTAACGCGCGCATGATAAAATTAATAAAAAAAAATAAATTAATAATAGTTTATTGAATCATATATATATATATATATATATATATATGCACACACATACATACACACACACAAAAGCAGATATTTTAATTATGTAATATATAAAAATATAAATATTAATTTAATTAATATATAATTATTTGAAGACGAGTACGATGAGTCAGGGAAACAAATTCATCCCCTCTATTTTCATACATAATTATTCAATAATTTTTCATTCTCATCATTAATCAAAATTAAAATTATCGTCTCACTTAAAATAGAGTATAAAAGTTGGGAACAGAATAAATTGGCATCCCTTATACGGCAGTTGAGCATGTGTGAGAAATTGAAGTCGTCTTAACTTGTTTTACTCTTCTTTTTGTTTTTAATTGTACAGCTGTCTCCGTAAGATGGAACCAGTTAACAACTGACTATGACATTACGCGGATAGAAGACTCTTTAGAGGAAAATTCACAACTTTCTTGCACTCTTAAGTCTAAATCATTCATCTCTTCCATAAAAGGTTGTATTGAACCATTATATAACCATTGACTATACTCATTCCATTATTACGGAAAAATTATTCTATATTTTTAAAATATCATGAATAATATATTCTTTCTTTTACATGCATGTTAGGTATTTTATAATAAAATTTACAGAAAACTCGTATACATATAAAAAAAAGAACAAATTATTTACCATACTCTAAGAATATAGAATAATTTCTCTATTAGAGGGAATATGGTACCATTATATCATCCTTGCTCGATTATATTAGAGTTATGTTTGTTTGTAAAAATATATTTGAAATTGAATTATTTATATTAATTTAACACTACTTTAGACTATTTTATTTCATAATGGGGAATTAATAGTCCTTTAAAATTGTCCTATAGATTATTATTTTTTATCATTCTTAAGGCTATTTATGTGAGATTATAATAACATAAAAAACTTGAGATTAACAGTCTCTCTTATTTTAAACTAGTAAATGACTTTATGGGACTAATAGTTTAATATTAAAGCATTAATAATCTCTTATTAAATAATTAAATAATATAAAATAATATTAAATTAAAATAAATAATTACATTTTAATATATTTTTTATAAATAAATATAACCTAAGAATTTAGAATTTGAACCATGTTTATTGCAGTGGTGGTTGGCCAAGGCCAATATTTCATCCTAGAAATCTTTGAATGAAATGATTGATAATCGATAATCCGAACTTATAATTTGATCTCAATTGTCATTCAAATATTTATTTCACCAGAAAGCAAATGAAGTATTATTCAATAATAATTATTATTATTACTATTATTCAAATCACAGCAATACTCTCAAGTCTGTCTTAAATTTATCAAAGCATACCATTGACCCATAATAACACGAAGAAACAATTTACCAAGATAAAAACCTAATGATTGTAACACATTGTTAGGATGTATATTTAACCAGGCTTGATTCGAGAATTTATATTGGGCTAGGTCCAATATACCGTCAGTCTGGTAGCCTTCCTGTTGGGCTTACAACACGTGGGTGGAAGATGAACCGGGTATACATCATAATTACCTAGCGTAATGGACAAAACCGTTACACAGGTAACCGTTATTCAGGTATGCAATATAAATTCCCAGTTGATAATGGAGAGAAGGATAACGCACTATTTTGCAATACTAGACACTCAAACCTCCATTGTTGACTTTTCCGATACCTTCACTAACACTCACACCGAAGGAGTCCATAAACAGTCCAAGCCGTTTGGACTTTTGTGCAGGTATTCTTACCGGACGACCAGCAGGACTGCCCGACAGAATCAGGCGTCAACATTGGCGCTAGAAGGAGGGCCTAGTAAAACTTCCATCAATTATCATTGACGTGAAAACTTCACAGTCGCAGAGTCATCCGCGACGACCACCTCTCTCCCAGTCTCACCAGGAGACGGCGGCAGATAAAGACCGCCACCTCCAGATAATCATCAACAGAAAGAAGGCTCTGGACCTCCAGCAGAAGGAGCTCGACAAACAGTATGAGGAATTAACCGAGACAGGCAATGATCTCTTGAGCCAGAGAGGCTCGGCCTCCCGCTCAGATCGCCATACCAGACGGGATGATAATCACACGAAACTCCGAGGGGGAGGAAACCGAAATCGCGGGAAGGAACCGGTTCACTCCAAGTCGATTTGGACAGCAGATTTGAGAAAATGAGCCAGATCGCCGATAAAGAAAGATCGGGAAGACCGACGTAGTCATGTGAGCCACTGGAGAATCTTCCCCCAACAAGGCTTCAGATAAGTACTATGGGTCCAAGAAAGCTCGATTCTCTCCATTCTTGAAAGATCTAGAAGAAGGCAAGATCGATCGAAGCCGCAAGGTCCCTACCTTGGAGATGTACGACGGAACAGGAGACCCGCATGATCACACTTATTCCTTCGAGCAGGCCATGCATTTTCATGGTCACGATGCAGTGGCAATGTGCCATTTGTTCTTATCCACTCTGAAGAACATAATTCTTTGGAGGTTGGTGTGGGATGGATGCAAATATTTGGCACTTATGACATTTTTTGACGAAGTATTTGGCATCTTCAAGCATTGTCGGCCAAAAATATCCTTATCGCAAAATTTTATGGGCAAGTGCCTTTGCTCTCACATGGTCCCCGCAGATTCCTTCGTGAATTTCCCGAAGTGCGTAATCGGATTCCCTAGGGTAAGGGACAAGTGAAATTTGTGATCGTCGCCATCGATTATTTCACCAAATGGGTAGAAGCCAAACCACTTGCCAAGATCACCGAGCATATATGTCTCCAATTCTTCAAAGAGCAAGTAGTCTACCGGTTCGGTATCCCGATGATTCTGGTTTTCGACAACGGACTTCAGTTTGTCGGTAAAATGTTCGAAGGGTTCTTAACAGAGCTTAACATTCAACATCATCGGACTTCGATAGCCCATCCACAGGCAAATGGACAAGTATAAGTTACTAACAGGACGCTTCTTCATGGCATAAAAAGAAGATTGGAAGATGCGAAGAGTGCCTGGCCCGAGGAGCTTTTGCACGTTCTTTGGGCCTACCGAACAACTCCTTGGACTACTACTGGGGAGACGCCCTTTAAGATGGCCTATGGTTCCAAAGTTTTGATACCTATTGAGATCGGGGTACCTTCTCCGAGGGTCTTAAACTTCGATGAAATTCTCAATAGCGAAGGTCTTCGGCTAAACCTCGACTTATTGGAAGAGGAAAGTGATTCAGTAGTCCTCAGATTGGCTGCTTATCAACAATGAACTGCTTCACACTTCAACAAAAATGTCAAAAGTAGGTCATTCAATGTGGGGCAAACTGATGCCAACATGGGAAGGACCATACTTAGTGATCGAAGTGTTGAGAGCTGGGACTTACAAGCTTCAGGGCATGGATGGAAAAAATGTTCCAAATACTTAGCATGCTTTTCAGCTTCGTAGGTATTATCAGTAGTTCACATTTTGTACTTAGTCAAATTTTGAGGCTATCATTGAAGCCGATAGAATTTTATACTTAGTCAAATTTTGAGGCTATCATTGAAGCCGATAGAATTTTGTACTTAGTCAAATTTTGAGGCTATCTTTTTAGCCGATAACCTGTTATCTTTTCGATATTAATGAGAATATTTTTTATCATTTGGTTCTTGTATTACTGTTTTGATACACACTTTAAAATTCATTTCCTAGCCTCATCGGATTTATATCCGATCAGGCTAGTGGGGGGTGAAGCAGTATAAGTAAACAGTTGTACATACAGATGATAGAATAAAACTCATGAGAAAAGATAAGTTATAGTCATTCAATTGATTAATTGATCAGAGGGTTACAAAACGTAAAAAAAATAAACAATGTCTTTACACATCAATCCTTGGGAAACACAATTCCCAGTTGATCGGGATCATGACCATACTCCTTAGAAAGCTCTCGAGCATATTCAAACCCATCACTGAATTCATTCACCACAGAGGCCAAGATGTCAGCCTGGAAGACGTCCGAGGCTTTGTATTCATCTATCACCTTTTGTTTAAGCTCGGGAATTAGAACGCTCGGGGAAGCGGAGGCAATCGGTCCTTTCAGCCACTCGGCTTCTTTAGCACCCCAACCTTCAACGATCAGTTCAACGTTGTCTTTGAGATTCTTCATCTGATCAGTTTGAAGTTGGATTATGTTTTCCGATTGGGCCAGGAGAATCTTCTGACTCTGGATTTGGGCTTCGAGCTCGTTCTGGTTTTTCTCAAGTTGGATTTTCTTGAGCTCTTTGACTTGCACCAAATCCATTGCATGGGCATTCGCCTTCTCCAGATCGATCAGTCGGGCCTTCAGGAAGTCGATCTCCTTGTCTTTTTCCAGATGAGCCTCCCGAGCCGATTCGTAGTCCTTTTTCATAATGTGGAAGGAGTCATAAAGGGTCTTTAGCTGGTCTTTGGTCTTCTGGTGGTTCTTCAGAGCCTCGGCATGCCCTTTGCTGCTTTCCTCAGCTCTTCTCTCCAGAGTTTTCTGCTCATCGGATACCTTCAGGAGAATTGCGTTTCCCTAAAAAGAAACGGTTAAACGATGAACAAGTCAGAATGTTAACCAATTCAAACAAGAAAATTTTGCAAGTAGATCCTTACCTTTGCATGGCAGGAGAACAACATCTCCATCAGCGTCTTCAGATCAGCCCCCTCGGTACCAGCTTCAGCAATTGGGATCATCGAGGAACCCAAGGCGTACATGTTAATCCCCTCCTCGGGTCTTGAACCTCCGGTAGGCATTGGGGGATCCATCGGACCGCCTTGGGTATTTGAGGGCTCTTGACCTTCAGCGGGTCTCTTTCCTTTATTTTTAGGAGGGGGAGCAATGGGTTCCTCCGACTGCCTGATGACGCTTTGCTCGGCGGGAGGAGTGGATGAGCTCCCTTGAGGAATGGAAGCCTGTTTGGTTCGTGCCTCCAACACTGACTTCAAAACCAGCCTCATCCTCTTTATTCTCGGTCTGCTAGCCCCCGAGTCTTCGGCAGCAGACTTATCTCCTTCGGTGGGCTTGATAATATCATCCACCTGAGAAGATCCCGTGGTCATCTCGGGATTGACAACAACTTGGGTGGAGTCCCTGGGCTTTGCAGCCCTAAAGCTCCGGCTCACCTTTAGTTTATCGGTGGCACTCATTTTGATCCTCGGGGCCTCAGCCGCCTCCAAAATGGCTTCATTGTTAGGATGTTTTCCTTGATCAGCCACTGCAATACAATCAGAACAGAAGAGTAAGTATATCAAAAGGGCATCAGAACGAAGAAGCAAGCACGAAAAATGACTTACGACCAAATGAATACAACCAATCTTAGTCGTCAAGGAGACTCCAGTCCCACTTCACAGATGGTCTCTTGGAATATAAGACCTCGAACTCTTCTAACCTTGCCCGAGAGATTCTCTTCGGATTTAGCTGGTCTTTGTTCGGGTCTGACCAAGGTCCGACCATCTCAGTGTCCGGTCCCTTTATGAAAAACCAATCCACGTGCCACCCTTTATTACTTGAGGGGGTCTCCATTAGGGTATCCCTTCCAGGGGTCTTTATTATCGTGTAAAATCCTTTTTCCTTATTATTAGTAATGGAAAAGAATTGAAAAAAGAAATCTATGGCTGGGGAGATCGACTCAGAAGAGCATAATGCAATAAAACTATTTATATGGATGAAAGAATTGAGAGATAGTTGGTTCAGGCTGAGCCCCGTCGTATGCAGTAACTCCAATACGAAGGGGTGAAGAGGGAATTAGACCCCATAGATCAGCGCCTGCCTATGGATCAGGATCCATTCATCCTCGAGCTGGTAGTACATCCTCTCCTCAGCCCCAGGCCTTTTGATTTCATACGTATTGGGGATATAGAATTCTGTTTGGGCTAAATCAAAATATTGGTTCCGGATAGAAGAAGGGATGTTGGTTACTCTATACTGGATATTAAAATACTTATTCCTATTGTACTCCTCTACATCCCTCATCCGGGTGACTACCACGGGTTTCCATGGTTGACCCACTGGGATCCCCGGTTCGACAACAGTAACTTCGTCTTCAACCCGTGTAGGCAAAGCTTGAGCCCTCGTATCTTGGGTACTTCTAGCCATTATGGGGTATTGAAGAAAAGAGGGTGAAGAACTTACTTGATTTTAAGAAGAAGAATTGGTTGAATATCGATCGGAAGACAACAGAGCAGGAATGATAGAATCTGGGCTGGGAATGGAATTTTTCTCTCTCAAACGTCCTTTCTTTCGTGATAGTTGCCTCTGGTAAAAACGACGATACACTTGAAGTGATCCTTTTTATCTTGTTTAGGCGTTGCAACGGTTTAGATGGAAACGATCTGACGGATGAGGCACATTCGCAGTATTTACTGCAGCGTAATAAATGCTCCTTCCCGCATAAGCTTTGCCAGCTAATTGGACACGGATTTCGAAATTAAAAAATAAGTTGTCAAACGAAACGTCTGTGTAAGCCTTGGGCCGGATCCGTTGGGTTGAAAAATAAAGTTTTGGGCTTGATTGGTATATTAGGGCCCAAAGCTTGAAACCCTGATTATAAAGGCCCAATGCCTTATCCAAAAGCTTCCTCATCGGTCTGATGCCTCCGGGCTCCCGATAGAGCTTTTATCTTCAGTTTGATACCTCCAGGTTCCCGAATGATATTTCCCATCGGACTGATGCCTCCGGGCTCCCGATGGAGGTTTTTCTCTTCGGAATGTTTCATTCTACTCCCCCAGCACATCCATATACTGGAGGAGTGATGGACAATGTTAGGGTGTATATTTAACCAGGCCTGATCCCGAAATTCACATTGGGCTAGGCCCAATAGACCGTCAGTCTGATAGCCTTCCTATTGGGCTTACAGCACGTGGGTGGAAGATGAACCGGGTATACATCATAACTACCTAGCGTAATGGACAAAACCGTTACACAGGTAACCGTTATTCAGGTATGCAGTATAAATACCCAGTTGATAATGGAGAGAAGGGTAACGCACTATTTTGCAATACTAGACACTCAAACCTCCATTGTTGACTTTTTCGATACCTTCACTAACACTCACACCGGAGGAGTCCACAAACGGCCCAAGCCGTTTGGACTTTTATGCAGGTATTCTTACCGGACGGCCAGCAGGACTGCCCGATAGAATCAAGCATCAACATACATAAACTCAAAACATGAACAAATATTTAAACTCAAAAAATTAAACCCAAACACAATCCACCTAAACCCTAAAATTAAAAATAAATTTTATTAACTATAGTTAAATTTGACTACGTATTTATTTCTTTTATACATAATAATAGTATACTCAAACAAATATGTAATTGTGAGATACTTTTTTTTAGTTAGAATAACTAAATTAACATTAATAATTAATTAATATAATTAGCATTAACAATAAAATTGAATAATATTAAACTTAAAGTAGATTAAACTAAAATTAATTATATATTAAAACTTAAACAATGAGTACTTCAAAAGGAAAAATAAATTATAAATAAACACCTCAAAAAGAAAATCCAGGAATAGGTCAATTGAAATGATATACAGATAAAAAAAAAATCCTGCTTCTTCGTTTTTTTTTAAAAATAAAAATAAAATCTTCTTCTATTGAAAGGGCCACTGCTGGTCTCTCTCTCTCTCGTCAAATGGGTTTCTTATTTCTTAGTTAGGATCTCCAAATTATGTATTTTCAACTGTGTAATTATTCGATTTCAGTACTTTGTATTTGTACATGCTGTTCTGTTAATGAATTATGGTATTAATATTGTACCTGAATTTAATTTACACTTAATAGTATTTAATTTAATGTAATTTAGTTTTACTTTTAGACACAATTTACTTTTAATGAAATTTAGTTTTAATATAACTTATTTTCAATATAATTTACTTTTAATATTATTTCTTCTCAATGAAATTTAGTATTAATATGATTTATTTTCAATGCAATTTAATTTTAATATGATTTATTTTAACTCACTTTAGTTTTAATATGATTTATTTTTAATGAAATTTTCCTTTGATTTAGTTTTAATGCATTTTTGCTCTAATGTTAATATAATTTATTTTGCAATTTATTTAAAGAGAATTGATATTTTCAAAAAAGAAAATTTATAGTTCTGCAGCGTCTCACTCACATGAATAGTAAATAGATTCCGCTTTTATGTGAGTGAAGTATTGCGAAACTATAAATTTTATTTGTGAAAATATCAACTTTTTATCTTAATGTTATAATACATTGAAAATGTAAAGTAACGAGTGAAACAATATATGAAGGGCAGAATAATCTTTACAAATTAAAATTAACGGTATGAGAGAAAAATCGCTAGCAGATATCGTTGTGAAACTTGAAGTCAAACTATAGCCGGTGAAATGATAGTTTTTGAACTACAATTTGAGTAAACCACTTGTGGTTGTTTGAATTTTACATCACTTGTGGTTGTTTGAATTTTACTATAATATTTATTATTTTTAATATTTTTTCTGTTCCATATTATATGATCATTGTTGAAATTTAAAAATCAACTTAGGAGACTTTTATATTCTAAATTGACATAAATTCTATTAATTTTAATCAATACAATAGTAAATATTGTAAACTATTTAAAAAATATTACTCATTTGCAGTTTTATTATTTTATAATTTTTTATGAGTTATCTTGATTTTAATTTTAAAAATGTCTCAATTTAATATTTAAAAGTCAATAATAATTATATAATTTAAATCGGAGGAAGTATTTAGTATAAAATTTGATGTGTTTTAGATATATTGATGGATTATTAGGTTGTAATCGAAATTGCGGTTACTAAAATTATAAAAACTAACATAACTATTTTTTACGGTTTGATTTTTTTGCTTACTTTTGGTGTTCCATTTTTGTTTGCTCATCCCTAATTATAAGGCCCAAAAATATTTCTATAGATATAAAAGAAATAATTCATAAAAAGGCTATCTATAAATGCATAAATGTAATATTTATATATTTGATTAAGAGATATAATAATACTTTGTTTAATTGATTAGGAAAAATTGTCAACTTTCTTGCATTCTATTCATCTACTGCATGAAAAGTTATCGTCTCCATCCCTAAAAATATGTCAATAAATATAAAAGAAATTCATAAAAGGATATTGCAAATTGAATAAATTTAATATGAAATACGTATAGATATTAATTTACCTTTAAAAGTATATTTGGATAGTGTTAACCAATTGTAAAAAGACCAATGTCTCATATATGAACTTATATCGGATCTAAGGTGAAATTATCCAGGAGTAGAGTCTAACGGTACGTTCTTCAGATTTTATTCGATTTTTTTTTTTATAGGTGTTCGATCCAAATATAATTTTGCATTATTTGCTCAAATTTGAATTCAACGACTTGTTTTATTGTATGCGAGTTTGACTTAACTCGACTCGTTTTTTAATAGAATTATTCGTGAGCATCTGAGACGTATACAAATTACAATTAGATCATTTATATTATAATAATATAGATAAAATTAATTTAGTCAATTATTTGACATAAATTAAATTTAAACTCTTCAAATTAGATCTCGATTTTTGTAAAAAATAGTGAAATGACATATATTATCACTATTGAATCAATTGATGGACATACACGAAAAATATAAAAACCCTATCACTTCTCAAAATATATGGATAATCTAATTGTTGTATAATATATATTAAATAAATAGAGTATACTCGATATTGTATACGAGTAAGAATTAACGAACTTGTATCGAGTAGAGATTATGAGATAACAAAAATTCGATATTCTAAATGAGAGAACAATAGATAAGTATATTCGACTCGTACAAGTGTCTAAGTATTAAATTGGATTCGAATTCAATTCATTTTAGTATCAAATTTAAGTCTCGCGTAAATTTTTTGAATCTTGAATCGATCTCAAACTGAGTTCAAAGCACTCAGATTCATTTTCAATCCTAATTGGATCCATGGTTAGTTGGAAGCTACTTTGTACTCTCTATTCTATCTTGTATTTTTCTTAATTTGTATAAAAAGAATGAAGGGAGCTAAGGTTTTTGTTATTAATACTCTCTCTTTTCAAAATATAGAATCTATATTAACTTTTTAAAGTAAAATTAAAATATTTTAAATTTAAAATTAGAACAAATTTGAATATTTTTTGCTACAAAATTATGAAAATTGTAAACTATTTAAGAAACGCTACTAATTACGAAATTTATCTTATTAACAATTTAAATTACTCATATTAATTTTGAATTATAAAAAATCTCATATTAATTTTGAAACACCAAACTTGATTTTCTATTTTGGAAGGGGGTCTAAAGTGACACGATATTTTCAGTTTCTTCAACAAAATTCTATTATCATATCATCAATATTAACCTAACAATTTATTATTTTTACGGATTAACATTAAACAAAAATACTGTTAGTATCTGCATGATTAAATTTGATGATAACTTAATGTTGTAATGATATGATCAATGCTTAATGTATATTTGTAAAGATTGTTTTTGTAAAGTCTTTATTTAATTCGTATTGTATAAGGACTTAGTTTAGAAAATATCAAATTTATTAGGTTGATTTTATGACAAAAAATTATTGTATAGAAATTTAAGATTTGAAGATCATATTGAAAGAAGATAAGTTCAGAATCGTATTGCTACATCATAATCGCATTGTAAGTTCAGAATTGTATTGCCATATCAGAATTGCATTAAAAGTTCAGAATCGTATTGCTACATTAAAATCGCATTGCAAGTTCAGAATCGTATTGTAAGAGCTGAATCGTATTGCTAAGTCAAAATCATGTAGTACAAGTTAATTCGTATGGAGGCTCTAATTACATTACATAATCAATTTAGTTTGTAGAGTGAAAGCTGTCAGAATACTGACAATGTAAACATCAGATGTTGAAGGGCTTGATGTAAATCTTTCCAAGTTAAAGTTAAAATCTAGTGTTCAGAAATATCTGTGTTTACTGGCTAATTGACGCAGAAAAGTCAGTCAAAAAATTTGCTCTCATGACAGAAATCTCTGGAATCAAGACAATAAATGAGCAACGAATATCTTACAACGGGAGGATTTCAAGAAGTCTATAAAAAGAAGAGTAGAATTCAAGAAAAGTAGAGATGAGATACTGATCAAAAATTGAAACTTTGAAAAGCTCAAATATTCACTCTTTATAAAAAGCTAAAATATCTCATTCAAGTTACTAAGTACTTGAAAAGAAGAATCGTATTGCCAACTTAGCAGTAAAATCATAACTTCACATCACTTATTCGAAGGGACTGAGTGTCCAGGTGTGCCGAGACTAAGTGAAAGGGACTGAGTGTCCAGGTGTTCCGAGACTAAGTGACTCAAAAGGACTTAGTGTCCAAGTGTATCGAAACTGAGTGACTCGAAGGAACCATAGTTGTGACGCCCCCAAATTTGGGTCTAAAATACCCGGATCCGGTCATCACGATCCAATACAAACATCCACCTCTAAACAACATACAATAACTAAGTGCGGAATAATAAACATATGTTGTTCATTCAAAAGGTGTTACTAGTCCTAAGATACGATAACCTTACACAAAAGCACACAAATACCCTTAATAAAGTACTTAGGGTTTATATTACATAACAAGTAATTTAGTTAACTAAAAGGCTGTATCCTGAAGTCTTTCACTTCATCTTTCTCTTAACCTTGTTCTTCCCAGAAGTCTCGGGTTTCGCTGCAATAAGGTTTCATAATATAGCAAGGGTGAGCAACTAGTTTGCTCAACAAGTTTAAATAACAATAAGAAACAATATATCATGAATGAAAGGGAATAGCTGAATAATTCAATAATATGAATAACATAAGCAGGAATAATGATTTGCTTTTAAAATTAAGATAGTCAAATAGACTATGAACTATAAATATCCACTGGAGTCAATAGCAGGTTGACCCAATGGTTACTACTAGAAATATGTATCCGAGGGGATCAGTCTCAGTACAATATGTGTATGCATAACATTTAATTTCCGTGTTTTGTACCTGATATTAAATATAGGGTACTCCCCTATAATAAAGGGGTATTCATAATAGTCTAAGAATCCGCATCTTCAATGATTTAGATAGCTTTTAAAATCTTTAACATAAATGTCTAGCCGAACAATGGCTTAGACCTACTTTGAACAGTTCTTTAAACAGTAGAACAATAATTGAGTACAAGTCAAGGACTGTACAATATCAAGTGCAACAAGTGCGAATAACAACAATATCGATGTGGAATAATTGTAAAGTAATTAAACCACTCAAAGCATGCTTGGAATTACAGTTCAAACTTAACTAAATAATTTGCTCAATGAAATGAGTTTAGAGATAAAGAACTTGTCTGTCTGCTCAACTACAATTAATGTCTAGCTTTAACTAACTGACTTTGAAAGACCTAACATTAATAAAATTGGTCTAATAATTAGTACGACGTATTTGCACAACTATACGCTCACTAAGGAACTTATCTATCACATAAGTACTAACACATAATTTATATCAGTCAAAACAATATTATTAACATTATAGACCCTCAATCATATTAGGTTAATAATTTAATAAGTTAGAAAATATTTTTCTTAAGTGTTGGACACTTATTAAACCCTTAAACAACTTATTATAATTGTTTAATTAAATCATAATTAAATTCAAATTATTTTTTTAACTCAATCTCTATTTAATTACTATTTAATCTTGATTAAATAGAAATTAATTAATTAATTTTAGTTATTATTTAAAATAAATAATAACTAATTGTACTTACTTATTATTTAATAATAATTAAATAATAAATAATTATTGATTTAATTTTAACATTCTTTAAATTAATATTAATCAACTAATAATTAAATAAGTAATTAACCCCACTTATTATTTAATTTAAGGAAATTAAATAATAGTTTACTAATTTTATCCTCTTTAATTATTATTTAATGTCAATTAAATAATAATTAATTATTTAATTACTTTTAATTATTATTTAAGGTTAACTAATACTCAATTTATTTATCCTTATTTATTATTTAAATTAAATCATAAATTATTAATCTAATAACTTAATTTCCATTAATCATTATTTAATGTTAATTAAATAATAATTAATTACTTAATTATCCTTATTTATTATTTAAATAATAATAAATAATTAATTTATAAATTTTTACCTCTCTTTAATTATTATTTAATAGAAATTAAATAATAATTGCTAATTTATTACCTTTATTTATTATTAACATTTTAAATAATAAATAATTAATAAAAATTTTATTTATTTAGCTTAACCATGATTTAGCTAACTAGATTAATATTTAAATATTAAAGTTAATAAAAATATCATCCCAAATATCATTTTTGTATTATTATTATTATTATTATTTTTGTTATAATTTTAAATTAATTTTTAAACATTTAAATTAATTAAAAATATGCAAAATGGCAATTCTGTAATTAAACCGAAAACTGATCCGAGGGCAAAATAGCAATTATGCAGAAAAACGAACGGAGGGGTAGTATGGTAATTTCGTCGAAATTTTACTACCGCGCATTGCGCGCGTAGCAAAAGAAACGACCCAAAATGTTGTCATTTTAAATAACCAGCAAACGGTTTTCGCGCATAATGCGCGGAGTAAAAATTTTCTGAGCCAAACGATGTCGTTTGGCTTCGCGTCTGTCAGCCAAAAAGCTGGCGCGTATTGTGCGGCCATTTCCCTTTTTTTTTTTTTTTTCTTTAGCAGAATGTGAACAATGTCCGTCAATACACACTTTAATAAAAATTATACCATCAAGTAAGCTTTAACTCCTCAATAAAAATCCAAAAAATTTACCAATCACTTAATATCAATTTATAACATGAAAATTTAATTTTTCACGATTTAATATCATTTTTTTTTATAAATTTTTTTACATCACATAAACTACCACAAATCATAACTTTTTATGTATAACTCCATTTTGAGTGATTCAAACTTTGTTTTTCTCATAATTTAATGTTATATAATATTAGAACATCAAACCTAAGTTTTATAAAAATATTTTTGGTCATAAATTCTAAGACTTATTTACACACTACTAAACACATGGTTTTAGCATACAATATATACTAAAATACAAACCAAGCATATTAAACTCAAGCATGACATAAATATTACTAATACACATTACTAACCATATTAACATGTTTATACCAACATTATGATTTATTTAAATAAAAAAATAAAGCTACATTTAAAATAACTATTACCTTGTTTTAATGACTATCTTCCTTTTTCTTCCAAAATAGGTGATGAGGTTTGAAGGCATGAACAAAATGAACTCCTCCTCCTTCTTTATCCTTGCTCTCTCAAATATTTTGCTCTCACTAAAATTTTCTCCCCACTCTCTCTTTTGGACTTAGAAAAATAAAATGAAGTGCAATGTCTTACCAATGCAAGTATACTTGAAAATAATAGATACAAAAATTATATCTAAAACTCTAGACCATCATATGCTAGCTATTGGATACTTACACAAGCTAAACATATTAGGTGAAAAGAGGGATGGTGCATGTACTAAAAAAAACCATACAAGCAATCCAATTATTAAATAAATGAAAAAATAAAATATCAAACATCTCACTCATAAGCATACACGGCTGATGACCACATTCTTGTCCCAAAAAGGTTGTCCCATGTAATTACTTTAATAAATAATAGTTACATAATTTAATTTCAAGTAGGTTCATGCTTTGGGCTTTATTTAAAAATACCAATTGGACTCCTATTAAATTATTGGGCTACTAGTTTGTCAAATTTTATTATTCTTCACTTGGGCTACTAATTGATCCATGTTGGGCTAATTCAATAATTTACACATTAATTATTTAATCCATAATTAAATAAGTAATTATATTGAATACATAATTAAATACTCTAACCCATTAGTATTAAATTACTAAATAGACTAATAAATATTATTATTAATATTTCACATTATTTACATTAATTAATAATCATATTAATTAATGTATTATATTTAATTAACTCATTATATTCAATTTAATTAATAGGAAACTTATCAATTATTTTAATATTAAAACTTTAGGGTGTGTTCACTAATATTAGTGACCCCCTTTAATTAATTCTAGTAATTAATCACGTAATCATTTAATCACGTAATTAATTAATCACATAAAAAGATTTAAATAATTTCGTAAAACTAACTCGATAGAATTTAAATTAATAATTTAATTAATAATGATGTGGAAATTCTAGGACATTACAATAGTGGTTCACGTAATCTGAATTAATCGTTTCGCAAGTAGCTCTGATACCACTGTTAGGGTTTCGACACAGTGAAAGCAGCGGAATTTAAAAAAAATTTCCGAAACCCTAAGACAGGATCCATGCGAAAACAGATTAATCAGAGGTTTAGATTATTTTACCGATTATCTGAGATGTTGAGAAGACGATGGAATTCTGGAACGGATTCGAATCTTCAACGCAATCCAGCGACTGCGTCTCTACAGTATCCACACGAACGCTCCGCGAATCGTCCCACGATCTGCAGCAAAAGGAATCTGCGGTACTAGCCACCAAGATCAGGATTTCTAACCTATTTTTCTCTCTAGCCTCTTTCTGAAAGCGGCTAGGGTTTTAGTTTTTTTTTCCTTACATAACTTTTAGACTACTGATATATCATATATATAGTAGTTAATAGGAATTAACTAAAACCTAAAATAAATAGAAAAATAAAATCCGAATTTATATATATTATATTTAATTAAGTCTTACTTAATTAATATACATATATACAAATTATCCTATTAATTTAAATTCGTAATTTTTTAAATACTATCAATCATATTGACATATTTAAAATACTTACAATTTAAATTAATTCCCTTTTAATTACGTTCTAAGTGTGTGACCCTATAGGTTATTATTATGTTGGCAATAATTTTAAAATCATATTATAAAATTATAAACAGTGAGCGGCATCTAGTAATGCATCCCTGCTACCCAAATAATAATAAGATCGGTGATTCGATACAACCTTTTCGTGACCAATGTTTCAATGTAATTTAATCCTTTTAACCTTATATCCTAGATTAAACTCGAGGCATGGAATGTGTCATACTCTTCATAATTTAATCTGAGTTTTCTTGATCAATGAGTAGACTATATGAAACAAATCAATATTTGAGCATGGCCATGCATTTCATAGTCCTACTCAATCAAGAGGCCTATGGATATCACCCCTAATATATAGGAGGGTTAAATTCCATCTAGATCACTCATATTCCTCACACGATTCATGATGTACCCAATAATCACCTTTATTGTCCACCATATTAAAGGTGACATTTGATGATATCAAAGTACACAAATTCTCGTGTAATAATATAGTGACTTCAGGTCGGAGGATCATTACATCATTGTCACAATAAGAATTTCTTATGACACTTTGCATAATGCTCCATGTAGAATTCTCATGGTGGGTCAGTCCAGTACATTGTTCTCTAACATGTACCTATGCATTGACTCAAATATCTCATATATTTATGACCAATGAGATTTGGCCATCAGTCAATCCACATACTAGTCTCAATGCATCGTTGTTGTCCCATTAACAATGATACTCGACTAGGGACATTTAAGAACAATGATACTAATTATAATTATATAATCTCATGTTCAAGTCACATACTTAAAGCTATATAATTCGTATCATTATTCTAAGGGCTTTTATTATGTTAACATTTATATAACGCAGTAAATGAAATCATAATAAAATAATCCATTTATTCAATCAAATATAATATCAAAAATGTTAAGCAATTACATCAAATAATTAGCCTCTAGGGCATAAACTCTAACAATCTCCCACTTGCACTAGAGCCAATCACTCATGTATCTAATACCCATGGAACTAGTGTGACCTTCGTGCTTCTGCTGCGACAAAGCCTTGGTCAGTGGATCTGCAACGTTATTATCTGTTGGCACTTTGCATATATGTACATCTCCTCTATTAATGATTTCACGGATGAGATGGTACCGCCTAAGTATATGCTTGGATCGTTGGTGAGATCTGGGTTCCTTAGCCTGTGCAATGGCTCCATCATTATCACAGTATAACTCAACTGGATCAACAATGGTTGGAACAACACCAAGTTCAGTGACGAACTTTTTAATCCATACAGCCTCCTTGGCTGCACTAGAAGCAGCAATATACTCAGCCTCTGTTGTAGAATCGGCTACTGTCTCTTGCTTCGAACTTTTCCAGCTAACAGCACCACCATTAATGCAAAACACAAAACCTGACTGAGACTTATAGTCATCACTGTCAGTCTGGAAACTAGCATCTGTGTAACCCTTTACTGCTAGTTTATCTTCACCTCCATATACCAAGAATGAATCCTTAGTCCTTTTCAGGTACTTGAGGATATTCTTGACTGCTGTCCAGTGACCTTCACCTGGATTCGACTGGTATCTGCTCGTCATGCTCAAAGCATACGAAACATCCGGACGAGTACATATCATTACGTACATGATAGATCCAATTGCCGAAGCATAAGGGATCTTTCTTATACGCTCCTCATCATCTTGTGATTTAGGACATTGGGCCTTAGAGATCTTTACACCATGAGTCATGGGTAAGTGTCCTCTTTTTGCCTCTTGCATGCTGAACCGTTTCAGCACTTTATCAATATATGTACTTTGACTTAGGCCGAGCATTTTTCTTGATCTATCTCGATAGATCTTGATACCTAAAATGTAGGTTGCATCGCCCAAATCTTTCATGGAGAAACATTTTCCTAACCATGTTTTTACAGCCTGTAAGGAAGGAACGTCATTCCCAATAATTAATATGTCGTCTACATATAATACCAGGAATATAATCTGACTCCCACTAACCTTCTTATAGACACAAGGTTCATCTTCATTTTTTATAAAGCCAAACTCTTTTACTGCTTCATCAAATTGAAGATTCCAACTCCGAGAGGCTTGCTTCAATCCATAAATGGATCGCTGCAGCTTACATACCTTTCTAGCATCCTTTGAAGTGACAAAACCCTCAGGTTGTGTCATGTACACATCCTCAAGGAGATTTCCATTAAGGAAAGCAGTTTTGACATCCATCTGCCAGATTTCGTAATCATAAAAGGCTGCAATAGCAAGTAAGATCCTGATGGATTTAACCATTGCCACTGGAGAGAAGGTTTCATCATAGTCAACACCTTGAACTTGTTTGAAACCTTTTGCTACCAGTCGGCCTTTATAGGTTTGTACATTACCATCCATGTCGGTTTTCTTCTTGAAAACCCATTTGCACCCGATTGGTTTTACCCCTTCGGGTGGATCAACCAAAGTCCATACTTGGTTAGTATACATGGAGTCCATCTCAGATTTCATGGCTTCAAGCCATCTCTCAGAATCTGGTCCATTCATAGCTTCTTGGTAGGAAGCAGGCTCATCCTGATCTATGAGCATCACATCGCCGTTTTGAGTCACAAGAAATCCATAATATCTCTCAGGCTCTTGGCGTGTCCTACTAGATCTACGAATGGCTTGTGTAATTTGAGCAGATTCACTTTCCACAATATCTTGTGGTTCCTGCTCATGTTCCAACTCAGGTTCAATGATATTTTGTGGTTCACGAATTTCTTCGAGTTCTACTTTCCTCCCACTGTTTCCTTTAGAGACAAATTCTCTTTCTAGAAAAATACTAGTTCGAGCAACAACCACTTTGTTCTCAGAAGGTTTGTAGAAATAATACCCTTTTGTTTCCTTAGGGTATCCCACAAAATTACATTTGTCAGATTTGGGTCCGAGCTTGTCAGAAGCCAGACGTTTTACAAATGCCTCGCAACCCCAAATCTTCATGAACGACATACTAGGACGTTTCCCAGTCCACATCTCATATGGTGTCTTTTGAACCGTCTTCGTAGGAACACGGTTAAGTGTGAATGCAGCTGTCTCTAGGGCATGACCCCAGAAGCTTATTGGAAGATATGCATGACTCATCATTGATCGTACCATGTCCAACAAGGTGCGATTTCTCCTCTCAGACACACCATTCCATTGTGGTGTTCCAGGTGGAGTGAGTTGTGATATAATACCACACTCCTTTAGAAGGTCATCAAAATCTTGGCTTAAGTATTCACCACCTCGATCGGATCGAAGGGCTTTTATGCTTTTGCCAAATTGGTTTTGAACTTCATTCTTGAATTCCTTGAACTTTTCTAAGGATTCGGATTTGTGTCTCATAAGATACACATATCCATATCTACTAAAGTCATCAGTAAATGTAATGAAGTAATAGAACCTACCTCTTGCTAATGAACTCATGGGTCCACATACATCACTATGTATAAGTCCCAATATATCACTAGCCCGTTCACTGTGACCAGTGAAAGGGGCTTTAGTCATCTTACCTAATAAACAAGATTCACATTTCTCATATGATTCAAAATCAAATGAATCCAAAAACCCATCTTTATGGAGTTTGGATATGCGTTTCTCATTTATATGGCCTAAACGACAGTGCCAGAGATATGTCGGATTTGAATCATTTGATTTAAATCGTTTTGTATTTATGTTATAGATATGCATCTCTAAAGCAAGAATATAAAGACCATTAAACAATTGTGCAACACCATAACATATTTCATTTAAGTAAAACGAACAACTGTTGTTCTTTATTAAAAACGAAAAACCTTTCTTGTCCAAACAAGAAACAGAAATAATGTTTTTGCTTATAGCAGGCACAAAATAACAATCCTCTAATTCTAATACTAGCCCAGTGGGCAAAGATAAATGATAAGTTCCTACGGCTAGTGCAGCAACTTTTGCTCCATTCCCAACTCGTAGGTCAACCTCTCCTTTCGCCAAAGTCCTACTCCTTCGGAGTTCCTGCACATTAACACAAATGTGAGAACCACATCCAGTATCTAATACCCATGATGTAGAAGTAGACAAATTGACTTCTATAACATATATACCTGAATCAGAAGTCGTACTTCCTTTCTTTTTCTTCAGTTCTTCCAGATATGCATGACAATTCCTTTTCCAGTGTCCAGGTTTTCCACAAAAGTGACAATCACCTTCTTTAGCTACCCCACCTTTAGGTTTTAAAGCCTGTTTGTTTTTGAAATTGGGTTTGGCACCAGATTTAGATCCTATCTTCTTCTTGCCTTTCCCTTTTCCCTTAGCATTCCCCTTTTGTACCATCATTATGGGATCGGGTCCTGCCTTTTTCATGTTGTTCTCGGCAGTTCTTAACATGCTCAACAACTCAGTAAGTGGTTTCGTAATTTCATTCATGAGGTAATTCATGACAAATTGCGAGTAGCTGCTGTTCAAAGATTGTAAAACTAGATCAGTTTGGGCTTCCGCAGTAATCGGAAAACCCAACCTAGCAAGGTACTCAATATACCCAATCATTTTCAGAACATGTGGACCAACTGGATCACGTTCACCCATCTTGCAGTGATACAACGCCTTGCTTGTATCATACCTCTCCTGTCGAGCATGCCCTGCGAACAATTTCTTGAGATGCTCGATCATCTCATAAGCATCCATTAACTCATGTTGCTTCTGAAGCTCAGAGTTCATAGTTGCTAGCATGAGACAACTCACGTCTAGAGCATCATCTTGATGCTTCTTGTAAGCATTATGCTCTGCACGTGGTGCAGTGTTAGCTGGTGCTGCAGGAATGGGCCCATCAAGGACATAGAGCTTGCGCTCTTGTTTGAGGACAATCCTCAAGTTCCTATGCCAGTCTAGGAAATTAATTCCACTCAGCTTTTCCTTCTCAAGGACTGATCGTAGTGAAAGACTATTTGTGTTGTTGGTTGCCATTGATATCTACAATTTATAAGTGCAAAAATAATAAGTCAAATTGCAGAGTTTTGATATTATGTAATTGATAATAGTACATTTCAAATATACCTCCCACTATTTTAATCAAATTAATAGCCCTCACCATTAATTCGGAAAGCATTTTTTTTATTAAATCTTTCTAGTGAGCTAAGATCCATATTTTATTACGCCTTAAGTTAGCTTTGGCTAATCTCTTAAAACATAATTATTTAGGTAGACAACCATTTGTCAATTATATCATATATAACTCTTAGATAGTTTGGTGAACAACATTTGTTCTAGTCCATCTAATGGTACCTGCCAAACTCTATGCCTCTAAGTCCACAATCCTATTAAGATAACTTAGTTAAGTCGGGCCCAATGCTTTTAACATTTTGGATATCACAATTATCCTATCGCATCTTACCAAGATAAATGGGGTACTTTACTTTGGCAAACCTACATTCATTGATCAAGGTCTTGATGAGTGTCATTCATTGGAAGACATCTGATTTAGACTTAATAATTTTATGAGGGATTTTATTAATTAATTTAGATCTCACCAATTTTAATCTTATTAAGCATGCACGTTATTTATCATAGCATATCGTATACAAGCATAAATAAAGTGCAAAAATTAAACGTGTCACAGTTATGGCCCAACCCTATGTCAATCATTTCAAGCTAATGAAAAGATTGAAGGTCAGTCTATGGTGGTAAAAGGTCTTCAAAATAGTAGCTTCGTTGGACCTTCCTCGTTCACGTGTGTCTCCTCTCCATCGTCATCTTGTCTTCTTGATTACACTTGTACATTACATGTTATAAAGAAACCTCAAGTTACATTCGAGGGGATTTAGATGAGAAGAGAATATTACATCAGAATATAGAAAGGCACGACATGCAAGCCGTATTTTAAAAAAAAAACAAAAAACCACTAATCCTATGGGTCAAAAGAGCCATAACTGTGCACCATGCATATCACAATAAGCACATAACATAATTTATATCATTTAAAGAATATTATACAAAATATTTTGGGGTCACGACCATCGTGCGCTACGGCGGGGGGGGGGGGGGGTCCAAGGGGGGACTCCCCCCCTGGCGGTGGTCTCGCTGACCGGTCAGCGAGCGGGGTCGGGGGCAGCGCCCCCGAAAATTTTTTCCAAACTACAATCTGAATTGTAGAATTCCTGAACTGCAGATTGTATACGAATCTCGGAACCAATTCCAAAATCATATATAATCTGCCATGCAAATTGTATATGAATCTCTGAAACAATTCCAGAATCATATACAATCTGTCATATTAAACAATATACCCAGAACAATACACCCAGAACATATCATATATGTCCAGCTTCGTTTAATCATATTAAACCGAATCTTTATACTTCTAATCCAATTAGAAAAGAAGTTGTATTGTTCTTCCACCTTATAGAATACGATTAACAGAAACCATATACATGCATATATTTCAGATTTCCAGAATACGCATACATGTAAAATATCATATATTTAAACTCAGATCGGTAAACATGCATCATCATATATCATATATATCGAGTACAATTAAATCACGTAATCTGAATTAATCATTTCGCAAGTAGCTCTGATACCACTGTTAGGGTTTCGACACAGTGAAAGCAGCGGAATTTAAAAAAAATTTCCGAAACCCTAAGACAGGATCCATGCGAAAACAGATTAATCAGAGGTTTAGATTATTTTACCGATTATCTGAGATGTTGAGAAGACGATGGAATTCTGGAACGGATTCGAATCTTCAACGCAATCCAGCGACTGCGTCTCTACAGTATCCACACGAACGCTCCGCGAATCGTCCCACGATCTGCAGCAAAAGGAATCTGCGGTACTAGCCACCAAGATCAGGATTTCTAACCTATTTTTCTCTCTAGCCTCTTTCTGAAAGCGGCTAGGGTTTTAGTTTTTTTTCCTTACATAACTTTTAGACTACTGATATATCATATATATAGTAGTTAATAGGAATTAACTAAAACCTAAAATAAATAGAAAAATAAAATCCGAATTTATATATATTATATTTAATTAAGTCTTACTTAATTAATATACATATATACAAATTATCCTATTAATTTAAATTCGTAATTTTTTAAATACTATCAATCATATTGACATATTTAAAATACTTACAATTTAAATTAATTCCCTTTTAATTACGTTCTAAGTGTGTGACCCTATAGGTTATTATTATGTTGGCAATAATTTTAAAATCATATTATAAAATTATAAACAGTGAGCGGCATCTAGTAATGCATCCCTGCTACCCAAATAATAATAAGATCGGTGATTCGATACAACCTTTTCGTGACCAATGTTTCAATGTAATTTAATCCTTTTAACCTTATATCCTAGATTAAACTCGAGGCATGGAATGTGTCATACTCTTCATAATTTAATCTGAGTTTTCTTGATCAATGAGTAGACTATATGAAACAAATCAATATTTGAGCATGGCCATGCATTTCATAGTCCTACTCAATCAAGAGGCCTATGGATATCACCCCTAATATATAGGAGGGTTAAATTCCATCTAGATCACTCATATTCCTCACACGATTCATGATGTACCCAATAATCACCTTTATTGTCCACCATATTAAAGGTGACATTTGATGATATCAAAGTACACAAATTCTCGTGTAATAATATAGTGACTTCAGGTCGGAGGATCATTACATCATTGTCACTATAAGAATTTCTTATGACACTTTGCATAATGCTCCATGTAGAATTCTCATGGTGGGTTAGTCCAGTACATTGTTCTCTAACATGTACCTATGCATTGACTCAAATATCTCATATATTTATGACCAATGAGATTTGGCCATCAGTCAATCCACATACTAGTCTCAATGCATCGTTGTTGTCCCATTAACAATGATACTCGACTAGGGACATTTAAGAACAATGATACTAATTATAATTATATAATCTCATGTTCAAGTCACATACTTAAAGCTATATAATTCGTATCATTATTCTAAGGGCTTTTATTATGTTAACATTTATATAACGCAGTAAATGAAATCATAATAAAATAATCCATTTATTCAATCAAATATAATATCAAAAATGTTAAGCAATTACATCAAATAATTAGCCTCTAGGGCATAAACTCTAACAATAACTTCCGACTTGCATCAATACATGAAGTGGTTCAGGATTCTATCAAAAGATTATTCTCTTCTTCAATAGGAGAAAGAGAAAATACAAGTAGAGTTGGAAGCAACTCTACGAAGCACTGCCTCTTTATCCTAACTTGAAGCTGAAAATAATAAATTGAGACAGATAACTGACACCAATGCACATAAAGAGTCTACTTTAGTTCCTAAGATACAAGAATTAGAAAAAAACTATCTCCATATGGAATAGATCTACCTCATCTATGGATAGTCTAATCACTAGTCAAAAAGTGGCATTTGAAAGATCTAGGTTAGGGTTTGATGTCTCAACCTCACATGTGAATGAGAAAAATAGTTTCTTCTCTCAATGAAAAATTGTGTTTGTAAAATTCACAAATAAAGTTGAACCAACCAATATAAGTTGTTCATTCTCTGCGGATCAAATTATTGTTTAGAAAAATAATAAATCACATACTGATCTAGGATTATAAAATCGCATAGTAAAACAAAATCTACGTTCGTACCTCGAAGGATTGTAAGGTTAGGTAAATGATAAGTAGGTTTTATACCTACTATTTCGATACCAACTTGCTTTAACTTTTGCTTGTTCTCATTAGTTTTTATTTACTATTCATGCTTTTATGTCTCTTTTGTAGGTTTCATGCTCCATAGCTCATTATTGGCCTTTTTCGTCTTTTTATGGACAAACTGGCGTGTTTTGGACTAGAACCTGTGCGGGGGGGGGGGGGGGGGGGAGAATTGCAGTTTTCAGGTCAAAATGGTGCAATGCGGGAGTGATATGCGCAATGATCGGATGCAGCAGAAAATGGTGCACAGATTCCAAGACTGGTGCACGGCGTAGCTGCGTCGAATTCCTTCACAAAAACTGCGCAGCTGCGCAGTTCCTCTACATGCTGTCTGACTGGTGCAAGGCGCAGCTGCGCCGCATTCCTTCACAAAAAATGCGCAGCTGCGCAGTTACTCTGCTGCTGTCTGCCTGCCGTAAGGCACATCTGCGCCCCTTCTCAGTACAAAAACGGCGCAGCTACGCCGGTCCTTCGCACCAAATTCCTGCAAAGACTTTTTGAATGGGCCAATTAAAGGGCTCCTTGCTACAGTGATCGAAAAGAAGCGCCTGAGGCTCTATTTAACAGAAGTATCAGTCTTAGTGCAAGATATAGAGAATAACTAGGTCATAAGGAAGATGAGAGAGCTCATTGTTCATTTTCATTCTTTGTTTTCTTGTTCTCTCTTGTTCCTTGTGATTTATCTAGAGTAGTTAAGCTTAGGGTTGGACTTTGGAAGTTTGAAGCATTGTGTCAACATTGGAACTCCGGATTTGAAGAAGAGAAACCGAGCTTTGCATTTCTTAACCTTTGTTTTCTCTTTCTTTTCATTTGTAGCTTCAATGTATGAACATTTATGGATGATGGTTGTTATTTCTATTATGAACTATCTTCTCTTATGGGATTATAATGAAACCTAGGGTTTAGTTCAATTTGTTATGCTTCCTTGTTGTGGCTAAATGATTATGTATGGATTGTCTAATGTGGTTTATTTTAATCGTTTAATTGCTTGATCACCATTTACAGCGTTAACTCACACGGAACCGAGATGGGGAGTGTGAGTTTAAAATCGACCAAGTTAGCTTGTGTTCATGATTTTACATGACGTTGAATTGCATTATTAGTGCTAAGGATAGACATATACCAAAGCACCACACATAGTCTTTTGAAAACTTGTGCTTAAACCCATTTTCCTCTAGGTCACATAGAAATATAGTGATTTAATTAACTTGGGTGTTCTTTCCCGTTCTGTTGCCCCTTGGGTCGGATCTGGGTTGGATATGGGTATGATGCAACGAGAGTTGGTCATACTTTAGTTTCGTGTTTTCGACTAACAATCCGAGATAACTAGTTAGGTCTAACAGGAAGTATCACAGTTGAATGACGCCCTAGGTGAAGTTATAATCCCATGCCTCCTTTGTCTGCTTAAGTCGTTTGTTATTTAGTTGTATTTAATTTTCATAACTTAGATTTAATTCACAATTCCTTGATTTACTTGACCACTGTTTAAAGAAACCAAAATAGTTATAAAATTGTTGCTTGATAGTGTATTAACGAGTCATAGTTCTCGTGGGATCGATACTTTACTTATTCTATATTACTTGTTAATCACGTGCACTTGCGTGTAAGTGTTGATTTGTCATGCGTATAGTTTGACACCCAACAGTAAGACTAACTATACAAACCAACCAGGTCCAAATCATAGAGTTGATTTTTACTATACGAAAACTTGAAATCATAGGAAAGTATGAAAATAGAGTAAAGTTCGACCAAGAAAAGGGTATAACCCACGTCTATTTCAAGTGAGAAGATATCTACACACACACACACACACACACACACACACACACACACACTTACATGCAACATTTTAAATGCTTTAGCTGTCATAAAGGACATATAACTGCATTTTGTTCTACATATTATTTACCCAAAGTTAAGAAGATTTGGGTTCCTAAGAAAACTAACAAAGATTGACCCAAACAAGTATGGGTACCAAAATGAATAATGATTATCATTACAGGGCTCGAGGTCCACTAAATCTATATAGTATCTTGATAGTAGGAGCTTTAGGCACATGACTGGGAACAAAGCTCTACTATCTGATTTTAAAGTTAAAGATGGACCAATAGTAATATTTGGAGACAATAATTCTGGAAAGACCAAAGGTTATGGATCAATTGAAAATGATGTTGTTTCTTTTAACAAAGTATCTTATGTTGAAGGTCTGAAGCACAATCTACTGAGCATAAATCAACTATGTGATAAGGGTCACTAAGTCATATTTCTAAACAATCAATGTCAAGTTAGAGACTTGAAAACAAATTCTCTAAAGTTAACTGGAACAAGAGAATGAAATGTCTTTGTAATCAATCTTTCAAAGCTAAACTCCTTATGTGATATCCCAGGATTTTACAGAAATTTCAAATGAGGATTATGATTAATTAAGTAAAGGTTATATGATAAAACCTAGATTTTAAGGATAGAGTATAATGATAAGTGATTAATGTGAATTAATATGTGACCAATGTGTTAGAAAAGACCTGTGTGGTTGAAATACTAAAGAGGGACCTATGTGGTTGACTATATAAAATTAGTTGAGTTAGAGAATTATGAAAATGAGAAAGTATAATGGAAAGGATCAGTTATATATGTATAAGTGATGCATCAGATAATGAAATTTTAACAAATGTCAATTTCGATGATTAAAGGTCAATATAATAGAATTAAGATGAATGATTTACGATAATACCTATAATGAGGTAATTTGAGCAGAATTATTATAAGGCACGATGTTATGTGTCAACAGGTAATAAATTGAATATGTGTTTATGTATATTGGGTTAGATAGAGAAAGAAAAGTTTAAAGTATAGAGAAAAGTGAGAAACGAGGAAAGTATATTGTGAATCGATGTTAAGTTATGAATATTAAATACGAGATTAATGAATAGGCTTGAAGATGCAAGATTATAAGAACGACAATGAGGTATGGTTGTATGTGCTGAAAGAAAAGGGTTTGTTTAATCTAAATGACGTATTAAGGATTTATGGAAAATTTAGTGTATGGTATGTGAATATTTGGAAGGTTATGATGAAATTGATATCATGGATTGAAATAAGATAATCATGTATACGATGTGTAAGTACGAAATATAATACCCCCGAGAATGGGTAGAAAGTAGGTTGGATACAAGAATGATGCAAATTTGGCATATTTATGTTATGTAAATAAATGAATGGACGTTAAAGTCATAAATATGATAATATAAGTTTAAAAAGGATAAAGGATGATGAATTTTTGGAAATCCGGTCGAGGTTCGCTTTTCGAGGAAGCGGATTATGGAAAAAGTAAGTATGATGACTAGTTGAAATGTCAGAAAATGAAGTTTATGGAATATGGAACCGAGACGGTTCGTAGAGAAATTATGAGGTTAATAAAATGTAAATTGTCAATTACTATGAATAATGATTATTAATTAATAAAATTGATATGTTAAAGTGTGACAAGTGTTATGGGAGAAGCAAGTTATAGCGTATTTGAAGTTAGAATAAAGTTCAAGTATAATGAAATGAAATTGGATCGAAAAGGAATTGATTTGGATGAAAAATAAGCAAATTATGAATTTTAAGGAATTAAATTTCCTAGATTTTTAGGCAAAAGACCAAAATGCTTTTGTCAAGTTACATAATGACCATAGTGTCCCAACTTGGTCTAATGACTATTGTGCCCTTGCTTAGTCATGAGAAATGACAATAGTGACCCTAACCATGCATGGTTAAACTAACCAATGCATGGTTATTTGTTGGAGTGTTATATACTTAATATATGTATGTATCAAGCAAAGGGAAAGCTGATTTCATTCCTAGTTTCTAGCAAGTTCGTGAGCTAAGAGAGAAATGAAGGGAAGAGCTAGGGTTTGTAAGGAATCTTTAAGAATCCAAGAGAAAGAGTGCAAGCCAAGTGAAAATTATCCTCAAAATGAAGCATACAACCTTGAGCAAGCTTTATTACATGAAGAAAGACAATCTCCAAGAAGGTATAACAAAGTTTAAGTCATGAACTTTGATGTTTAAGTGTTTAAATTCAAGTTCAAGTATGGCCATGCATGAATCCTTGAAAGATAAGGTTTGATTATGAAGTTTATGTGAGTTCATGAGTTTTATGTTTGAGATTTGATGGAACCATAGACTCTAAGGTTGTCAATCAAAGGTGGTATAATATTCATGTATGATTATAAGCTAAAAGTCATGATTTAATGCATGATCAAGTGTCATATGTGGCTAAAGGTGATGGAAACCTAGTTTAGAGAGTTGAGCATATTGAATTCTTGCATATTAAATTGTTAGATAGCTTATAAAATGCTTTGATGGTTGGGATGTATATTTTGGTATGCAATGATTAAATATTAGGCTATACTTTTTGTGTGAACAACATTATAATCTGTAAAGTGCACTATATTATGCATATGAAAGTTATACGAACGTACAAAGTCATTAATTGTATATGTGGTAGCCTATGTGGTGCTTAGTGATTTAAGTGTCGAAAGGAGTTTAAGTTTTGAATTTGAAAAGTTTGTAAAAGTTGACAAAATCCAACTTATAGGTGATTTTTGGCAATTTTGAGAAATTGAGGGTCAAATGAGGCCAAGCACTTACGTTTTATGATAATACACATGTTAGAGTTGATTTGGTAATCAACGGATTCAAATTTGAGCAAAAAGGCGATTCGAATGATCGAAATCGATCGTTTCGATTCGAAATGGATTTTAACGGACAATTATCGTCTCGTGCGAAATTTTATGGTTTTAAAAATTTAGACATGTCATATATGACCTAAGTAAACTATGTCAAGTGTTAGAATGGAGTTTTAAAACATATGACCAAAAATCACAAAGTTGAAAAAATTGAGTTTAAAAGTCAAAAATTTTCTAAGTGTTGGAAATGTTTTGAACAACCCTTCTAGGGCTAATGTATCAATGATTTTAAAGAGCCAAATGATGAGTAGGTTTTATACTTGCACATTGAATGTTTAAGGCTTAGTGATTTGTATTGTTTTCATTCATTTTTATGTTCTATGGTTTCATTTTACTTACTTTTGGTAATTTCCCTTTGATGTGTAGGAAAAAGAGCTCAAAATGGCAAAATGGTAATTATCTATGTCAGACAAGAGCCTAGGCGCTTGGTAGGCGCTCAGTAGGCGTTTGGTAGGCACTTGGCTAAACCATTTGACCAGACCAGGTGAGCGCCTAGGCGCTTGGTAGGCTCTTGACAAAAACATTCGACCAGATCAAGTGAGCGCCTAGGCGCTTGGTTAGCGCTTGGTGGGCGCTCGTCGGGAAATGTCACAAACGAAGTATTCTTTTGTGGGACCCAGACACAAAATAAGATGATGGACATCCTCCAATACGTGGGTAACAGTCAGATTGAGGGGGAGGTTGATGCAAAGAGGGAGCTGGGTAACAAAGGAAGTTTTGGGGAGAGGGAGACAGAGCGGAACATCAGAAAGGAGAGACCAGAACAGAGGATTCAAGGATTCAACAGTGGAGGAATCAACGTTGGAGTTTGAAGGGCGGTTCAGAGTGACAACTGAGTTCTACCTTCTTCTATCTCTTGTACTTTGGTTATTCTGAATGTTGTTAGACTTGTATCATGGTTATTGAATTAGTGATGAACTAAACTTCAGAATTAAGGTTGTAATGGAACCTAGCATGTTAATTGAAGACAATTCATTTCCTTGTTATGTTAATTGATTGTGTTGGAGTGAATTGACATATCTTATGCTTGAATTATAATTACTTGGCTAGTAATTAGCTTGACAGTTTATATAAAGTTGACAAATGGAATATAAACCTAGGTCTGGGTATGTTGACATATGTTCTTGCCATTCTACATGTGGTAGACTGCATGATGTGTTTATAGGATAGACATATACCTATAAACCATATGTAACCTACAATGAAATCTGATTTTAATGACTCCTATTTAATATTAAATCTCATGGACACATAGTGATTTATTTAAATAGGTGATATTCATTTGACCATCGACAGAGGCTAGTGATTACACATGATTTTCTGGTTATTAACTCCACATGTTCGATAACATACATAGGGAATGGAAAGGTTCAATTGAAGTGTTAGGGGAAATTATAACCTTAATGTTTTACATCTAGATAACAAATCTTGGTAATTTAGGTTTTGTAATTCAATTAATTTAACTCACTCACTTAATCTATAATCATCAACTTTGGTTGATCGTTTAATTAGGATTGGAGTGTTTTATGATTAGTCTTTTGGCGAATTAATAATAGAAAGTCCTTGTGGGATACGATACATTGCTTGCTATTTTACTACAGTTAGACCATGTATACTTCCGTGTTTTACTAGGTCAGATTTAGGCAAACAAGTTTTTGGCGCCGTTGCCGGGGACTATTTTATTATTATTGTTCCAAAACTAATTATAGTCAAGTTAATCTTAGTTAAACAGTTTTTCTTTTTGTTCTTTTCAGGTATCCGAGTTCGTGTATGCAAACACGTTCGAAAGGATTGGAACCTGTACCAGTCGAAGACGAGATTGAACGAAGGTTCCGTCGAATCCGACGCTTTGTTCAAGATACAGTACAACATCAAGCAAGGATGGCGAAAGAGGAACAGAAATCGCTTAGAGACTTTGCTATGCCTCAGATCACTGAGCTACAATCAAGTATTCAAAGGCCAGCGATTACCGCTACAAATTTTGAAATTAAGCCAGGAACAATTCAGATGCTGCAAAATTCAGTTCCATTTGGGGGTTTACCTAATGATGATCTGAGTGAACACTTAGTGAGCTTTCTTGAGATTTGTGATACGTTTAAGTTTCATGGAGTCAGTGAAGATGCAATAAGACTGAGGTTATTTCCGTTTACACTCCGTGATAAGGCAAGAGTTTGGCTTCACTCATTACCCCCTGGTTCAATAACAACGTGGAACGATTTGGCACAAAAGTTCCTTGCCAAATTCTTTCCACCAGCTAAAACAGCCAAGATGCGGAGTGACATTACGAGTTTTGTTCAACATGACTCGGAGTTGCTATATGAGGCATTGGAGAGATTCAAAGAATTAATGCGCAGATGTCCTCATCATGGGGTACCACAGTGGTTGCTAGTTCAGACGTTCTACAATGGGTTGGCTAATGCTACATGTACTAGTATTGACGCAGCAGCAGGAGGAGCTTTAATGGCTAAAAATTTTGATGAAGCTTATAAATTGCTGGAAACTATGGCAGCCAACAACTATCAGTGGCCAACTGCAAGGATGAACCAACCACGGGTAGCCGGGATCATTGAGGTGGATGCAGTTACAGCGTTGTCAGCTCAAGTAACATCTCAGATTGCGGCTTTGACAAGAAAAATTGATGCTATGGGTGCAAAGGATGTGCAGAATGTAGCAACGGTGTGCGAGCTATGTGCTGGAAGTCATTCCAGTGATCAATGCGCCATTAGTTCAGAGTTAGTGTAGTATTTGGGGAATTATAACCGACAACAGAACACTAGCAACCCCAACAGTTATAATCCGGGGTGGAGGAACCACCCGAACTTTTCATGGAGAGATAATCAAACCCATCCACAGAATGCTCCGAGGCAATCCAACCCTCCCGGATTTCAAAATCAATCCCCTCAGCAACCAGAGAAACAGACACACTTGGAAGAAATATTGGCAAAATTCATGGCTGGAACTGAGTCAAGGATGAGTGCGCAGGACAAAATTGTGAATCAGATGGACATGAACATAAAAAGCCAAGCAGTGTCAATTCGCAACCTCGAGAATCAGATGGGACAGTTGGCAAATGCAATGAATAACCGTCCTCACGGGAATTTACCGAGTGACACAGAGGTGAATCCAAAAAGAGAAGGGAAAGAGCATTGTAAGGTTGTTATGCTTAGAAGTGGGAAAGAGTTGCAAGAGGCAAATCAGGAGTTACCAAGAGAAGAGAAAAATAAGAAAGAAGAAATCGAAAAGGAAGTTGAAGAAAAGGGGACTAAGTCAAATGCACAGGCAAAGGAGAAAGCTCAATTGGATAAAAACGCTTCATTGGTACCACCTGTTCCATTTCCACAAAGACTACAAAAAAGGAAATTGGACATGCAATTTTTGAAATTCTTGGAGGTGTTTAAGAAGTTACAAATCAACATTCAATTTGCAGATGCGTTGGAACAGATGCCCAGCTACGTCAAATTCATGAAGGACATTTTGTCAAAGAAAAGAAGGTTGGGAGAATTTGAAACTGTAGCTTTAACGGAGGAATGCAGTGCCATATTATAAAAGAAGCTTCCACCGAAGCTTAAAGACCCAGGTAGCTTCACTATCCCATGCACAATCGGGAGCCAGTTTTTCAACCGATGCCTGTGTGATTTGGGTGCAAGTATCAACCTCATGCCTTTCTCGGTTTATCAGCAGCTTGGTTTGAAAGAAGCCATCCCCACAAATGTGACTCTTCAGCTAGCAGATAGATCACTTACTTATCCGAGGGGGATTGTGAAGGACGTCTTGGTAAAAGTCGACAAATTCATATTTCCGGCGGATTTCATCGTGTTAGATTTTGAGGAGGACCGAGACATTCCAATAATTCTGGGTCGACCATTTCTTGCAACTGGGAGGACATTGATTGATGTTCAGAAAGGACAGCTAACTATGTGGGTGCAGGACCAAGAGATAACCTTCAACTTGTTTAAGGCAATGAAATTCCCCAACGATGTTGATGAATGCCTCAGAGTTGATCTGATTGATGGAGCAGTTAACGATATGCGAGCAAGTAATAGTGCTCTTGATCCTCTTGAGACTTCTATTGTGAGTGAAGAAATTCCAGAATGTTCAAAAGTTATGGAGTATGTGCAGCTGATGGACTATTCACCAAGGTACACGAATTTTAGACAGCAGTTTGAAGCACTTGACTATTCGGGGAAGTCCAATGCGCGAGCTAAGACTTCACTAGAGGAACCGCCAACGTTGGATCTTAAGCAGCTACCTAAACATCTTAGGTATGCATATTTGGGTGAGTCTTCTACCTTGCCAGTGATTATTTCTGCCACTCTTACAGATGAGAAAGAGAGTAAGCTTTTAAGGGTGCTTAGAGAATATAAATTGGCATTGGGATGGATTCTGGCTGATATAAAGGGAATTAGTCCGACGATTTGCATGCATAAGATTTTACTCGAAGAAGGGGCTAAACCAACTATCGAGCATCAACGAAGGTTGAACCCTGTTATGAAGGAAGTGGTGAAAAAGGAGGTCATTAAGTGGCTCGATGCTGGGATCATTTACCCGATTTCAGATAGTGCTTGGGTGAGTCCAGTACAGTGCGTTCCGAAGAAGGGTGGTATGACGGTAGTGGCTAATGAGAACAACAAATTGATCCCGATAAGAACAGTTACTGGGTGGAGAGTATGCATGGATTATAGAAAACTGAACAAGGCCACTCGTAAGGACCATTTCCCGCTACCGTTCATTGACCAAATGCTGGATCGATTGGCTGGCCATGAGTTCTATTGTTTATTGGATGGATATTCTGGGTATAATCAGATAGCTATTGCGCCCGAAGATCAAGAAAAGACAACTTTTACCTGCCCCTACGGCACCTTTGCATTTAGACGGATGTCCTTCGGCTTATGTAATGCACCAGCCACTTTTCAGAGGTGCATGATGGCTATTTTCTCAGATATGGTCGAAAATAATCTCGAGGTATTTATGGACGATTTCTCAGTTTTTGGAGATTCTTTTGATCTTTGTTTGGAGAACCTAATTCTGGTACTTAAACGGTGCATTGAAATAAATTTGATTTTGAATTGGGAAAAATGTCACTTCATGTTCAAGAGGGTATCATTCTGGGGCATAGAGTGTTAGCAAAAGGGTTAGAAGTGGATAAAGCAAAAATTGAGACAATTGAGAAGCTTCCATCGCCTTCTTCAGTTAAGGGCATTCAGAGTTTTTTAGGGCATGCTGGTTTCTACTGACGGTTCATAAAGGATTTTTCGAAGATAATAAAACCGTTATGCAACCTGTTGAAAAAGGATGTACCGTTCAAGTTTGATAAGGCTTGTCATGAAGCTTTTGAGCTGCTGAAAATAAAGTTGATTACAGCTCCAGTAATTACTGCCCCTGATTGGAACCTACCTTTTGAACTGATGTGTGACGCGAGTGATTACGTGATTAGGGCAGTCTTGGGTTAGCGAAAGAATATGATGTTTCATGCTATTTATTATGCCAGCAAGACACTGTCGGATGCCTAGCTCAATTATACAACAACAGAAAAAGAACTTCTAGCAGTGGTGTACGCATTTGATAAATTCTGGGCATACCTCATCGGGTTAAAAGTGGTGGTATTCATGGATCATTCGGCCATAAAATATTTGATCACTAAGAAAGATGCAAAGCCGCGTTTGATAAGATGGGTACTCTTACTTCAAGAATTTGATTTAGAGATTCGGGACAGGAAGGGGACCGAGAACCAGGTGGCAGATCACTTGTCCCGATTAGAGAACTCAGAACATAAAGAGGATGACGGTCTGGTGATTAATGAGTCGTTCCCAGATGAGCAACTTTTTTCTATTACGATGGAGGCACCTTGGTATGCGAATTTTGTGAATTACCTAGCAAGTGGTGTGATACCTCCGGACTTATCTAGCCAGCAGAGAAAGAAGTTCCTTCATGATGTGAGATTTTATATATGGGATGAACCACTATTGTTTAAACAATGTGCCGATCAACTGTTAAGAAGATGTGTACCCGAAGAAGAAATTCAGAGCATCCTTCACCATTGCCATGCTTTGGATTACAGAGGACATTATGGGGGAGAAAGGACTGCATTCAAAGTGCTTCATTCAGGATTTTATTGGCCTTCTCTCTTTAAAGATGCTCGTTCGTTTGTGCTACAGTGCGACAAATGCCAAAGGGTTGGCAATATCTCTAAACGGCATGAAATGCCCCTCAATAATATTTTGATAGTCGAGATTTTTGATGTATGGGGGATAGATTTCATGGGGCCATTTCCATCGTCTTTCAGCAACTTATACATCCTAGTTGCGGTTGATTATGTATCCAAATGGGTGGAAGCGGCAGCACTACCGACTAATGATGCGAGAGTGGTTTTGAGATTTCTTCGGAAGAACATATTTACTCGATTTGGCACACCAAGGGCAATTATCAGTGACGGGGGCACACATTTCTGTAATAAGCAATTTGAGACACTCTTGGCTAAGTATGGGGTAACTCATAAGATTGCTACTGCATATCATCCCCAAACTAGCGGACAGGCTGAGGTATCCAATCGGGAAATCAAGCGGATATTGGAGAAAATGGTGAACCTAAACAGAAATGACTGGTCAACGAAATTAGATGATGCACTTTGGGCATATCGGACCGCTTACAAAACAGCAATCGGGATGTCTCCGTTTCAACTTGTATACGGATAAGCGTGTCATCTCCCGGTTGAGCTTGAGCATTATGCATATTGGGTGATCCGAAAGCTTAATTTTGATGCAGCAGCTGCAGGTGATAAGCGACTATTACAGTTAAATGAGCTTTGATGAATTTCGACTTCAGGCCTACGAAAGTTCTAAATTATACAAGGAGAGGGTAAAGAAATGGCATGACAAGAAGATCATCCCGAGGGAATTTGAGCCAGGGCAACAAGTTCTTCTCTTCAATTCCTACTTGAAACTCTTCCCAGGAAAGTTGAAGTCAAGGTGGTCAGGTCCGTTCTCCATCATTCAAGTATTTCCGCATGGAGCGGTAGAACTAGAGGATTTAGCTACAAAGCAGACTTTTAAAGTGAACGGCCAAAGATTGAAACATTATTGGGGTGGTGATGTCAATCGTCAGAAAACCTCAATCATCCTCGGAAAAAAATGATTGCATAGGGCAAAGTCGGGCTGATGACTTGAAACCAAGCGCTGTTTGGGAGGCAACCCATAGTGTTAATATTTTAGTGTTTAGATTTTGTGAAGTTTAATTATGTTAAGAGTTCGCAATTTCTAGTTAGATTTTTTTATAAAAATCATGTGTTGTTAATACTAAATAATTGTCTCCTGTAGGTACAAGTAGCACACACAAGGAGGGACTTACTGCAGCAAGGAAGTTGAGAGCAGGAGTCTGGAGCGCCTAGTGAGCGCTGACCAAGCGCCTAGACGCTTGGAGGGGCTGTCCAAAACCGAAACGAAAAGACATAGTCAGGGGCTTAGAGCACCTAAGCGCTTGGTAAGCACTGGCTGAGCGCCTAGTGAGCTCTGACCAAGCGGCTAGGCGCTTGACAGGGCTAGTTTGAATTCTGCAAGGGCACGTGCAGGTCGGTACTTAAGAGGAGGCAGTTGGGGTGCGATTTCATGTGCATTTCATCGTCCATTTAACCACTAGAACACACTCCAACCTTTCATCTCCCAACCTAAGTGCTACAAGGAAGATTCCAACCATGTCATTCCACACTTAAGCATCCATCTTGCCAAAATCAAATAGAACCCACCGAAACCAAAGAAGGTTCACCAGGAAAAAAAAAATTTGCCCGCTTGGTTGATCACCCACCCGTGACCCAATAACTTCAAATCACGGCTTGGGTACTCCATTAAAGGTCAGAGCACCACCCTCAGTCCCAGGTATTCAAATATTTACAAGTCATTATCCTCAAGTTAGCCATTATTTCAAGGATTTGTAAGTTTTATGTGGAAAACCTTTGTAACTCAAGTGGGTAAAGGAAATATTCTTCTTGTGTTTAAATTTCTTCTTCAATGGGGTGTGAATCTGCTTTTGGGTCGATTGTATAGATAAACCCACAAAAGGGTGGCAAATCCAAGTTTGGGGGAGCATCATTGGTTAATACTTTTAAGGGCGCACACCAAGTGTTTGTTAAAAGTCCTAAAAGATTCAAGGGTGTTTATTTGGCTGCATTTTTCTGGAATTGGTGGGGGCATTCACTTTGTACTCTGGTTGTGACTCATGGCTCCAAAACGACAACGCGGTGAGAGTTCCCGAGCCTCATACGACACAACAAAATTTGTCAGTGAGGCTGCGTCTAAACGGTTCAATGGGGTGTTGGCCACAAAAACTATAATTCCAGAATGAGGGATTAGTCCAGGTGCAACGCAGGGGGAGCTTTTTGACATGATCAATGAGCGAGATTGGACCGCTTTCACGACGCAACCCAAACCGGAAGTGGAATCTATAGTACGGGAATTTTACGCCAACGCGATTGAGGCTACGAATAATGTGGTGCTAGTACGCGGTAAAGAGGTATCCTTCAGTGCCACGAAAATAAACGAGTATTATAGGCTACCCACTATGCAACAAATGGACGAGTACACCCTTTATAAACAGAACAAGTTAAACCTGGATAAGGTGATCCGATGGTTGTGTCGTCTAGGGGCAACCTGGAAGCTTAACGGGGCAGAACCGGTGCTATTTTCATCGAGTCATTTAAGTTGGTTCGGGAAAGCATGGCACTTCTTTCTGTGCGCGAAGTTTATGCCCCCAACTCATGTGAGTGAAATCATCAAGGATTGAGCCATTTTGTTATACTGTTTGGTGATAGGAAAGGTTATCAATGTGGGCCAAGTAATCCATGATTCTATCACTCATGCTATTGAAGGAGGGTCATCTGGTGGGCTGCCACATCCATCACTCATCTGCGGATTATGTAAAAGGGCTGATGTCACTTGGGATACGAATGAACCGGTTCAAAAACCTAAGGTTCTTATTGATGCGCACATCATTAGACAGTTAAAGCAATGGGATGGTGCCCCTGCACATCCACGAGGAGCTGGTTTCATTATAAATCATCTGGCTAGAGATGAGCCGCAGTCACCAGATACCGATGAGCTGTTCGCCGCATCTCCTTCCCACGAAGCAGGGCCATCCTCAGTTGCCCCATCCGCTCAGGCTGCATTAACTGAAAATGAGTTCAACATTAAGCTGCGGAGATTACAATCGCATGTGGATTTGCAATTCCGAGACATAGCCCGAGAAAATATGGCATTAACCCAGCGCCAAGATGTCATGCACGGCTTCAATGTGAATGTCGCTCAAACATTGGCTCAGGCACTCTCTAACATGCAACTTCCCGATATTCCTTAGCTCCCATCATTCCCATGGCCAGACGCCGATGATGAGGAACGCAATGATGATAACTGATCAGCTACAGGGAAGTCCTCTGTATTTCATTTCCTTTTTATTGCAAATTGAGGACATTTCGTTGTTTAAGTTTGGGGGAGGGATTAACTTGCTGGGATAAGTGTCATATCGTGCATAGTGTTGTGTCTTGCATAAATGCATATAGTTATTTACATGTACTTTTCATGTAGTCATTTCCTTTTTATGTTTGCATTCATTTCCTTTTTATGTTTGCATGTAGTTATTTGCATGTAGTCGTTTCCTTTTTATTAAAAAAAAATAAAAAAATAAAAAGTTAAAACTTAAAAATTTAAATTTCAGTTGCTTTTAATTTTAGAATTTTGTGGGTACATTCACTGCAAAACCTCACGAGACACAACTCGTCCATTTGGGGTAACCTAGTGGTACAAAGGCTTGTTACACGTGCCAAGTGTAATCGTGGTCCCTATGAAAGTGGGTTAGTCTAGGTATTATATATATTTAGGTGCGTTAGAGTAGTGAATCGAGCAATGAAGTGGTATAATCTTATGTTTATCGATGATGATAATTTGATGAATTAGTCAGCAATTTGGGTAAATTGGATAATGAGTGTTAGTCTAATTTCTAACTGTTACTAGTGAATGCATTGCTTCAGAACCCTGACATTTATATGCTCGTACTCGGTGTGTTCAAATAGTTAAAATTTATGAGAGGTTGATTGAATTAAGTGCCTGTTTCGATAAGAACAACTTCTATATGCTTTCTTGCTTAAAAAAAAATATGGATAAGTATGATGGTTAAAAGTAACTTGGCTAGTTTGCTTTTGTGGCCTTAATTACTCGAACAAGTAAGCCTGTAGGAGTGTCTCTACACTTAATGCCCTAATACCAACTGGTTTGGGAGTCATTGGTGGAAAGTTCGTTACATGGGTAGTTTTGAAAAGCCTAATAAAAGTAAACATTGCTTATGCCAAGATTAGATGCGAGATGGAGCGTAAAACGCACTCGTGATAAATAAATAAATAAAAATTTACGTGCAAGTAAGCATATGGATGACTTATGCATATCCTTCTGATAATTATCGTCTATGGGCATTGAAGTTAATTAACTTATCTGAGTTTTGGTGAATTTGACGCATTGAGTTCACACACACACGGTATGGGTTGAAAGTAATGCGATACTAGTAATGTGTTGGGAATGGACGAAACATGATTTTGAAGTTTTGTCTAAATGGTAACTAAGGAATCTCTGAGGCATATGTTTGGATAACCGTTGGTTCATTGTTTGGTTTGTAGGTTGTTAGTTAGTTCAAGTTTCATTTCGTTTTGTTTTATTTTATTTTTGATTTGCTTTAGGACAAGCAAAAAGCTAAGTTTGGGGGTATTTGATGAGTAGGTTTTATACTTGCACATTGAATGCTTAAGGCTTAGTGATTTGTATTGTTTTCATTCATTTTTACGTTCTATGGTTTCATTTTACTTACTTTTGGTAATTTCCCTTTGATGTGTAGGAAAAAGAGCTTAAAATGGCAAAATGGTAATTATCTCTGTCAGACAAGAGCCTAGGCGCTTAGTAGGCGCTCAGTAGGCGCTTGGCTAAACCCTCTGACCAGACCAGGTGAGCGCCTAGGCGCTTGACAAAAACATTCGACCAGATCAAGTGAGCGCCTAGGCGTTTGGTGGGCGCTCGTCGGGAAATGTCACAAGCAAAGTATTCTTTTGTGGGACCCAGACACGAAATAAGATGATGGACATCCTCCAATATGTGGGTAACAGTTAGATTGAGGGGAAGGTTGACGCAAAGAGGGAGCTGGGTAACAAAGGAAGTTTTGGGGAGAGGGAGACAGAGCGGAACATCAGAAAGGAGAGACCGGAACAGAGGATTCAAGGATTCAGCAGAGGAGGAATCAACGTTGGAGTTCAGAGTGACAACTGAGTTCTACCTTCTTTTATCTCTTGTACTTTGGTTATTCTGAATGTTGTTAGACTTGTATCATGGTTATTGAATTAGTGATGAACTAAACTTCAGAATTAAGGTTGTAATGGAACCTAACATGTAAATTGAAGACAATTCATTTCCTTGTTATGTTAATTGATTGTGTTGGAGTGAATTGACATATCTTATGCTTGAATTATAATTACTTGGCTAGTAATTAGCTTGACAGTTTATATGAAGTTGACAAATGGAATATAAACCTAGGTCTGGGTATGTTGACATATGTTCTTGCCATTCTACATGTGGTAGACTGCATGATGTGTTTATAGGATAAACATATACCTATAAACCATATGTAACCTACAATGAAATCTGATTTTAATGACTCCTATTTAATGTTAAATCTCATGGACACATAGTAATTTATTTAAATAGGTGATATTCATTTGACCATCGACAGAGGCTAGTGATTACACATGATTTTCTGGTTATTAACTCCACATGTTCGATAACATACATAGGGAATGGAAAGGTTCAATTGAAGTGTTAGGGAAAATTATAACCTTAATGTTTTACATCTAGATAACAAATCTTGGTAATTTAGGTTTTGTAATTCAATTAATTTAGCTCATTCACTTAATCTATAATCATCAACTTTGGGTGATCGTTTAATTAGGATTGGAGTGTTTTATGATTAGTCTTTTGGCGAATTAATAATAGAAAGTCCTTGTGGGATACGATACATTGCTTGCTATTTTACTACAGTTAGACCACGTATACTTGCGTGTTTTACTAGGTCAAATTTAGGCAAACACCAAATGAGGCAAGTAGTATTTTTGTAAAATACTAGGTTGTAAGGTCTAGATGTGATCCAAATTTGAGCTCAATTGGATGTAAGACGAAGGAATTAAAAATCGACAAAGGTAGGACAAAAATCAAAAATTGTTGTTTCTGAACACTTGGCCAGGGCGTCACAGTTGGTATTAGAGCAGACAGGTTATAGACTGTAGGTAGGAATACCTTAGGCTATAACCTTTGTGAGAAAGAAAGAGTTAGTGAAGTATTGAACTCTAAAGGAGTTGTGTGAGAAGGAAATGAATTTTGGGAATTCAGGATTAAGGAATAGTAAAGAATATTTTAAGATAAGACAATGATAAAGGGCAAATGGGCCATGAGATCCTAGGCGATCAATGAGACGAAAAATGGACTCTAAATGAGTTGTAAATGGTAAGAGAAGGTTAAGGGACTCTTGAGAAGTTGTAAATTATAAGAAGTGAATAGAGACTCTTAATGAGTTGTAAGATATGATTTGATAAAATTTATATCAGGAAAAGTAAAGGAAACGCTACATTGAGGAAAAGCTTAGGGTATGTGGGATTTTTCATTGAGGACTCATGGTAGTGGCCGAGTGTGCACTTCGTCGGTATGGGACAGGAATTTGTACTTGCTTAGCTTCCTATCGTGATAATCAGTGAAGATCCAGCGTCACAGTATCAGTTATGTATGTTGAAAAGGTAATTCTTTTCTTCTACATGTACCTGATACATAGGAAGTGAGAAGTATTAAGTGAGAGATTAAGGTTAGTTATGTGTTCTGAAAACCCAAACGTATAGTAAGTTCGCGACTCATGATTGTATGGTGGAGCCCCTCAGCGAATGGGCGACTGTAGCTTGACTAGGACAAGCTCCTCAAACCATATGATTGTAGTAAGTTCCTGAGCCCAAATGCATGGCAAGTTTGATGAACAGGGTTGGGTTAGAATAGAGCCATAAGTTGAGAGATATAGTTCTCAGATATTAGCTAGGATTAAGGATATATTAAGAGATATAACTACAAGCATATGAAGGAATATTCCTTGGGTACTATATATAAAACAAGGTTTATAGAGTATTCAACAAAAACTCGTTGACTGTTGAAATCTCTATTCATGTCACTTTTGATAAAACATATCAGGGTGGATCAAGAAAAGCTGTTCAAACTGATAATATCGGAGGACTTGATCCTTCGATTGTCAAGCAGGAAAGTCGCACGATTGTAAATGATGAATTTGTACATTCATACCCCTCGATCATGATGCCAGACATGGAGATTATAGAGACTGAAACACCTGAAGCAGAAACATCACATATAAATGAAGTTGTTGATCTAGATCTTAATCTTGAATAACTTAGACAAGAAGGCACAATGACTGATATTCCTATAGGAAGAAGATGGGCAAGGGATCACTCTCAAGATCTAATCATTGGTGATCCAAATGCTAGAGTTAGAACAAGGTCAGCCACTTATAATGAATGCCTCTATCTCAGCTTTTTATCTCAAATAAAGCCTAAGAAAATTGAAGAAGCACTTGAAGATTTAAGATGGATGTGGAGATTAGTTCCAAGACCTGACAATCATCCAATCATTGGCACTAAATGGGTATTCAGAAATAAAATGGAGGAATGTAATAATCACGAGTTCTAAATCCATTGTAATAATAATTATTAAATAATTATTAATGAATTAAAATTTTTGTATCAATTGATTGAGCATTTACATGATTGAATATATATATATATATATATATATATATATATATATATATATATATATATATATATATATATATATATATATATATATAATAATGATGCAAGTCAGTAGAATTAATTTAAAGTAAATCTAAGTGTATTATATTTAAGTCCAAATGAATTATTAAACTAGGTTCAATAAAATAAACCTAGTAGTCCATGAACATAGTTAATTTATTGGTTAATGTTATAATTAAACTAGCTCAATACTTATTTTAATTAAATGTAGCATGTATTAGTTAATGTTAGCCCAATGGAATGAATAAATTGAGCTCAAATAAATTAAATTAAGGAGCCCAATAGAATTAATTACCAAGTTCAAAGTGGAGCCCAAACTAAGTCAATGTTTTGGTCAATATATATATATATACACATATAGATGTATACATGTGTATAATAACAATAAAAATAAATCAAAAATGGCTTAATAAAGGCCATTTAGCCAGTCGCCATGGGACCCACTTGTGGGTGGATTTTAAATTTTAATGTTGCTTGATTTTTTGTAGAAATGGTACAATAGTTGGTGAACAACTCGTAGAAACCCTATTCCTCTCATATAAGAAAATCCCTAAATTCTAGCTAATTTGAAATAAAAGATAAGTTGAGATTGGTGATTTTGTATAGATATAGCTTGTGTAAGTATACATTTTTGATGATTGCCTTGGGCTATAAATAAGTCTTTCATTAAGCTTTGCTAGGTTGGTTAGTCATTTGGTAGATTTTCTAGAGAGAAAAATAGAGAGTAAGCTCTAGAGCTTTAAGAGAAAAGCTAGAGAGTTTATGAGTAGTGAGCTAGATCATCTAGAGTGTGTATCTAGTAGCCAAGGTGGAGTCATCATCCTTTGTTGTTTACTTTGGAAGAAGAAGGAGAAGAACATCCAAGCTTAGAAGGTTTAAAAGTGTTCTCTTCTTTATATCTCTTCATTTCTATGGTTTATATTTAGTGTAGAAATATTTTCCATAGTTGGTTGTGAGAGAAATTTGTCTTTAATGGCGCTATGGTGAGCTCGAAGGTATAAGGATGGAGATTTATTGGTGAATATATGTATATAGGTGTCCCTGTATGTTTAATGTAGTTTTTATGGTCAAAATATCTTTTTAATGGTTCAAAATCTATTTTGATGTTCTATAAGGTTAGATATTGTATATATATGAAGATTCATGAGTTAGTATGTTTAATATGTGCACTTGTATGTTTGGATTGAAAATAATTAAAAGAAATGTGCATATAAAGCTTTACCAGTAAAACCTTAACTAATTATGTGTTATATATTATGGTAGATTGAAATGTATCAGTTAGTTATTTGATTTTGATGGTTAGAAAGTTATATTTATGAGTTATAAAGATAACCCAACTTAAATCTCTCAAAAATATGGAAAAATGAGAAAGTTATAGATTTTATCGCAAATTATGTTGTTTTAAAACCCTAGAGTAATCGATCTTGAATTTTATGTTAAAAACGTTTTCTAAAACGAGATCGAACCATGAAATGTTGAAAAATAAGAAGTTAGGAAGATAACAAAACTGATTTGGTTTACATTTCATTTTATAAAAGATTGAACCAAATAAATCAAAGTTGAAAAAATTAGGGTTTGAAAAATCAGAACTACCACCGCAGCGGTAGGTACTACCGCCGCTGCGGTGAAACACTCTGCGAGTCACCACCGCAGCGGCGGTCTTCACCGCCGCAGCGGTGGCCAGATTGTTTGAAAATTTACTTGTTTATTAACCAGGTCAGGTCGGGCCAAATAAAACAAAACGGGTCGGGTCGGATCTTTTAAAAATAAAATGGGTCAGAAAATGTAATTTTATATAACATTAATATTGATCAAGTTTTAAATGAATAAAATATTATTAAAAAATTAATAATATTATAAATCAAATAAAATATTATTAAATAATTAATAATATTACAAATTGAATAAAATATTATTAAATGAATAATAATATTAGAAAATAAATAAAATATTATTAAATAATTAATAATATTAAGAAATGAAAAAAATCTTATCGAATGATTAATAATATTAGAAAATGAATAAAATATTATTAAATAATTAATAATATTAAGAAATAAATAAAATATTATTAAATAATTAATAATATTTTAAATTGAATAAAATATTATTAAATAATTAATAATATTATAAGGTTAATAAAATATTATTAAATTATTAATAATATTATGAGGTTAATAAAATATTATTAAATGGTTAATAATATTAGATAAAAGTTTATACTATATTAAATGATTAATATAAGTTTTATGTGATTAAAATATTATCAAATAATAATAATATTTCCTAAGTGTTTACTATACCCTTAATTATGTGATTTAGCGTTCGCAAATTAAGATGTACAAAGAATATAATATGAACCTAGATATGATACTAATTGAAAGATGAACTTGATTAATTGTTAGGTCTGTTCAAATGATATTAAGTTGTATTGATTAGCTATAATTAACAATTGAGGCAAGTTCCATAACCTTACTCAAATTATATTGAGCATGTTTCCTATATCTAAACTTGTATTTATTTTTGCAAGAGTTTAAGTGGCTTAATTATTGAAAAGTAATCCACATTCATATTGTTTATGAATTCGCACATAGTGCATTTGAAGCTTTATAGTTCTTTGATTCATGAACTATTTAAGAATGTTTAAGAACGAACAATCCTAAATAAAGGGATTATATTTCGGAAAATCGACTTTGCGCAAGATGTCTAAGTGTTATGCATATATATTGGGCTGAAGAGGCTGATCCCCTTGAATACCAAATTACTGAAAGGGTCAGAGGAAACTATGATTTGCCCTCGCTAGTTCTTGGTCCCCAGTGACCACTCAGCAGTAGAGACTCCATTATTTCTTTTCATTGAAATTGATTCATGTTCTTTCACAATTATTATATATTATTGAAAACTCTGAAGTAATTCTCATTCATTCATGATATATCAAATCTTATATTAACTGTTCTTAAACTTGTTGAGCAAGCTAGTTCTCACCTTTGCTATATCATGAACCATTTTTCAGTTAAGCCCGAATACTCCAAGAAGGACGAGGGCAAGGGAAAAGCCAAAGCTTATATTAGATTATTGCATGTTAGATGTATTAATTGTTTAATATGTAAGCACAGTTTATAAATCTTTTGTAATCCCTTAAGACATGTACTGTTTATGTTAAGGTTAGAAGACCTTGGGATCGTAATCCTTTTTATAAGGAACATATATGTATTATTCCACGAAGTTTAAATGAAGACTATGTATTTAGTTGTTAATATGTTTTGGATTGTGAGAACCAAACCCAAGGTTATAGAATCCGGATTTGGCGTCGTCACAGGTTGGTATCAAAGCTATAGGTTATAGAACTTTATGTTGCGAAACTTTAGGATATAACCTTAAAAGAGCCAAGTCATTTAAAATTATAGGAGATGAATTGAGGAAATTCATCGAGTTGAGTAGTAACACAATTAAATATACTTTCATTTTATCAATGAATATATTTTATTGCAATACTGATGTCTTGTTGTTTGTGTGATTGTACGATGCTTGAGATTGGACTAACTAGTTACGCAGTTGAGGAGAATTTCATTGATATCCATATGAATATTGCACAGCCGCTGGTGGTTGAACTGATAGAGGATCTAGAGTCTGATCCAAAGATGGGAGATAGAGAGGAGCTAGTCAGAGGTGGGGTGATGAGACCTTACAGCAAGGCCTAGACTAGGGAGTCTGAGGAGGAAGAGTCAGCTGAGTATGATGATGACATGGGTACTATTGCCAGTGACATTATCAAGGGGCTGACTACAAGGAATGATGAGCTGAAGGAAAGAGTCCAACACTTAAAGGAGGACAATCTGACCCACCAGCATTTGAAGGATCAATACAAGGCAACGGCTTATTAGTTCTCTAGCGAGAACACGGAGCTGAAGGAGCAAATAGTCGATTTGGAGGAGTAGGTGCAGAGGTATGGGGACTCTGTGGAGCACATTGGGTTGCTAGCCCATCAGATGGTTGATCAGGATGCCGAGTTGTAAGCTAAATTAGTAGAGACTGAGACTAGACTAGCAGAGGCTGAGCTGAAGGTTCAGTTAGTATAGGCAGAAAAAGAGGCCATCAAGGCCCATTGGTAAGAGACAATAGAGAAGAGGATCGAGATGGAGATCTAGAGAGATGCGACACATGGGCAGATGCTGGAGCTTGAGGATGAGGTCCAGGAGAAGGGGGTGAAGATCAATAGGATTAGTTATGTTTATCGCTCTTCATTCGGCAGATTTCAGAGCAGGTTGTACTATTACCCAACTGATGAGGGTCAATCCATGCACACTCTCAGTAGGAGCTTAGTAATGGCTATAGGGGATGAGGAGTACAATGATGCGATTCATCGAGGGATGTGCAGTCATTAGTTATAGTTTTTTATGATGTTGTATGTATATAGATACAGTAGAATCAAACTTTTGTTTTGACAGAGGGTTAGTATGTTGTAAATCCCAACTCTAGGAAGTTTGTTGGATGTGTTTATGATTAGATCCTATCTTTTGTAGCCTTTTAGGGATAGAGGAATTTATAGCAGTATGCTTGTGATGTAAGGTGCTATGCACTACTGTTTTAGCATATGAATATAAATGTAGTTATGTTTTATGATTATGTGTTTTGATTGGTTAAGTCTTTACATGTAATAATTAATGTTTAATAGATAAAAAAAAATAAGATTTAGAAATAATAATAACTTAGAAGTTTTCTTGTTTTTTTAATCAGACAATGGCGTCACGTAGGCAACCACCAGGAAACCAAGGAGGAGAAGAGTCAGTTAATAATGACGAGGGATGGTGAAATGTAAATCCAATGAAGAGCTTTGTTGATATGCTAGCAGAAGCGATGCAAAATCGACATCCAGTGGTAGGAAATTAGCCACCACCGTTGAATAAGTTGGCCAATTTTAAAGACTTCAAAGCAGTTGGACCGCCGGAGTTTAGGGGAACGACAGACCTAATCAAAGCCCAGTCATAGATAAAGGAGATAGAGAAGGCATTTGTTATTTCAAGAGTGACAGATGAGCAAAATACTATTTTTGCTACCTACATGTTGAAGGGAGAGACCAGTTTCTGGTGGGAAGCTAATCAGAATAGGGCTGGAGAATGTGTGGTGTCATTGGCAAGGTTTAAGGAGATATTTGATGAGGATTACTTTCCAAAAAGTATGAAGAGTAGAATGGAGGTTAGATTTCTTGAACTGAAGTAAGAGAATATGTCGGTACCCGAGCATGTGACAAAATTTAATGAGTTGGTCAGGTTCGCTCCATATCAGGTGCACATGGAGGAATGCAAGGCTAGAAGATTTGAGAATTATTTAAAACCATGAATATTTAGCAAGGTGGTAGTGCTACAGATTGATTCATTCTCAACTCTGCCGGTGAAGTCAATCATAGCTGAAGGAGGAAATGAGGCGTTATCCGAGTATAACTAAGAGAGGAACAAAAAGAGAAGTGAATGAGGAAATAAGAATTGTAACAGTGGTGGCAACAACAATTATAAGCGTAAATGGGACAACAGCAATGATAAGAGCTCGAAAAATCTATAAGGAAATTTTTAGGAAAGAAGGCATACAACAAATGTGGGAAGAACCATTCCAGGGAATGCATGAAGGCCAAGAATATATGCTACAACTGTGGAGAGGAGGGACACATTTCTCCAAAGTGTCCCCACCCAAAGAAAGGAAGATGCTACTCATGTGGAGCTACTGATCATATGATAAAGGATTGTCCTAATATGATGGAGGAAGCGGCCACAAAAACAATAGCAACAGTTTGACGTTCTATTTGATCAACTAAAAGGGTCGAAGTACTTTTCAAAGGTTGACATAAGGACTGGTTATCATCAGTTAAAAGTAAGAAAGGAGGACGTACCCAAGACGGCATTCAGAACTCGTTACGGCCATTATGAGTTTCTGGTGATGTCGTTTGGACAAACGAATGTGCCAGCAGCATTTATAGACATGATGAACAGAATATTCAAGTGGTATTTGGATAAATTTGTAGTTGTGTTCATTGACGATATTTTGGTTTATTCCAAAACGAAAGAGGAGCACGCCGAAAATTTAAGATTGGTATTGGAGATACTAAGGAAGGAGTAGTTATATGCCAAATTTTCGAAGTATGAATTCTGGTTGGAGAGAGTTAATTTCTAGGTCATGTTATTGACAAGGAGGGAGCTTCAGTAGATCCAGCAAAAGTGAAAGCGGTGATTAATTGGGAATAACCAAGGATGCCAATGGAGATTAGGAATTTCTTAGGGTTAACGGGTTATTATTGGAGATTTATTAGGGACTTTTCGAATATAGCAACGTTGTTAACAAATTTGACAAGGAAGACAATAAAATATGTATGGACAGAGAAGTGTGAAAAGAGTTTTCAGAAGTTAAAGAAGAGACTTAGTGAAACACCTGTGTTGACTTTAGCAGACGACACAGGAGGTTTTACGGTCTATAGTGATGCATTGCACAAGGGACTAGGTTGTGTGCTCATGCAGAACGACAAGGTCATTGCGTATGCGTCAAGGCAGTTAAAAGATTATGAGAAGGGATACCCTACCCACGATTTGGAGTTGGCAGCAGTAGTGTTTGCCCTTAAAATTTGGAGGCATTATTTATATGGAGAAAAATGTGAGATATTCACAGATCATAAAAGTTTGAAGTATATCTTCACACAAAAAGAGTTGAACATGAACCAAAGGAGATGGTTAGAATTGATCAAAGATTATGATTGTGAGATTCTATATCATCCCGACAAAGCCAATGTGGTAGCTGATGCTTTAAGTAGAAAGAGCAGAGAAAAGTTGTTTGTATTGACAGACCAGGAAGAACTGGTAAAAGAAATAGCTCGAATCGAGTTGGAGGTGAAAAATTCAAAGGAGTCGATAGGGATGGAAGTGAGCCCAGCCTTATTAGATAAGGTAAAAGAAGCTCAAGACAAAGATGAAGAATGTGATAGAATAAGGACGAGAATGACCGATAGAGAAGAGATTAAGTTCAAAGTGGATAGCAAAGGATTGCTAAGATTTGAAAATCGTGTTTGGGTACCGTTAGTGCCTAAATTACGAGAGGAGATTTTGCAAGAGTCTTACATTACAAATATTCGATACATCCGGGGAGTACGAAGATGTATCAAGATCTACGTCAGCATTTTTGGTGGCCGAATATGAAAAGGGAGGTTACAGAATGTGTCAACTAATGCCTAACTTGTCAAAGGTTTAAGGAAGAACATTAGAGACCAAGCAGGTTATTACAGCCATTAGAGATTCCTGAATGAAAATGGGAGCATATCACGATGGATTTTGTGGTAGGACTTCCAGCAACATAGAAGGGAAATGATGCGATATGGGTGATTGTAGATCGACTAAAGAAGTCAACACACTTTTTGCTGATCAAGATTAAGTTCAATTTGGATCAGTTGGCCAAGTTGTATATAAAAGAGATAGTTTCATGGCATGGAGTGTTGGTGTCAATTGTGTCAAATAGAGATCCGCACTTCACGTCAAATTTTGGAGGAGTCTTCAGGAAATAATGGGGACGCAGTTAAGAATGAGTACAACGTATCATCCACAGACTGATGGGCAAAGCGAGAGAACAATTCAAATATTGAAAGACATGCTCAGAGCCTGCGTGATGGACTTCAAGGGCAGTTGAGAGGACCATATACCTTTAGTAGAATTTGCATATAATAACAATTATCATACGAGCATAGGCATGTCGCCTTATGAAGCTTTGTATGGGAGAAAATATAGAACACTTCTATGTTAGGATGAAGTAAGAGAACGTCGACTGTTGGGGTCAAAATTAGTTCAACAGACCATAGAAATTATCAGAGTAATAAGAACTCGATTAGTAACAGCTCAGGATCACCAGAAGAAATATGCTGATCTACATCGATAGAAGTGAGATTATGAAGTGGGAAGTTTTGTGTTTATAAAGGTATCTCTTTGGAAAGGGAAAATCAGATTTGGGAAGAAAGAAAAACTAAGTTTGAGGTTCATAAAACCGTTCAAAATATTGAAGAGAGTGGGTGAAGTGGCATACGAGGTAGCTCTACCTCATGAACTGGAACATATTCATAATGTGTTTCATGTCTCGGTATTGTGGCCATACAAGCCTAATTACAAGCACGTCATCTCCTATGAGCCGATTCAAGTGGAAAAAGATTTATCCTATGAAGAAATTCATGTCCAAATATTAGATAGGAAAGAACAGACGTTACAAAATAAGGTTATACATTCTGTCAAAATGCTTTGGAAGAACCACAACGCTGAGGAAGCTACGTAAAAACTTGAAGAAAACATGAGAAATAATTATCCGAATCTTTTTGAGTAACTTTAAATTTGTAATTCCGAGGACGAAATTCTTATAAGGGGGGATAATGTGATAACCACAAGTTTTAAGTCCGTTGTAATGATGATTATTAAATAAGTATCAATGAATTAAAATTTTTGTATCAATTGATTGGGCATTTACATGATTGAATGAATATATATATCTGTATGTGTATATTTATAAATCTAATAATAAAGCAAGTTAGTAGAATTAATTAAAAGCAAATTTAATTGGATTATATTTTAAGTCCAAATAAATTATTAAACTTGATTCAATAAAATAAATCTAGTAATCCATGAATATAATTAATTTATAGGTTCATTTTATTATTAAACTAGCCCAATACTTATTTTAATTAAATATAGCATGTGTTAGTTAATGTTAGCCCAATAGAATGAATAAATTGAGTCCAAACAAATTAAATGAAGGAGCTCAATAGAATTAATTACTAAGTCCAAAGTGGAGCCCAAGCTAAGTCAATATTTTGGTTAATGTATGTATATATATATATATATATATATATATATATATATATATATATATATGAGTGTGTATATATATAGATGTATATATGTGTATAATAACAATAACAATAAATCAAAAATAGCTTAATAAAGGCCATTTGGCAGGTCAGCACGGGGCCCGCATGTGGGTGGATTTTAAATTTTAATGTTGCTTGATTTTGTGTAGAAATGGTACAATAGTTGGTGAATAACTCCTACCATCCCTAGTTCTCTCATTTAAGAAAATCCCTAAATTTTAGCTAATTTGAAATAAAAGATAAGATGAGATTGGTGATTTTGTATAGATATAGCTTGTATAAGTATACATTTTGGATGATAGCCTTGGGCTATAAATAAGTCTTTCATTAAGCTTTGCTAGGTTGGTTAGTCATTTGGTCGATTTTCTAGAGAGAAAAATAGAGAGGAAGCTCTAGAGCTTTAAAAGAAAAGCTAGAGAGTTTGTGAGTAGTGAGCTAGATCATCTAGAGTGTGTATCAGCTAAGGTGGAGTCATCATCCTTTGTTGTTTACTTTGGAAGAAGAAGGAGAAGAGCATCCAAGCTTAGAAGGTTTAAAAGTGCTCTATTCTTTATATCTCTTCGTTTCTATGGTTTATATTTAGTGTAGAAATATTTGCCATGGTTGGTTGTGGGAGAAATTTGTGTTTAATGGAGCTATGGTGAGCTCGAAGGTATAAGGATGGAGATTTATTGGTGAATTTATGTATATAGGCGTCCATGTATGTTTAATGTAGTTTTTATGGTCAAAATATATTTTTAACGGTTCAAAATCTATTTTGATGTTCTATAAGGTTATATATTGTATATATATGAAGATTCATGAGTTAGTATGTTTAATATGTGCACTTATATGTTTGGTATGAAAATAATTAAAAGAAATTTACATATAAAGTTTTACCGGTAAAATCCTAACTAATTATGTGTTGTATATTATGGTAGATTGAAATGTATAAGTTGATTATTTGATTTTGATGGCTAGAAAGTTAGGAAGATAACAAAAATTGATTTGGTGTATGTTTCATTTTATAAAAGATTGAACCAAAGAAATCAAAGTTAAAAAAAATTAGGGTTTGAAAAATCAGAACTACTGTTGCAGCGGTAGGTCTCACCGCCGTAGCTAGACCTGGCAAAAGGGTCCCGGGCCCGCGGGCCGGGCCGGCCCAAAAAAGTCGGGCTTTGGGCCTCAAAAATACAGCCCAAAAAAAGCTGAGCCATTTTTGTTCGGCCCGGCCCGGCCCGCGGGCTTTTTTTTTTTAATTTTTTTTAAATTTATATTGCTTGACATTGTTGACCAAAAAAAAAAATAACTTAGAAAATGAATTAAATAGAGAATTATGAAAAATATAAAAAATAATGTGTTATAATTGTAAATAATTAGTGTTAATATTTATTCCAAATATAAAAAGTTAATCAGTTATGTATGCTTTTTCGTGAGTTGAAAAAAGAAATCATGACACACATGAAGAATATTTTATGTTTTACTTAATATTTTAAATTATAAGTCATAATAAAAAAAAATTTTAAAAAATAAAAAAATACACAAAAGGCCCGCGAGGCGGCCCGCCCCGCACGGGCCAAGGGTTTTGTAGCTCGCAAAAAGCCGGGCCATTTTTGGCCCGGCCCGTTTTGGCCCGACCCGCCCGTTTGCCAGGTCTAGCCGCAGCGGTGAAACACTCTACAAGTCACCGCCGAAGCGGTGGTCCTCACTGCAGTAGTGGTGGACTAGACTGTTTAAAAATTTACTTGTTTATTAACCGGGTCGGGTTGGGCCAAATAAAATGGGTCAGGTCAGATCTTTTTAAAATAAAATAGGTCAGAAAATGTAATTTTATATAACATTAATATTTATCAAGTTTTAAATGAATAAAATATTATTATATGATTAACAATATTATAAATTGAATAAAATATTATTAAATAATTATAATATTATTAAGTGAATAAAATATTATTAAATAATTAATAATATTGTTAAGTGAATAAAATATTATTAGATAGAAATTTAAACTATATTAAATGATTAATATAAGTTTTATATGATTAAAATATTATCAAATAATAATAATATTTCTTAAGTGTTTACTATACCCTTAATTATGTGATTAAGCGTTAACAAATTAAGATGTTCAAAAGTTATAATATGAACCTAGGTATAATACTAATTGAAAGATCAACTTAATTAAATGTTAGGTCCGTTCAAAGGATATTAAGTTGAATTGGTTAGCTGTAATCAACAATCGAGACAAGTTCCCTAACTTTACTCAAATTATATTGAGCAAGTTTCCTATACCTGAACTTGTATTTATTTTTGCAAGAGTTTAAGTGGTTTAATTATTGAAAATTAATCCACATCCATATTATTTATGAATTCGCACATAGTGCATTTGAAACTTTATAGTTCTTTGATTCATGAACTATTTAAGAATGTCTAAGCTAATTGTTCAACTAGACGTTGCATGTATAAATTCAATAACTTGAATAATTTTTAAAACTTATCCAAACCATTAGTTGGTGCAGATTCTTATTGTAAGTCTGAGAAAGAACAACCCTAAATAAGGAGATTATATTTCGGGAAATCGACCTTTGCATAAGATGTCTAAGTGTTATGCATATATATTGGGTTGAAAAGACTGATCCCCTTGAATACCAAATTATTGAAAGGGTCAGAGAAAACTGTGATTTACCCTCGCTAGTTTTTGGTCTCTAGTGACCACTCAGCAGTAAAGACTCCATTATTTCTTTTTATTGAAATTGATTTATGTTTTTTCACAATTGTTCTATATTGTTGAAAACTCTGAAGTAATTCTCATTCATTTATGATATATCAAATCTTATATTTACTGTTCTTAAACTTGTTGAGCAAGCTAGTTGCTCACCCTTGCTATATCATGAACCATTTTTCAGCTAAACATGCATGTTTCAAGAAGGACAAGGAGCAAGAGAAAAGCCAAAGCTTAGATTAGATTATTGTATGTTAGATAGATTAATTGTTTAATTTGTAATTACAATTTGTAAATATTTTGTAATCCCTTAAGATATGTACTGTTTATGTTAAAGTTAGAAGACCTTGGGATTGTAGTCCTTTTTATAAGGAACATTTATGTATTATTCCACGAAATTTAAATGAAGACTATGTATTTAGTTGTTAGTATATTTTGGATTCTGAGAACCAAACCCGAGGTTATAGAATCCGGATTTGGTGTTATCACAGGTTGGTATCAAAGCTATAGGTTACAGAATTTTATGTTGTGAAACTTTAGGATATAACCTTAGAATAGTCAACTCATTTATAATTATAGAATTCATCGAGTTAAGTAGTAACACAATTAAATATATTTTTATTTTATCAATGAATATATTTTATTGCAATACTGATGTCGTGTTGTTTGTGTGATTGTAAGATGTCTGAGATTGGACAAACTAGTTACACAGCAGAGGAGAATTTCATTGATAGCCATATGGATACTGCACATCCATTGGTGGTTGAACCGATAGAGGATCTAGAGTCTGATCCAGAGATGGGGGATAGAGAGGAGCCAGTCAGAGGTGGGGTGATGAGACCCTACAGCAAGGCCGAGACTGAGGAGGAGGAGTCAGCTGAGTACGCTGATGACATGGGCACTATTGTCAGTGACATCATCGAGGGGCTGACTACAAGGAATGATGAGCTGGAGGAAAGAGTCCAACACTTAGAGGAGGAGAATCTGACCCACCAGCATTTGAAGGATCAATGCAAGGCAATGGCTTATTAGTTCTCTATCGAGAACACGGAGCTGAAGGAGCAAATAGTCGATTTGGAGGAGCAGGTGCAGAGGTATGGGGACTCTATGGAGCACATTGGGTTGTTATCCCATCAGATGGTTGATCAGGATGCCTAGCTATAAGCTAAATTAGCAGAGACTGAGACTAGACTAGCAGAGACTGAGCTGAAGGTTCAGTAAGTACAGGCAGAGAAAGAGGCCATCAAGGCCCATTAGTAGGAGGCAATAGAGAAGAGGATCGAGATGGAGATCTAGAGAGATACGACACATGGGCAGATGCTGGAGCTTGAGGATGAGGTCCAGGAGAAGAGGGTGAAGATCGATAGGATCAGTTATGTTTATCGCTCTTCATTCGGCGGATTTCAGAGCAGGTTGTACTATTACCCAACTGATGAGGGCCAATCCATGCACACTCACAGTAGAAGCTTGGTAATGGCTATAGGGGATGATGAGTATAATGATGCGATTCGTTGAGGGATGCGCAGTCATTAGTTATAGTTATTTTATGATGTTGTATGTATATAGATACAGTAGAACCAAACTTTTGTTTTGACAGAGGGTTAGTATGTTGTAAATCCCAACTCTAGGAAGTTTGTTAGATGTGTTTATGATTAGATTCTATCTTTTGTAGCCTTTTAGGGATAGAGGAATTTATAGCAGTATGCTTGTGACGTAAAGTGCTATGCACTACTGTTTTAACATATGAATATAAATGTAGTTATGTTTTATGATTATGTATTTTGATTGGTTAAATCTTTATATATAATAATTAATGTTTAAAAGATAAAAAAATAAGATTTAGAAATAATAATAACCTAGAAGTTTTCTTGTTTCTTTAATCAGACAATGGCGTCACGTAGGTAACCACTAAGAAACCAAGGAGGAAGCTAATCAGAATATACCTACATGTATAAATTAAATAACTTGATTACTTTTAAAAGCTTATCCAAACCATTTGTTGGTGCAGATTCTTATTATAATTCTGAGAAAGAAAAACCCTGAATAAGGGAATTATATTTCGGGAAATCGGCTTTTGTCCAAGATGTCTAAGTGTTATGCATATATATTGGGTTGAAGAGGTTGATCCTCTTGAATACCAAATTATTGAAAGGGTCAGAGGAAACTGTGATTTACCCTCGCTAGTTCTTAGTCTCTAATGACCACTCAGCAGTAAAGACTCCATTATTTCTTTTCATTGAAATTGATTTATGTTTTTTCACAATTGTTAAATATTGTTAAAAACTCTGAAGTAATTCTCATTCATTCATGATATATCAAATCTTATATTTACTGTTCTTAAACTTACTGAGCAAGCTAGTTGCTCACCCTTGCTATATCATGAACCATTTTTTAGCTAAGCCTGCATGCTCTAAGAAGGACAAGGGCAAGAGAAAAGCCAAAACTTAAATTATATTATTGCATGTTATATAGATTAATTGTTTAATATGTAATTACAGTTTGTAAATATTTTGTAATCCCTTAAGATATGTATTGTTTATGTTAAGGTTAGAAGACCTTGGGATTGTAGTCCTTTTTATAAGGAACATTTATGTATTATTCCGCAAAGTTTAAATGAAGACTATGTATTTAGTTGTTAGTATGTTTTGGATTGTGAGAACTAAACTCGCGATTATGAAACCCAGATTTGTGGTCATCACAATGAAATTGCTATAATAACAAGAAACAAGGCTTGGCTGGTTGCTAAAGGATATTCACAAGAGGAAGGAATTTATTATGATAAGATATTTGCACTAGTTGCAATATTGGAGGTAATCATAATGTTTCTAGCTTATGCAGCTCACATGAACTTCAAATTCTTTCAAATGGATGTCAAAAGTGCATTCTTAAATGGAGAATGACAAGAAGAAGTCTTTGTGGAACTGTGATGACCCCAAATTCGGGTCCCTCGAACCTCAGATCCGGTTCAACACTAGTACTATATTTTCCTTATTGTTCATGAATTACAACAATATTATAATTGATAAATAATTATTTATTTACAATTTTACAACATCACTTTCTATTCCAAAATCGCAATCTTTATACATTCCTAGTATATCTCAATATCATATATGATATGGCATTCTATTACAATCAATTTGAGTATTTAACACTCATATTACATACCAACCAATTCTTATACTACACAATCATTTTACCTGTCTAATTCAGACTGATATCTACAATAGATATTTAGATCTTCAATGAAAATAATATGCTTTCCTGTTCCTTGTTCTTTATCAAGAACTTCAAATAACTTGCACTATCTGAAAATGTTTGTTTTAAGCAAGAGTGAGCATGACGGCTCAGCAAGTTTAACAGTTACACATAACATATTACATGCTTCACATAATATACATGATTTGCATCTTATTCTTTTATCATGCTTTCCGTATTAATAATACTTCAAACCTCTTATGCATCACATACAATAATCAACTAGCACTTAGCAAATTATGCTTCAATCTTGTACATAGTTTTCATGTAGCCATACCACATGATGTTCATCTACCACAAACATCATCAATATAACTTCGTATTATCAATTTAAATCACATTATAGCATATTAATGCACATAGGAGCAAGTTCTGAAAAACTTGTTTGGTTCGCTTCTACCGTTTACGCCTATTTGTGTCTTTTGTTCAACCTATAATTTATATATATAATTGACATAATCATTAGTTACAATGACTATAAATTAGTCTTCACTTAAGACCTTAACTTCAAATTATTAACTCTTAAGATGTCCGATAAACGAACCCTTAAGTTTCGGACAAAAACCCTAGCACAAATACAGTTCGAACATAACGGGTACGCTTAACCAATTTATGCATTCACTATACGTTCATAGTACGACCCACTTTTATTAAGTTGTCTAAATTAGTCAGAAGCGGACTATTTACATCGGTTAAACATTCTTCTTTTATATAACTTAATGATTTAGACATTTAACAATATATCAAATAACCCAAGATATTATCTACCTTTGATAATATACAATTACATTCAAATATTATTAACCATTTAATAATATTTTAATCACTTATTAATATTATTAACCATTTAATATTATTTTAATCACATATTAATATTATTAACCATTTAATAATATTTTAATCCCTTATTAATATTATTAACCATTTAATAATATTTTAATCACATATTAATATTATTAACCATTTAATAATATTTTATTCTCTTAATAATATTATTAATCATTTAATAATATTTTAATCTCTTACTAATATTATTAATCATTTAATAATATTTTAATCACTTATAAATATTATTAACCATTTAATAATATTTTATTCTCTTATTAATATTATTAATCATTTAATAATATTTTAATCTCTTACTAATATTATTAATCATTTAATAATATTTTAATCACTTATTAATATTATTAACCATTTAATAATATTTTATTCTCTTATTAATATTATTAATCATTTAATAATATTTTAATTTCTTACTAATATTATTAATTATTTAATAATATTTTAATTATTTATTAATATTATTAACCATTTAATAATATTTTAATCTTTTATTAATATTATTAATCATTTAATAATATTTTATTCACTTATAAATATTATTAATCATTTAATAATATTTTAATAACATATTAATATTATTACTCATTTAATAATATGTTAATCATTTACTAATATTATTCATCATTTAATAACTCTTTAATCATATACTAATATTATTGATCATTTAATAATAATTTAATAATCTTCAATCAATACCAATAGTTAACCTTTTAACTGTGTTAACCTTAATCTTTAACTTAAATATTTAGCTATCATTTAGTCACTAATAGACTCTCTTACAATAGTTTATCTTTATTTCAATAGTGAAATTATCTTTTGTTAAGTTTTACAATTCCCGACATGCAAAACTTTTAGTTCCGAACAAGTCTGGATTAAAATTTTAATTTTTTTAACAAGCACGGGCGTCTAGACGCCAGCCCAAAGCCTTTCTGAGGCGTCTAGACGCCCATAGGCAGAAACCATCAAGGGTCGGGCATACACTTGGGCGTCTAGACGCCATGTACTTTGGCTGCCAAAACCTCTCTCAGTAGTTTGGCCATAACTTTGTCATACGAAAATATTTTGAGGTGATTTTTGAGTCTAAATTCATTAGAATTTCATGATTTACAATTTCTATTTAGATCACAAATCAAAATTCCGAACGTAACTAGACTAAAAACTTCTCACAATGACAAAGTAAAAACTAAAATCACAAATCATTGGTTTTAAAGGTTCAAACTTGAATAAAATAAACTTTATACCTCCAAATGACATCAACTTAGTGTTGTTGTCTTTCTAACTTCTTGTTTTACAATATTTTATGATTTAATCATATTTTTAAAAACGTTTTGACAACAAATTTAAGATCGAACCGCTTAGGGTTTCAAAACGCCCTATTTTGTGGTAAAAGCCATAACTTGCTTATTTCTTCAAAAATTTTAATCGCTCAAGTTAGGTTATCTTCATAATACATAAACCTATCTTTCAAGACTCTTAGATCATAAATATAACCCACACATCTCAACTCATAATGATCAACCTAGTTATTTAACTAAGGTTTTACAACCAAACATTCTCATATGACTATTTCTTCCGTCATTTTACGTATCACACATATAGAACACATATCTAGGATAGCTCATCATAGATCTTCATCACTTAGATCCTTCCATAACCAAGATTACTAAAACTTATATTTAACAAAATAATAAATATGGTTTAAGAAACTTTTAAACCTTCTATAAAATTCTTCTTCTTGGAAATGGTTGGAACTCCCTTTTGATCTTTTTGCTCTACTCGAAAATGGCTAACACCCTTAGTGTTTGAGCTCTCAAACTCACAACTCTCACCATGTAGCTCTTATTTTCTTTAGAGCCTCTCTCTATAAGTTAGTGCAAGTAAGCAAATGAGCAAACAACCAATACAAGGATGTGGAAGATGCTATTTATAGAACCTCCCTAATCACCATCAACTCCTACTAATCAACTAGCATTTGTCAATTAGAGACTAATTTAGGCTTACTATAGCATGGAATGACCACATGAGTGACAATGTGAATGACAAGGGTTGTTGAGCTACTTTGATTTAGTGTGTGAAGGAAGCAACAAGAGCAAATCAAGTCACCCCCTTGTGGGGACCACTAAATCTCAGGAAAATGGGATTAAATACCCCAATTTTGCTTTATTTTTATAGCTTAAATACACACACACACACACACACACACACACACACACATATATATATACTTATATATGTATATATGTTGACCAATTTTGACTACCATTTGGGCTCCACATTGGACTCTAGGATTTAATATATTAGGCTCATTCAATTAATTGGTTTGGGCTCATTTTAATTATTACATTGGGCTAGCATTAAATACCTTATGTTCCATGTAATTAAAATAAGCATTGGGCTAGTTTAATTATTACTTGGATCAACGTTTAATTAATTTATGAACTACTAGGTTAATTTATTTAACTTAGGTTAACACCTCATTTGGACTTATAATATAATCCAATTAGACTTGCATTAAATTATTCCACCACATTGGGTTACATAATTAACTCATCCATAGTTAATTCTCAACACCGCCTTTATTTACCTAGCAATTAACCAATGATTGGCTAATGCTCTCTCTTGTCTACCAACTAGGGTTATTCAATTAACCCTACACTAGTTAATTCTCTACACTCAATCAATACTTGAAATGCATCTCCCAACACATTGACCATCATTTGACTTTTAATGGTTTGGGCTATATAGTTTACTTTTTATTGGGCTCTCTTATTTAATTACCCACTTCATGCAAATATTCTCATATTGAGCTAACATCTATAATCTTTTTGGGCTAGTCCACTAGTAGTAAATAAATTACTTGGACTCTACATGGAATTAAATCCTTTAATTATTTGAACCTCTTTATAATTAACAACAAGACTTATAACAATTAAGATATTGGGCTTGTTTTAAATTTACTTTTGAATTCTATACAATAATTTAATAATTAAGTTAATTACTTAATTAATTAACTTCTTAATAATGTCATTCTAGACAATCATTCTAGTTTTTCTATAACTTTAACTCATAACTAATATAATTAACATAATTAATTATATTTTATGACTTTCCTTCTTACTTCATATTTAAACTAATTAATTTATTAGTTTTATTGAGTACTAATTTACTCATATTCTTATTTGGCTAATAAACACACTTTAGGTATATATGTATATCAATATAACCACCTTCACTTCTCAATTGAATTTATTTCGTTAATAAATTCTCTACATGCATCGTTACAATATTCCCACATTTAATTTCTAACAAATAAATTATGTTAAAAAAAAAATGTTCACCCATTTTCTACACATCTCACTTTTTCAACTCTAGGTTTTAAACCATAATCTTTAATTGATTATTCAAAATCTTATCTACAAATCTTGTAAATATCTGGGATATTACAGGAACAACCTACAGGTTTTCTCTTTCCAACTCTATCAAATCATGTTTATAAATTGGATAATGCACTATATGGATTAAAACAAGCACCTAGAGCATGATATGAAATACTCACTTCCTTTTTAATTGAAAATAGATTCACCAGAGACAGAGTAGACACAACTATATTCCTTAGAAAGCATAAAGATAAAACCTTATTAGTTCAAATCTATGTAAATGATATTATTTTTGGTTCTACTGATGAAAAATTATGTGAGAGATTTGCCAAGTTGACACAGAGTAAATCTAATATGAGTATGATGGAAGAATTGAACTTCTTTCTTGGACTTCAAGTCAAACAAACTGATAAAAGTATCTTCATAGGTCAAGTCAAGTAAATCAAGGACTTATTTAAAAAGTATGGCTTAAAATCTTCTACTCCCATGAAAATCCCTATGGCCTCTGCAACCAAGCTTGACAAGAATGAATAAGGTAAAAGTGTTGATGTCAATCAATATAGATGTATGATTGGATCTCTCCTGTACTTAACTGCCAGTAGGCCAAACATACTATTCTCTACTGGAATTTGTGCTAGGTTTCAATCTAATCCTAAGGAATCTCACTTAACTACTGTTAAAAGGATTTTTAGAAATCTCAAGGGTATTCTACATCTGAGGTTATGGTGTCCCAATGAGTCTCCCTTTGATCTAATTGGTTATTCATATGCAAATTTTGTAGGATGTAAAATTGACTGGAAAAGTACCATTGGGACATGTTAAGTGATTCAAAACAAACTTGTCTCTCGGTTCAGCAAAAAGCAAAACTCTGTGTCCACTTCAACTGCAAAAACTGAATACATTACTGCTGGTAGCTACTGTGCTCAAATTCTATGGATGAAGAATCAGTTAGCTGACTATGGATTTGAATTCAAATATGGTCCTATATTCTATGATAATACTAGTGTTATCTCAATTACACATAATCCTGTCATGCACTCTAGAACCAAGCACATAGACATCAGATATCATTCCAACAGAGATTATGTGCAAAATGGGAACATATCTTTACATTTTATACCCACTGAAAATTAACTTGCAGATGTGTTCACTAAACCTTTGGATGGATCCAGATTCAATAAATTGTTCAGTGAGTTAGGCATGCTAAATCTACAAGCCTAGATTATATGCTAACAAAGTAGGAAACTTTCAATCGTAGGTTAAGAATGATCGTAAAGCAAAATTATGAATCGTATAGTGAGACGTATGATGAACCACAAATCATGGAAAACACGAACGATCGTAAAACAATCTATGAAATTCTTAAATCGTATAGTAACTTGTGTAGAGTTGTCATACGATTAAGAGAAGTTAAAAAGAATTTCTTCAGGCTCGTGTAAATTACTAGACAAAGTTACTGCGTTACAACTGTAACCAAAGCCATTTAACTTCTGCCACGTGCCCCACTATAACAAAATAAAAAAAGTCTCTTACAAGATCTTTTGAAATTTCATTCTAAACTTTACTATTCAAAAACTTACATCTAAGCCCTAGATTTCAAATTTCCATTCAATCTAGAAAATCTAAGCAATCATGTGTTCTTTAGTTTGATTTCAAGATACAATGGCAGGATATCAAATCATCATCGAAAAATTAACTCTGTTTTAAGAAGCTTGGTGCATCTGGAAAAAAATTCAGAGAGGTTCTTACTCTCATTCAAAAGGCAAGATTTAGAGAAATTCTGCAGGCAAACACCAAAATCTACACAAAATATATTCAAGAACTTTATGTCAATGCTGATATTGAAGAAGATAAAACTGTTTGAGAATTGGAATAAAAATCTAATTAAACTCCATCAATCCATAATATATGGAGGAAGTGAGCATACTATCAATGAGATTAAGAAAACCTCAAGAGCTCAAGCCAAAAGAAAGGTGTATAAGACCCAGAAAGACGAGTCTCAAGAATCTGCCACATCTCACACCTCTGAACAAGAACCCTTTAGGAAAAATAAGAAGGTAGAAGAAAAGAAAGAAAAAGAAATACCCAAGAGCTCTCCATCAAATTCTTAAAAAACTCAAGATGATCTTACTCCAATCTCTCAAATTTTCAAGATAAAGAAAAGTCCAAACACCAAGAGAGAGAAAAAGAGAAGAACCTTTAAGAAATCGGCTAATCTTAAGGAGCAATGTGGAGAGTCAATTGTAGAGAAGACTCTACCTGCAGAACAGCTATAGATCGTAGAGGAAACTCCAATCGTAGAAGTACAAGAAGTTGTTAATAAAAAAATGGTTGAGAATACATCTGAGCCTGAGCCTTTAACTATTAAAGAAATGGTTATGAAGGAGAAAGATCCTAAGCTAAAGAAGCTGAAAAGAAAGTTGAAAAAGATGGTGGAGAAAAACAAGAAGAAGACAACAGAGATCAAAAGCGAAAGAAAAGATGACCATGCAACCATGCCCGATGACTCATTAAAGTTCACCAAGATCATCACCAACATCACAGAAGGTATAAACAGAAGTACTAAGCCAGTGGTAGTGAAAGTGGAAGATCCAGACTCTGAGGGGGAGCCTCAACCTAACCCTTTAGAACATCCTAGTGCAGTACCAGTATCATCAGGATTGATAACAATAATTGTGCTTGAAGGAATAGAGGATCCAAACGCCCGATTAACTAACATATTCATTGGATCTAGAGTAGTGTGAATGCGTATTGTGGGCATGAGAGCAGATGAGCTGTTAGAAAGTTTTATTAATTAACTCTGGACATAAAAACTACTCTACATGATCCAAAGATTGCACAACTGCTGTATTTTCTGCCTTTGATGACAATGCTGAAAGCATTGACCTTGGGAGATCATAGTTTTATGAGATGGAGCTACTCAACATTTCCAAATCTGATGTTAGTATCTCAAAACTTCCCAAGGGTAATCTCCTATGCTATAAAGCTACTGTGTAATGAACCTTTTGAATCCTCTTGTTAATTCTATCAAAAGGTAATCCTTATTCCACAATCATTTGTTTGTCCTGAGTTTTTGTACTTTTCTAGCTATAACGAGATCATAGAATCATCCACTATGACCTAAGAGCAATCTTCAAATGATTCATGTTATTTTGTTGATACTCCAATTGTATTCACTTAAGATACGATTAAGATATCTAGTACTTCTCCTCTTTATACCACTTCGATCGTACTAAGTCAAGACCATACGATCGATGTCTCAACTACTCCTATTCATGAAATTCTAAACGTTGCAACTTCAAATCTTACAATTAATGATCAATCTTTGTCCTCCCCGATCGAGGAGTCTTGTCACCATTTGATCGTTCAAGTCATACCACCAACTTCTCATGTTCAAGCGGTTGAAAATTCTCCCTCTCCTATTAACATTTTCAACTTAATAACAACACCTGAAAATTATCATATCTCTTCTCAAGAAGATGATCAACCAATCACCTCATTAGCCCCTCCATCTGACATGCCTTCCTCATCAAACAATGAATTCTTTGATGTATCACGTGCTTTGGCCACTATCTCTCAACCTCACACCTCGAATCAAGCCCCACTCTTGAATCAAATTCTTGATCGAGTTTCAATGATTCCATCCAAAAGTCAGATTATTGATCTCATGGCTCTTCTCTCTATGGACTTTAATGAAGATCTTTAGGATAATACCAAATAGCTCAAAACGTGTCTAAACAAGATCACTACTGCTGCAGAACGAGTACCGAAAGATATGGGTAAAGAATTTGCAAAATAAATGAGCCAAATATTTTGAGATAAGAGGGACGATCTTAACAATCGAGATTAGATTTTATTGAATTTTTTTTTAGAACAAATGCATGCTCTTTTGGAGTACCAAAAATCAAATGATAACTGTATCAAACTTCTCTATGACTAAATTCTTGAGTTACACTCATCTCACCTGGAATTCAAATTAGTAGTGGAAAAGCAAATGGATACAGTCATTAACACCACTCATGACGCAATGACATTAGTTCACTAACAAAAAGAAGAAGCAAATAAATGGTGGCAGAAGATCAAGATTGATATCGACTACTCTCACCGTTAGTTGGAAGAACTTGTTACTAGTGTTCAACAGCTTTCCAAGGATGTCTCCCTCTTGACTGATGACAAAAAAGGGGAGAAAAGAGGAAGAGGATGAGCTAATGGTGGTGTTTCTCAGTAAAAAAAGAAATCATCAATTCAGGGGGGAGCAAAAAAGAACAAGGTATTCATCTCCACCAACTGCTCAAGTTTTACCAATAGAAGTCCAATCTTCTTCTTAGAGAGAAGAATTATGGAAAGATGTGACCATCTCTGGTATGGGACCTCCAAATGATGATCCAATGTTCGTTAATAGAATGTCTCAAGGCATTTATATACTAAAAGAACAACTATTTAGTATGCCTGATCTTAGTCCAAGGGATACCATTGAAGAAATTACGGAATTGAGAAGAATGGAAGCTGAAGGAAGGGAAATCTATAACCACAGAGTGGAAGAAGAAAGAAGAAATCCTCCCAATAAGAAAATGAGTAGTAAAAGATAAGTGTAATTATAAATTTTATGATCTTAAGCTTTTACTGATTTTTAAATATTAATGAATTCATGCTTTTGATCTACTAATACAATTTCTCACTGTATTTTAAGTCATGTTTAAATTTTTGCACTGCATTAGCAAATTGATGATTTGATATGAAACTATGGGTTTTTGTCATTATCAAATAGGGGAGATTATTAGTATCTGCATGATTAAATTTGATGATAACTTAATGCAGAAATGATACGATTTGTAAGACCTGACTTTTATGAAATACAAATTAAAATTTTCTTTATATTTTTTTTTTGAAAACGGTAAATGAATAAATTAACAAAAGTAAAAATTAAGAAATGTTTGTACAAATTTTATATTGTCGGAGAATATTCGTTTTGTCGGGGAATATTCAATTCGTACGACGGCGCCGAAATAACCAAATATTAGTGGACCCCCACAACAAATTATTGTCAGATATAGAAAGCAACATACTTAACTTTTCTGAATAAATATAGTCAGCAGTACTATCATTTTTATCTGTTAAAATAGCCGGTGGTAAAAGAATAATAACATACGGTATTACACAGTAACACATAGTAATGCACAGTAGCACACAATATTGCACAATATTTCATATTATTGAACTGATAAAGTGACTATCGTACTATATTGATTTTATTGAACCAATAATTGTCACATGCATAATAATTTATATTATTGAGCTGGTAATTGTCACAGTAGCATATGCACAGTAATTCACATTACTGAGTCAATAATTGTCATTACACAGTAACATGCTTATTTATTTTCAGCATTATTGTTAACTCTTTTATGATGTTGATTAAACTGTTGTATTCTATTATTAGTTAATTTCTCTACTTATCTAACTCAAAAAGTCAACGACACTGTATTTATAATAATTAGTCGTAATAATGAATAACTGAATTGATAACGTTATTTATTTTTATTATAATAAATTATATAAAGTTATTTGTTTTTATATAAAGTTAATTGATTTATATAAAGTTAGTTATTTTATATATAAAGTAAATTAAATTATATAGATTAAAGATGATCTTTAAATGAATGGTTTAGATTAAGGAAATCTTAAAAGATGAAATGAGTGGTATAGATTAAACATTATCTTGAAATATACGGTTTGGATTAAATTAGGAAATCTTAGTTTATGATAAGATTTTTGGCTATAAATAGAGGTCTTAACTTAATAATTTTTCTTAAAAACTTTCTTTCTTATTCTTTCTTTCACTCTCCAAATATTTCTTTGTATAACTTCTCTTTGAGTGTGCTAAAGTCATCTTGAGTATTTGTGAAGATCAGTAAGTGTATGAGTACTGACCAAGTAAGTCTTTTTATAAAAGTTATATAAGTAACCACACACATCACACGGTGTTTATAAATCTTTCTTTAAAAGACTCTTCCTTTAGAAGATTCATTTTGAAAAGATTCATTTGAAAGATTTATTTTGAAATATTATCTTCTTCAAAAACTATATTGAAGTTATTCTACTTTATTCTATTAAATCACTTTTGATGATTTCATACGAATTGGTATACACCATGAAATTATATATGGTAGTTACTAATTAAATTATAAAAATATAGGTTGATCAACTTCATATTCAGTCACGTGTTAATGTAAGGGATACCATTTTTTTCATCTTCCAGTATTCAAATTTACTACGATAAAGAATTATTATTCTTTAATTCGCAAAAATAATATCGTTTCTTCCTTACTCATAAGATATGTCATTTATTTCTATATATTAATTTATGAGAATAACCTGACTATGCGAATAAAATACAATCAATGAGGACAACCTGGCTCGTCGGATAAACTTTAGCGTATTCGGTTGTCCGAATTTTATTTAACAATTTTTTAAATTTAAACTTACTAAATCAATATTTAAAATATTTAAATATTAATCCCCAATATTTAATATTTTTTTTTGCAAAAATATTAAATTTAATGCCCAAATATCATTTCTATATTTTTAGTATTTTTTTTTTTATAATTTTTAAACATTTATTTAGTTAAAAATTAATTCTTGAGGGCATTTTTGTAATTTTAGCACTTCAGGGACAAAATCAAATTTTTTGGGAAAAAGTAGGGGCACGCTGGTAATTTGCCAAGATCAAAGGACACGGTCGGCATTTCCTTAAAAGGTCAGGGGCACGCTGGTAATTAACCAGCAGTGCGCCCGCGCAATGCGCAAGCCCCTTTACCGCCTACGCCAGCTAAACGACATCGTTTGGCACCTGCATTCGGCAAATTGGCCGTCGTGTATGGCGCGGTCCTAACCTTTATCCGAAAACGACGCCGTTTAATCTCGACTTCTGGAAAAAAAAAATGGTTGTCGCGCAATGCGCAGGCGGCCTTAATTTTTTTTTCTCATTCTTCTTCCAGTTAATAGTAGCCAACCCAATTCAAAAATACCATTTTTGCTCTAATTTTTTCACAACATAATTATTCTAAACATGGTATGATCCTCATATATACATCTAAAAATTATCTAAAATAATTATTCTATGTATTTACAGAATATTTTATCATCAAAAATACAAAATAAAAACAAATAAATTGATTTTATACCTTCCCAAAAGCTTGCAATTCTTCCTTTGAAGCTTAATCCTCACTTGGATGTCACCAATATTTCTCTCTCTCTTGGTGGCTATGGTGGTTGGGTGGTGGTGGTAGTGGTAGAAGAAGAAAAGAGAGAATATTTTTATTTGTTTGTTTGTTTGTTTTTTTTTTTTTTGTTGCTTCACTTATTACTTTCTTTCTTTTCCTTTTTAATAACCAAGGAAATTAATCACTTGGAAAAATCCACCGCCTCTCTCACGCCCACAACCGACTTAACCACTTTTGGAATTACCACAAATCAAGCATGTAAGATCTCGAATTTTATGAAATATAAAATTTAATTTTTCTTCATATATATATTTTTCATGAAACAGTAAGTGGTTAAATTGACAAAATTGAAAGTTAAGGATGTTATGTGCAAATTTTATTTTGTCGGGGAATATTCGGGTCGTACGACGGCGCCGAAATAACTATTTTGGTGGACCCCACAACGGAATATTTGTCAGATATAGAAAATGACAAAGATAACCTTTTTAAATAAAAATAGTTAACGATGTTAACTGTTAAAATACCGGTGATAAAAGAATAGTAGCATACGGTAATTTATGGTATTTTTTTGTACCACACAGTACTCTACAGTAGTACACGGTACTGCACAGTGTCTCATATTATTGGTCTGATAATTCACACCATAACTGTTGCACATCATTTCATCAATAATTGTCACTGCATAATATTTTATGTTATCAATTCAATAATTGTTGTTACACAGTAATTTGCATTATTGATTTAATAATTTTCATTACACTGTATTTCATATCACTGACTTAATAATTGTTGATGCACTGTATTTTAAAATTATTGAACCAAATAATTGTCACAGTAGCAAATACACTGTAATTTATATCATTGAATTAATAATGATATGTAACGTGTTTCTTACATTATTATTGAATTATTGGTGTAGCATTATTTTATTTTATATGTTGGATCCACAGGAAAAATAAATAAATAAATTAAAAATAAAATAAATTAATTATTATTTTATGTGAATAGTAAGTAGACCCACTGTGGGGCCCACATGAAGTATGAAAAACATGTTTTAGGCTGAAATGTTCAGCACGCCAGGCGTGCTCACCTACCGCACTAGCATGCTCACCAACCGCGCACAGTGTCTTTTTTTCTCCTATAAATAGCTTGCTCAGCTGAATAGAAAAATCACACCTAAAACATAATTTTTTTTATAAGAATTTTATAAGTTTTCTCTGAGAATAGTAAGGTTATCTTGAGTGTTTGACAGCCAAAAAGAGTGTAGAAAATTTTCAAGTAAGTCTTTTATTAAAGAGTACTAATTTCATAAATTTCTATTTTTCACGGTATTCACAAATCTTCCTTTAGAAGACTCTTCTTTAAGAAGATTAATTTTTAAAAGCTTTATTTTGAAATATTATTTTAAAAACTATTTAAAAGTAATTATATTATATTACAAAAATTATGTTAAATATATATAACTTTGATAGTTCATACTATACAAGTTATCATACACTTTGAAATTTATATGTGGTAATTACTAATTTTATTATAAATATATAGGTTGATCAACCTCATTTTTATCAATATCCAGTCACCAGATAAGGTAAGGAATATCATCTTCTTTCATATTATATTATTTAAACTTACTACGGTAAGGGATATCATTCTTTTCATCATCTTAAATGGTATTATTTTTTTACTTGTAAGGAATATCATTCTTTTTACACTCTTAAATTTATTATGGTAAGGGGTATCATTCTTTTCATCATCATAAATGGATATTATTTTCTTTATTACTTATAAGGGATTATCTTTCTTCGATTCTCGAAAATAATATCGTTTCTTTCTTACTCATAAGATGTGCCATTTATTTCCATGTATTAAATTGTGGGAATAACCTTACGGTGAGGATTACCACCTGTTGGTGAATAACCTATCGTATTCATTTCTTATTAATCTCTGAGAATAACCTTACGGCGCGGATTACCGTTTGTTTGGTGAATAACTCTTCGTATTCAAATTTTATTAAATTGTGAGAATAACCTTACTGTGCGGACTACCGCCTGTTGGTGAATAACCCTTTGTATTTATTTCTTATTTGTCTCTTGTGGAAATAATTTGTCTACACGAATTATCACATAACACTTTTATTCCATATTCGTTTGTAATATCATTTTCTTTCATATTCGTAAGTGGTACTATTTTCCTTTATACTCATAAGGGATACCATCTTTTTCATCTTCCATTATTCAAACTTACTATGGTAAGGGATATTAATTTCCTTCACCTTTTGTTAATCAAACCTGCTATGGTAAGGGGTATTATTTTCTTTCATACTCATAAATCGAAACTTATTATGGAACTATTGCTTCTATAATTCCTGAAAATATTATATGTTCCATAATAGTTGCACTTTATCATTTCAACTAAACCTTCCTATTTATGTGAACCTTTCTATTGAACTGTAACCGTTATTCTGAACTGTAGATCTTGAATATCATTTTTAAATTTCACTTCACATCATGTTGACAATTTGGACAATATTTGAATTTGCACAAAGTAAACTTCCGATACTTATTGTTTATCCTGTTTATACTGTTCATCATTTGTATCACTGTTATTTGTATTAATCATCAAGAATCAAGCTGTTGTGAATATTTGTGGTCGGGGGCACAGATGCGATATAATTGTTGAACAGATGATAGGTTAAAGGCGATATAATAGGTTAAAGGCGATACATCTGTTCGGTGTCTTTTATGGCACGTGGTGAATGTTCTCTTTGGCCCGTAGTGCAAAGATGAACTGTTGTTTGGTATGATTATGACCAAAGGCTGAATCTGGTATAATCATGACCGTTGGTGTCATATTGAATATCTTTGGCCCGTAGTGCAAAGATGAACTATTGTTTGGTATGATTATGACCAAAGGCTGAATCTGGTATAATCATGACCGTTGGTGTTATATTGAATATCTTTGGCCCGTAGTGCAAAGATGAACTGTTGATCTGCATGATTATGACCAGGGGCTGTGAATTTGTATTAGCTTGACTAATGGTATTTCAGATGATAAAAGTTGATGATGTTTTTCCTAAAAAGAGAAGCGAGTGGACATTATAGTCTACTTTATTCTTCTAATAGATTGCTCATTCCGCTGCTATTATTGACCTGGAAATTGTTCAAGAATTTAACTGCAGTTTTTGATATAAACCTTGTAGTCTATTGTATTCTATCAAGAACTCAATTGTTGAAGGCTAATGATAATTTATTCATCATTATCTTAGTCATGATATTTCTTACTGGGCTATTTGAGCTCACCCTTTCTTTTTGTTACATTATTTTTCAACAGGAGATGAGAAGGTAGCTGGGTCTAGCCGGGGGATGGAGTGAGAGTTCGAGGGATAACTATCGTAGTCTTCACATGTTGTAAAATAGTGTGACAATAATAGTGAAGACTTAGTTGTGTATTATTATACACTGTATTGTTAAATGTTGTAATAATTTTGTTGTAGTCTTTTGACAACTAAAGTTTGGGCTGTGTGGGCCCAAATTTGGGGGTGTCACAGTTGGCATCAGAGTTTAGGGATATGGTCTTTAATGGAGATCTAAGGTTAGAACTAGGAGGGGAGAGACGAATAGAATCAGTCACTAGTGTGTCCCACCTAAATGAGATTTTGTTATCTAATGAGTCGATTTGAATATAGATACATGAAGTGATGAGTCAGTTTGTTTAAACTAACATTTATTTTGTGACCACAATTAAGTATGGCATCTGAAAATCAGGAGGTTAACTATGAAATGCCCGAAATAAATGTAGCTGCGAATCAAGAGGCGACGAATAATCTTCCTACAAACTCAGAGTTGAATTATTTGCTTAAGACAAAAATTATGTGTGTTCTATCCAGTAAGGATGAAGGTGAAAGCTCTGCTACAGTCATTCTAGATCCGTTATTAGAAGCAATTAAATGATGTAATGAACTTGCAGAAATTATTGCCTTTAATCTGCTCACTAATTGGGAGAGTCATATCACCTGGTTATGCTCTATAACAAATGATCAGAATATATAGATGTTTCATATAAGTCTTTGGGATTTATGGTGTTCCAGCTATGATTTTCAAGATTATTTAAAAATGATGTTTATATACTTTTGGGCATTACAATTTAGAGAAATTCAGGTTAAGTTAGTCACTATCGTGGAAACTGCAGTCTATCGAAAATACTATTCTTATAGAAATCATTGGTACGTTACTACTGATGAAGTTGAGGATCCGAGAAATAGTTCGTTATAGAATTATTTAGTGGTATTCCCATGGTTGAAATACGTGGAGATCCGAATGAAGTACTCGGGATTCGATTTGACGATAACAGTCAATAAACCGAATGAGGTGATAACCGGTAAGTTATTCATAAATTCTCGTGAAGTCTACGCTCTATTAGATACTGGCTCTACCCATTCTTTTATCTCACCTATATGTGCTCAATGTTTAAATTTAACTCCTAAAAATTTGGACTTTGATTTATCAGTTGAAACCCCATTAGGAGAAATGACCTTTACATCTACTGTCTATAAATCTTGCCTAGTTCAAATCAACAACCTCACATTACCTGTTGACCTTATTTCTTTGGAGATGCATGAATTTGATTTGATTGATTGGTTGACTACCTATCATGCTAAAATTGATTGCTTTCATAAGATTATTAGTTTTTATATTCCTAATCAACCTGTCATGCAAATTCAAGCAACTAAACCATTAAAATCTGTAACTGTTATTTCTAGCCATAAAGTCATTCGTTTATTGAAAAACGGATATCAAGCCTTTTTAGCTCATATCACTGATTTGAACAAAAACACGTCAAACTTGAATGATATTCCCATTGTTAATGAGTTTCCTGACGTTTTTCTTGAGAAACTTTCTGGCTTACCCCAAACCGTGAAATTGAATTTTGTATTGATCTTGAACCCGGTACCAAGCCCATTTCCAAAGCCCCATACCGAATTGCTTCCATAGAACGCCAAGAGTTGAAAGTTTAATTATTAGATATCGGTATCATTCGTTCTAGTACAAAACTTATATCGAGCGAGGAATGCAAGAAGAGTTTTCAAGAACTCAAGAGGAGACTTGTTTCAGCTCCTGTTCTGACCATACCATCAGGATCAGGAGAATTCGTTATATATAGCGATGCTTCAGGCAAAGGTCTAGGCTGTGTCCTTATGCAACATGGAAAGGTTATAACATATGCCTCTCGACAACTCAAAGATTATGAGAAAAATTATCCTACTCATGACTTAGAGTTGGCAACAGTCGTTTTCGCATTGAAGATATGGAGACACTTCTTGTACGGAGAGAAAGTGGATATCTATACGGATCATAAAAGTCTCAAGTATTTCTTCTCTCAGAAGGAACTCAACATGCGACAACGACGTTGGCTTAAGCTGTTGAAGGATTATGACCACACAATCCAATATCACCCGGGAAAGGCGAACGTTGTAGCTGACGCTTTGAGTAGAAGATCTTATACGAGTATAAGTGCACTGTTGACAACACAAAAGCATATTTTATACGACTTGCAAAAGATGGAGATAGAGCTAAAAACACCAATGACCCACTTGAAGATTGCGCACGTGCGAGTAGAACCAGCTTTAATCGATAAAATTAAAGCTGCTCAAGCTACTGATCCAGAACTGATGAACATGAAGAAGAAAGTACAAGAAGGTGCTATTCCTAAAGCAAGAATCGACGAGAAAGGAATACTTCGAGTTAACTCTCGACTCTGTATTCCTAACGATCCTGAATTGAATCATAAAATCATGATTGAGGCACACAACATGCCGTTTGCAATCCACCCAGGAGGTACCAAGATGTATCGAGATCTTCGACATACATTTTGGTGGAACAATATGAAAAGGGAGATTGCAGAGTTTATCTCAAGGTGCCTAACTTGTCAACGTGTCAAGGGAGAACATCAAGTACCTAAAGGTCCATTACAACCACTTGAAGTTCCCGAATGGAAGTGGGAACATATCAATATGGACTTCGTATTGGATCTTCCCAAAGTTTCTCAAGGCTTAGATGCAATTTGGGTCATCGTAGATAGATTGACCAAATCCACTCATTTCTTGCCTATACAAGAAAACTTTTCACTTGAGCGTCTTGCTGGCATATACAGAAATGAGATTGTGAGATTCCATGGCATGACAGTTTCCATAGTTTCTAATCGAGATCCTAGATTCACTTCACACTTTTGGATTAGTCTACAAAAAGCTATGGGCACTAAACTACGTTTTAGTTCTGTATACCATCCTCAAACGGATGGACAATCGGAAAGGACGATCCAGATCCTCGAAGATCTGTTGAGACTTTGCGTACTAGACTTCAAAGGATATTGGGATAAGTATTTGCCATTGGTTGAATTTTCCTACAACAACAGTTACCAAGCAAGTATAGGTATGGCTCCATTCGAGGCTTTATATAGACACAAGTGTCGCTCTCCAGTATGTTGGAATGAAGTAGGAGAAGCAAAATTGTTGGGACCCAAGTTGGTACGCTTGACGACCAAAAAGATCCAAATGATCCGACAACGAATACAGACCGCGCAAGAACGACAAAAGAGTTACGCTGATCATCATCAGAGAGATGAGAGATTCAATGTCGGAGATCATGTATTCTTACGTGTTTCTCCATCGAAAGGAGTTACGAGATTCAGAAAGAGAGGAAAGCTCAACCCTCGATTTATTGACCCATTTGAAATTCTCGATCGAGTAGGAACCGCAGCCTACAGACTAACCCTACCACCAAGTATGTCTCGCATCCATAACGTTTTTCACATATCTATGTTACGTAAATATGTGAAGGACCCAAACCACGTCATGAGTTACAACAAGACGTTATAGCAGATGATTTAGTGTACGAGGAGGTACCTGTTAAGATCCTAGATAAAAAGGAGCAGATCCTACGCTTAAAGATTATACCTCAAGTTAAGGTTTTATGGAAAAATCAAGATATTGAGGAGATAACCTGGAGCTAGAATTTGAGATGAAATCTAAGTATCCATACCTCTTCGAAGTGTCAGGTACGTCAATTTCGGGGAAAAAATTTCATAAGGAGGGGAGGTTGTAAGACCCCGAATTTTATGAAATATAAAATTTAATTTTTCTTCATATATATATTTTTCATGAAACAGTAAGTCGTTAAATTGACAAACTTGAAAGTTAAGGATATTATGTGCAAATTTTATTTTGTCGGACAATATTTGTTTTGTCGGGGAATATTCGGGCCGTACGACGGCGCCGAAATAAATAATTATTGGTGGACCCCACAACGGAATATTTATCGGATATAGAAAACGACAAAAGTAACCTTTTTAAATAAAAATAGTCAACAGTGTTAACTGTTAAAATACCGGTGATAAAAGAATAGTAGCATACGGTAATTTATGGTATTTTTTTGTAGCACACGATACTCTACAGTAGCACACGGTATTGCACAGTGTCTCATATCATTGATCTGATAATTGACACCGTAGCTGTTGCGCATCATTTCATCAATAATTGTCACTGCATAATATTTTATGTTATCAATTCAATAATTGTTATTACACAGTATTTTGCATTATTGATTTAATAATTGTCATTACACTGTATTTCATATCACTGACTTAATAATTGTTGGTGCATTGTATTTTAAAATTATTGAATCAAATAATTGTCATAGTAGCAAATACACTGTAATTTATATCATTGAATTAATAATAATCTATAACGTGTTTCTTACATTATTGGTGAATTATTGGTGTAGCATTATTTTATTTTATATGTTGGATCCACAAGAAGAATAAATAAATAAATAAATAAATTATTATTTTATGTGAATAGTAACGTGAATAGTAAGTGGACCCACTGTGGGGCCCACATGAAGTATGAAAAACATGTTTTAGGCTGAAATGTTCAGCACGTCAGGCGTGCTCACCTACCGCACTGGCGTGCTCACCAACTGCGCACAGTGTCTTTTTTTCTCTTATAAATAGCTTGCTTAGCTGAATAGAAAAATCACACCTAAAACATAAAAAAAAATTTATAAGAATTTTATGAGTTTTCTCTGAGAATAATAAGGTTATCTTGAGTGTTTGAAAGCCAAAAAGAGTGCAGAAATTTTTCAAGTAAGTCTTTTATTAAAGAGTAGTAATTTCATAAATTCCTATTTTTCACGGTATTCACAAATCTTCCTTTAGAAGACCCTTCTTTAAGAAGATTAATTTTTAAAAGCTTTCTATGGAAGATTTATTTTGGAATATTATTTTAAAAACTATTTAATAGTAGTTATATAATATACTACAAAAATTATGTTAAATATATATAATTTTGATAGTTCATATTATACGAGTTATCGTACACTTTGAAATTTATATGTGGTAATTACTAATTTTATTATAAATATATAGGTTGATCAACCTCATTTTTATCAATATCCAGTTACCAGATAAGGTAAAGAATATCATCTTCTTTCATATTCTATTATTTAAATTTACTACGGTAAGGGGTATTATTCTTTTCATCATTTTAAATGGTATTATTTTCTTACTTGTAAGGAATATCATTCTTTTCACACTCTTAAATTTATTATGGTAAGGGGTATCATTCTTTTCATCATCATAAATGGATATTATTTTCTTTCTTACTTTTAAGGGATTATCATTATTCGATTCTCGAAAATAATATCGTTTCTTTCTTACTTATAAGATGTGCCATTTATTTCCATGTATTAAATTGTGGGAATAACCTTACGGCGCGGATTACCGCCTGTTGGTGAATAACCTATCGTATTCATTCCTTATTAATCTCTGAGAATAACCTTACGGCGCGGATTACCGTCTGTTTAGTGAATAATTCTTCGTATTTGTGAGGATCCGAATTTTCGAAATTTCTTAATAAATTTAAATAAGAAATTAATTAACAGAATTATCAAGTTTGTTAAATTATTGGTGAATTATATTTGATTTAAAGTGAGTGAAGAAATTTATTGGTAAATTAAATTGGTATAAAGATGATGACAAATGGTGATTGAATAGAAATAATTAAAGAATAAATAAATTGTTCAAAAATAATTTATGGGAAATAAGAGAAACTTTGATGAAATTATGGGTATTTAGAAATGGTTGTGGAAGTACAGAAATTAAATGATGTTATGTGATAATATGAAATATATGAAATTAAATATGTATATATATACATTTATATATATATATATATATATATATATATATATATATATATATATATATATATATATATATGTTTATGTGATAATTATAAATATTATTAATTATGGAAGAAAAAGGGATTAATAATTAAATGAAAAGCGAATGAGGAAGTTAATAAAATTGTAATTATTGATTTTAGATTTAATTAAAAATTATGGTAAAAATTTAGAAATTGATTGAGAAGAAATGTAATTATATAAATTATATAATAATAAATTATATAATTTATATAAGAAAATTAAAGTGATGTTTAAAGGAAATTATAATTATATAAATTATATAATTTATATAAGAGAATTAAAATAATGAGAGAGTTAATAAATGTGAAATTATTGATTAATTGATGATTATGTAGGAATTTAAGAAATTATTTTAGAAAGGAGAATGTAAATATTTAAATTATATAATATTAAATTATATAATTTTTATAAAAAGAAATTATTGTAAATATTAAAGAAATTGAATAATAAATAAGAAAAATGAATGTTTTAAGTTATTAAAAATTATATTTATGTATAATGAAATTATTATGACTTTTATGAAGGATAATATTTCGAAAACGGGAACATGTTAGTGTAACATGTTGTCCAAGTAACGAAGTGAAAAATTACGAAAAATAATTTTTATATGTTATATGAATTATTTTATGAATTTTGGAGGTATAAATTACCTCGTATAATTACATGCATGGTATTATGCGTGTACAAAATTTGTCAAGTAAAGTACCCAAAAGAGGTATTAAAATTATTTATAAATCATATTATGATTTTTAGTGAATTAAAATTAATATTTTATATACATTATATAAAATATTTATTACACGTAATAATTATGTAATGTATTAAATTATGTAATTATGCATGTTAATTATCCGAAAAGGCAAGGTCGGTGGGTGTAAGGCGGTGGAACTTTTATGTTTTTCCAAATTGGTTAAAAGAGGTTCTTTATATAAAGGAGAGAAAAGAAGAGAAAAAGGAACAAAAAGGAAAACAAAAACATAAAACAAATAAAAAAAAACTCTCTCCCTCTCTATAGTTGCTCCACCCGACGCCATCACTATGCCACCATGACCATCGAAAAATACCACCAAGAAAGGGAAATAGTTGGAGCCATCAAGAGGAATAATTCCAAGCTTAAAAGCTTAAAAGAATGTATAAATTAATTGTTTTGTAATTTATTTTAATACTTTGGTGGTAATTTAATTTTGTGAAAAAATTAGTAAATAATTAGAATAATTATTCTAAATAATTATTTGATGTATATGTATGAATTATGCAATTTTTGGAATGGTTTTGTGGAGAAAATTTGGTAGAAAAATGGTTAAAATAGGAAGTTGATACACTGTTTTTGGGCTGGAAGAAGAAGAATGAAAAAGGGGTGACCGCGCATTGCGCGCGGTCAAATTTTGTTCCGCCAGATAAAAAACGACGTCGTTTTGGACAGTTAGGCAGGGTCGCGCGTCGCGCAGTAGAAGTTTCTGGAATAGGCCACCAAACGACGTCGTTTTGGAACGACAGGGGAAGGTACGCGCAATGCACGAGCCGAGTTCTCGTCAATTTACGGATACGCCCCTAAGCATTCCGTGAAATTCCAAGCGTGTCCCTAACGTTACTGAAATTACAAAAATGTCCGTGGACTTTCCGGGAAATTCCGGTTATGTCCCTAGCATTGTTGAAATTACGATAATGCCCCCAGAAATGATTTTTTTTAATGAAATAAATGTTTAAAAATTGTTTAAAAATCATAAAAAATTACTAAAAATATAGAAATTATGTTTGAGCATTAAATTTAATATTTTTGATTAAATATTAAATATTGGAGATTAATATTTAATTATTTAAATATTAATCTAATAAGGTTACAATTTAGAAAATGGTTAAATAAAATATTTGGACAACCAGAAATGTTAAATTTTGTCCGATGAGCCGGGTTGTCCGTAGTGAAGGTATTAGGTATTAAGTTAAATTAATTTTTCAAGGAACGAGGTTAATAAAATTGGCCATATAAATTAATAATTGGCCTAGAAATGGTATTAATTAATTAAATTAATATCATAAGAGGATAAATAATTAGTATTTGATTATTTTATGATCATAGGCTGATCGGGAGAGGATTTTGAGCTAGCAATTAAATAACTGGACGACAGGCAAGTTTTTCAGTCCTTTAATGTTAATTGTTGTCTATTATGATATATAAATATTTGTTTAAATGCAAATAAATTATGTGTTATGTGATCTGTGACTAATATGATAACTATGTGTATTTTGTGCGATGATGTGAGATAAATTGCTATAGTAGAAGCACAAGAACATGATATATAACACACACTGAGTATGTTAAGGTATGTGCTACATGAAACATAAACTGTTGAACTTGCTGAGCCGTTGTGCTCATTACTTGCTTAATATAAACTTTTGCAGGTTAAGAAATTAATTTCAGAAATATCGAAATTAAGTGTTAGAGATTAATTGCCTAGAAGGTGGGAAACGAAATTGTTATATTTTGAATACAGTTACGAAGTTTATACTGATGTTTTGTATGTACATATGTGTTGGATCCAGATAGGATGAATTAAGTTAAAATTGTGAATTGTGATTGTATGAAATAGATGTTATCATAGAGTTTATTAAATGATTTACTTATGAACTATGAAACAAAGAATAATTGTGGAGATATAATCAACATTAAATTTTAAATGTTGAGCATTATGATACTTGTAAGAAAGAAAGAAAAAAAAGTAAAGGTTGCGATCCAGGGACTAGGATCGAGATATAAGGATTTTACATATTCAAATATTTTAATACAATGATTGAATTGAGAAAAAGAAAAAGAAAAATTTATACCAAAAATTTGGTAATTGATGATTTTGGAATTAGCTAATGGATCAATTAAGGTGATTAAAAATTTATTAACGGACCGAAATTTGGACGTTAAGGAAATAATGAATAATAAATACAAAATTTAAGAGAAGAATATTGGTCGAATTTCGGGGTCGTTGCAGTATTCAAATTTTATTAAATTGTGAGAATAACCTTACTGCGCGGACTACCGCCTGTTGGTGAATAACTCTTTGTATTTATTTCTTATTTGTCTTTTGTGGAAATAATTTGTTTACACGAATTATCACATGACACTTTTATTCCATACTCGTTTGTAATATCATTTTCTTTCATATTCGTAAGTGATATTATTTTCCTTTATACTCATAAGGAATACCATCTTTTTCATTTTCCATTATTCAAACTTACTATGGTAAGAGATATTAATTTCCTTAACCTTTTGTTAATCAAACTTGCTACAGTAAGGGGTATTATTTTCTTTCATACTCATAAATCGAAACTTATTATGAAACTATTGCTTCTATAATTCCTGAAAATATTATATGTTCCATAATAGTTGCACTTTATCGTTTCAACTGAACCTTCCTATTTACATGAACCTTTCTATTGAACTTTAACCATTATTCTGAACGGTGGATCTTGAATATCATTTTTAAATTTCACTTCACATCATGTTGACAATTTGGACATTATTTGAATCTGCACAAAGTAAACTTCCGATACTTATTGTTTATCCTGTTTATTTTGTTCATCATTTGTATCACTGTTATTTGTATTAATCATCAAGAATCAAGTTGTTGTGAATATCTGTGGCCGGGGGCACAGATGCGATATAATTGTGGAACCGATGATAGGTTAAAGGCGATATAATAGGTTAAATGCGATACATCTGTTCGGTGTCTTTTATGGCACATGGTGAATGTTCTCTTTGGCCCGTAGTGCAAAGATGAACTGTTGTTTGGTATGATTATGACCAAAGGCTGAATCTGGTATAATCATGACCGTTGATGTTATATTGAATATTTTTGGCTCGTAGTGCAAAGATGAACTGTTGTTTGGTATGATTATGACCAAAGGCTGAATCTGGTATAATCATGACTGTTGGTGTTATATTGAATATCTTTGGCCCGTAGTGCAAAGATGAACTGTTGATCTGCATGATTATGACCAGGAACTGCGAATTTGTATTATCTTGACTAATGGTATTTCAGATGATAAAAGTTGATGATGTTTTTCCTAGAAAGAGAAGCGAGTGGACATTATAGTCTACTTTATTCTTCTAATAGATTTCTCATTCCGCTGCTATTATTGACCTGAACATTGTTCAAGAATTTAACTGCAGTTTTTGATATAAACCTTGTAGTCTATTGTATTCTATCAAGAACTCAACTGTTAAAGGCTAATGATAATTTATTCGTCATTATCTTAGTCATGATATTTCTTACTGGGCTATTTGAGCTCACCCTTTCTTTTTGTTCCATTTTTTTTCAACAGGAGATGAGAACGTAGCTGGGTAGCCGAGGGATGGAGTGAGAGTTCGAGGGATAGCTATCGTAGTCTTCACATGTTGTAAAATAGTGTGACAATAATAGTGAAGACTTATTTGTGTATTATTATACACTGTATTGTTAAACATTGTAATAATTTTGTTGTAGTCTTTTGACAACTCAAGTTTGGGCTGTGTGGGCCCAGATTTGGGGGTGTCACAAAGCATACATGAATATTTTAATACATTACGTAATTATTTCGTGTAATAAATATTTTATATAATGTATATAAAATATTTATTTTAATTCACTAAAATTTATAAAATAATTTATAAATAATATTTATACATTTTTAAGGTACTTAACTTGACAATTTTTGTACACGCGTAATGAAATGCATGTAATTATATGAGGTAATTTATACCTCCAAAATTAATAAAATAACACATTCAACTTATAAAAATTAATTTTTATACTTTTTCACTTCGTTACATGGACAACATGTTTAATTAACATGTTCACGTTTCTAATATATTATTCCCCATAAAAATTAAAAACCATTCCATCATACAATAAACATAATTTAATAAATTAAAACATTCATTCTCCTCATTTATTTTTAATTTCTTTACTATTTGACACACTTTATATATAAACCATATAATAAAATATTGCATCATTTGTACAATTATATTTCCTTTCTTAATTAATGTACTCTTCTTATATAAATTATATAAGTATTTTTATATAATTTATATAATTATTATTTTCTTACTATTTACTTTAACTTTCTTATATAAATTATATAGTTTATTATTATATAATTTATATAATTACATTCTCTTTTTTAAATAATTTCCAAAATTTCTCCATAATTATCGATTAATTATATAATCAATAATTACACCTTTATTAATTTTCTCATTATTTTTTATTTTCTTCATTACTCATTACACTTTATGTAAACTATAAAATAACATATTGTACAATTTATATAATTTTTTCTTCCATCCTCATTTAATTGAATCCTCTTATATAAATTATATAATTATTCTTATGTAATTTATATAATTATTATTTCATTAATATTTTGCTTAAATTTCCTTATATAAATTACATAATTTATTATTATATAATTTATATAATTACTTTCCCCTCTTAAAATTTCTAAACTTTCATCATAATTATTTTATAATCAATAATTTCAATTTTACTAATTCCCTCATTAGCTTTTTATTAAAATTTTGGATTAATTTAATTATTAATCCATTTATCTCCATAATCAATAAAATTTATCAGTATAACATTTGAGCATGCACACACACACATACACACACACACACACACACACACACACACACACACATATATATATATATATATATATATATATATATATATATATATATATATATATGTATATATATATTTATATGTAATTCATATCTCTCACATTACCATGTAACATCATTTAAATAACAATTTACGCACCTCCACAACTATTTTAAATATCAAAAATTTAATTGTATAATTACATGAAATTTCTCTTATTCTTCATAAATTATTTTTAAATAATTTATTTATTTTTTAATTATGTTAATTCAACACAATTTATTATCATCTCCGTACAGATTTAATTTATCAATTAAATCTCATCACACACTTTAAATCACATAAAACATAACAATCACAAATAAATTAAGCAACCTTGATAATTTTGTTAATTAAATTCTTATTTATTATTATTATTAAAATAATCACAAAAATTTGGGTCCTCACATTCTTACCCCCTTAACAGGATTCCGTTCCCGGAATCATAATTATCGTGATAACCTTACGTATTTCAGTTATATCACTTTGCTATATTTTTATCTTGATAAATAACAACTAAGCCCCACAATAATCATATCTTACCTCTTTAATAGTTGTAAATCACATCCTAAATGGATAACACCATAATGATTGTAACTGTCAGAGTATTTAACTCTTAACTTAATTTACAATTTCTTCATTTCTTTAATCTTACTTACCCTTACTCAATCAACTTATTTCATATTCTCTATTGCAACATTATTTATACTCTGCACATTCAACCTTCTTTTCTTAATAAATTTTCTTCACATTCTATTTCTCTTTGTAACATATCCAACATATCCTTTTTTCCTTCCTGTCTCATGGTCACTGCACATTGCAGTTTATTTTATTTTTTTTATTCATCACATTTTATAGTTTCTTTGCTACACAAATTCTACTTTCATTATCGTTCACAATTATAAAATACTACCTCATCCTACCATCCAATCTTCATAAGAGTAGAGAAAATAAAAATTTTATTTTGGAAAAACTTTCATAATATATTGAATGAACACGTATCTCGGTTTAACAGTACTTCGCTCCCAGAGTATCTGTCATTAAAGTGATATATTTTTATACTATGCTGAGTGAACATGCATTCCGGTTTATCAGTACTTCACTCCCAGAGTACCTCATACTGCAAACCACTGATAGAGGATCTATTTGTCATTAAAGTGATGGATATCTCATCCATACGTTAGCACGCCAGATGATTAGTCTGCAATGCCTATATCTTGATATGCCAGAAGACCATTCGATCAAACTGGGGTTGTTCATCTTAGCCTTAGAATTCATAAAAGAGTAATTTGATTGGGCATAACTTTCAAAGAATATGAATTCAATAAATATATTTCAAAATTTGTCTAGCTGAATCAAATAGCTTAGACTTATATTTCTTCAACACTTGTCTAGCCAAATTAATTAGCATAGACTTTCTTTTAACAATTTATAACCCGCAGAAATTTTAAAACATTCATCATGCCAAAACTTTTCAAAACGTCTAGCCGAGTCAAATGGCATTGACTTCTAGCTTTTACATATTTTCATAAAATCAAAATCATTTATGACTTCATGTTATCCTATCATCTTGACAAAACGTTGAGGATTCCGTCATTAATAATTCCTACACCATACTTTATGGTGCCGAATCATCTTATAACGTCATAGTACCGCACAGTCTCAATAACACGTTGAGCATTCCGTCATTCATCACATCTACACCGGACTAAAAGGTGTATTGATGATTCTTTTGAAATACATTTTGATGTTAAAAAATATTTTTATCTAGCCGAAACAAGTAGCATAGACACTTTTTAAATCGTTTTCTTCTGTTCTTCACCTAATTACTGAATTTATTGATAGGACTATTATTATTTATCATACTAAAATTTCTGGCTACACCAACTTTTCTATACCCCCGTATAGTTCATGAAACTTACCACACATTATGAGTCTAGGAACTTACCACAAGAATATGAGTTGAGAAGCTTGTCCTAGCAATACGTAGTCTAAGAACAAATCAAAGACTATCCATATGATGAAGGGCTCAAAACATACCATACGATTATAAGTCATGGACCTACCATATGCATGAGTTTTAAGAACTCGTGCCTAAACTTAATATTATTTATCTATCAAATATACATATGAGAGAAGAATCACCTCCTCAACATATGTATACCGACAACGTGACTCTAACATTTCAATGATTATCACTATGGCAGCTAAGTGAACATAAGTCCTCTGCCCATACAAAGGCTTGTGCAACTTAGTCACCATGTGAGTTCTCAATTGAAATTTCGTACCCAAGTTTTCTTTCCCCTGAACATAACATTTCTGAAATTCATGTCTCATCATTTTCTGAGTTCATCTCGTACTATTTCATAGTACCATTTCACTTTATAATATCAAGCTATACCTTTTTAGATCATTAACAGGTCTCTCTATTATTTCACAGTCTCATTGGATCACATCGTGATCTTACTTTACAATCTATTCATTATTCGATTTTCTTATCCCGTGATCATTTCGTAGTACGATCCTCTTACTGTTCCTGATCATGTTATTATGATCTCTTTCTATGCTTTTTAGATTACCTTGTCATCTTTATTACTTGAATCAGGTGTCCCCTAATTTTCTTTAAGATTCATCTTTGAATCATTTCAAATATTCTTTCAGATATATTCTTAATTGAACTTATGAATTTTCTCAATTTGTTATATTCATTTAAATCTTTCTTAACATCTCTATTTTTTACTTAAAATCTTATATCTTTCATATTTTCTTAACCTTAGTCAATATCTGAGAACTATATCTCTCAACTTATGACTCTCTACTCTAATTCCCTCATGTTCATCAAACTTATCATGTATTTGGGCTCAGGAACTTACCACAATCATATGGCTTGAGGAGCTTGTCCTAGTCAGGCCATAGTCGCCCATTCGCTGAGGGGCTCCACCACATAATCATGAGTCACGAGCTTAATATATGCTTGGGTTTTCAGAATACACAACTAAACTTACTCTTTCTTACTAAGGTTATAGCCTAAGGTATCGTTTACCCAAAGTTTATAACCTTCAGCTCTGATACCATCTGTAACGACCCTGAAATTCGACAAATCTTATTACCTTAAATTTCATATTTATTATACATTATTTTCTTAACGTCCAAATTTTGGTTTGTTAATAAATCTTTAATCACCTTATTTAATCCATTCATTGACTTTAGATCACCAATTACCGATTTTTTCGGTAATTTTTTTTATATTAAAATATTTGGACATTTAAAATCTTAACATCTCGATCCTAGCCCCTAAATCGCAACCTTTACTTTTTCTTTTCTTTCATGATAAGTATCATTGAATACACAAAATACATGACTAAACCTTATTTATCCGATCAGAATCTGACATATATATATCTTATGAATTATGGATACTCATTCTGCTAATTTAACCATATCCAGTTTCTATATACAAACAAAATATATACCTCAATTATAATTGTAACTTTCCTTGATGTCGTACATAATCTCTAATCATGATTTAATACTTCTGAAGTTTCATTTTTACCTGCAAAATTCATATTATCCAAGGAATGAGCACTAAGGCTCAGCAAGTTCAACACTTTACACCTTTCATACTTCATGTAGCACATAACATAACGTGCTCTGTGGGTGTCATACATCATGCATTGTGTTTCTGCTAAAGCAATATATTTCATGTGTATCATATCCAACTTAAATTAATATTTACCTAAAGTAAACATTGAACCCCTTCACATATAGTTACGTATTTGCACCGAAGAAACATAGCAGTTATATCAACAATGAATCACATAACACAAAATTTTATATGCATTTGAACAAAAGTTAACATACAGTAATAGATAACCAATTAGCATCAAGTACTGAAGAACTTGCCTTGGTGTCAGAATTAATAAATAATCAATTTATAACTCTTCGCGTACAACCTATAGTAAATCAATTAAATAATAATTGATTAGCACTCTAATATATTAGTTTAATTAATATAAAATACAATCAATGCGGACAACCCGACTCGTCGGATAAAATTTAGCGTATTCGGTTGTCCGGATTTTATTTAACAATTTTCTAAATTTTAAATTTACTAGATCAATATTTAAAATATTTGAATATTAATCATCAATATTTAATATTTTTTACAAAAATATTAAATTTAATGCTCAAATATCATTTCTATATTTTTAGTAATTTTTTATAATCTTTAAATAATTTTTAAATATTTATTTTGTTAAAATTTAATTCCTGAGGGCATTTTTGTAATTTCAGCACTTCAGGGACAAAATCGAAATTTTTGGGAAAAAGCAGGGGCACGCTTGTAATTTGCCAAGGCTAAGGGACACGATCGGCATTTCCTTAAAAGGTCAGGGGTACGCTGATAATTAACCAGTGTTGAAGGTTGTTTGATTTGATGATGATGACTGTTGTGCAAAAATGATTGTGGTAAATGTGCTTACTTGGTTGATTATCAATGTGTATATGACAAAATGCATATGTGTTAATGTAATTATGTGCTTACTTGTTTATGTGCACAGTTTGTCTAAAAGTGTTTATGTGGTTATTTGACAAAGTGATTATATGTTAATCTAATTATGTGCTTACTTGTTTATGTGGTTATTTGACAAAGTGATTATATGTTAATCTAATTATGTGCTTACATTGTTGTGGGTGTATGATATATATTACCTATTTCAAATACTGTGATATGCACACTTGTATAGCACGAATATGTTTTTGTTATAAACTATCTGCTGCTTATTAAAGAGAATGAAAGTTATCTGATTAGATTGTTGTAAAGTTCTTTTTTAGATACATGTGTACAAAGGATCTAGATTTTAAAGATCAGAAATGTTAGGTTGATCTTTCAATAGAAGTCACTCTGAATAAACGTTGTATGATATAAGCAGAGTTGCATAAGAATGAATCAGGGTTGAATTTGTGCATGTCAGAATCTGTAAAGGTCCTTTCAATGTGTAATGATGTAATAATGTAAGAAAGGACTTAGTTAGAAAAGATCAAATATGTTAGGTTGATCAGTCTATAGAATCGTAGAATGGACTCTACGATTCCAAGCAAAGAAGACTCAACGATTTGGCATGTTCGTAGAGTGAAAGGTACGACTCTCAGCCCGGACAACTCTACGATCGTCAAAGGGAGACAAATGTGCAAGAAGTCTACATGATATACAAGTAAAATTAAAGAACTGATCAAGTACAAATTGTGGAGCTAAACTCTACGATCTTCAAACAGACAGCCAAGCTAGCCTGCAGATAACGCTGAACCAGAGAAGAAATGTACTCTACGATACACACGCTCTTGCAAGATCGTAGAGTAAAACTTGAAGAGCAATTACATACAACGGAATTTTGCACAGATAGAAGAAGTCGTAGAGTGGAACAGAATGACAAGGCAATACAGAAGATTACCATACACAGGGAACAATCGTTGAGTAGAATTAAAGAATGAAGCAACAAAGACTACAACTCAACGATTACACTAAGAAGCACGACAGTTCACAAACTCTACGATTTGAACAAAAGGACAAGATCGTAGAAAGAAATCATAAAACAAAGCATTGCAGACAAACTCTACGATCTGATCACAAAAGCAAGATCGCAGAGTAAAAGAGAAGTACGCTCCATCTCCACCATTTGCTCGACATACTTCAAATGACGAGTGGATATGAATTCGTAGAGTCCAAATGAGCAGACTATCACTCTACGATATCAATTAGCAACAAAGAATCATAACTGCAATATAGTATGAGAGAAAAGAGAATACTCCTCGCCCAGATTCAAGAAAGAGTAAGTGCTCTTAATAAATAAGATGCATGTCAGAGTCACAGAAGATTTTGTGCATAAACGACTATAAGTCAGGACTCACTGCTCAGGAAGATGGTGAATAAAGTCAGAAATGGGACATCTCTGAATGCATCAGAACAGTTGGTTCTAAAAGTCAAGGAAGGTATTTATTGATGAATCAGAAGATTAATTAACAAAGGAAATAATAATCCTTACTGAACAAATCTGGGTGTGCAACGGCTATAAATTCAGAGAAAGCTGAGCTACAGGTTAATATATCAGAGCATGTCAAAAAAGGGAAAAGCACTGACACAAGCAGCAAGAAAGTCAACATTATTAAAGATCTGCACAAAGCCAAAGGAAACCAACGGGATTTCTTTCAACGGTAAAATTTGCTCTGAGATATAAAGGCTTACATAACAAACAGAAAAGAAGTTGTTGAAAAATATACGAGAGAGATAATGGTAGACAACAACCGATCGTAGAGTGGAACAAAAAATGAATATGCTGAATGACTCTACGATCCATCAGAACACTAACACTGAATTGAGAGAGACATAGAGATAAATAACTCTATTACAAGAGAAGTGTTTAGAGTTGCTAGGCACATGGAAGAGAGAAGCTTAAACGCCAACTTGATACATACATTGTAGCAACTGAGTACCAAAAGGAAGAAGCATCACAGTCATCTCAGGAGTTCATCTCGAGAAGTTATCAAGTATTAAATGAGCTGAAGTGGAAAAACCTAGCAGCACAATGGGTGATCATGAGTAGTTGCTGAATACAGAAAGAAGAAGAACATCAACGGAAAATATCAGCAACATTCAAATATTGATCACAAGCAGCTACTAAGTACCTAAAGATGAAGAAGAGCAAATGTTCTACTTAGCAGCACAACTTCAACCTCTTTCAAACAATCAGGGAGCCAAGTCTGTTGGACTTGAAGAGGGCAGTTGTCCTTGTCATAGTGACTAAAGAAGCCAAGTCTGCTGGACTTGAAGAGGGCAGTAATGTCCTTGTCTTTGTGACTAAACTAACCAAACATGCTGGGTTTGAAGGGTTATTAGTGAACCAGAGTTTCCAGGCTAATGAGCTTGAAGGGTTCTGTGTGAACCATTCTTAGTGGATTTCCTACTCGTTGTAGTAAAAGAGTGGAGTATGAGTTATTCAGTCTCCGAACCACTTTAAACTCTCTGGTGTCATTTACTTTTAGTCATTTACATTTTGTCTTATATACATCTATACATATGACTGTAAATTGGTTTACCTAACAAGTGATTTTCTTCAATATCATCTTAACTAACTGAAGTTGCTTTAGAAATCTTCAAAGGGAGTTTTTCAAACTAATATTCCGCTGTGTAAACAAATCTCAATTAAGTTTATTAATTGCTAATAAATCTTTGAACTTAATCTTAAAGGAAAAAGTTTTAAGAGATCTATTCAACCCCCCCCCCCCTTCTAGATCACTTGTGTGCCTCTGGGAACTAACAACCAGCAATGCGCCCGCGCAATGCGCGAGCCCCTTTACCGTATACGCCAGCCAAACGACGTCGTTTGGCCCCTGCATTTGGCAAATTGGCCGCCACCCATGGCGCGACCCTAAACCTTATCCCAAAATGACGTCGTTTAATCCCGGCTTCTGAAAAAAAAAAAATGGCCTCCGTGCAATGTGCGGGCGGCCTTAAATTTTTTTTCTCCTTCTTCTTCCAGTTAACAGTAGCCAACCTAATTCAAAAACACCATTTTTGCTCTAATTTTTCACAACATAATTATTCTAAACATGATATAATCCTCATATATACATCTAAAAATTATCTAGAATAATTATTCTATTTATTTACAAAATATTTTATCATCAAAAATACAAAATAAAATCAAATAAATTGATTTTATACATTCCCAAAAGCTTGCAATTCTTCCTTTGAAGCTTATTCCTCACTTGGATGGTACCATTATCTCTCTCTCTTGGTGGCTATGGTGGTCGGGTGGTGGTGGTAGTGGTAGAAGAAAAAAAGAGAGAATGTTTTTTCTTTTTTTGGTTGCTTCCCTTATTACTTTCTTTCTTTTCCTTTTTAATAACCAAGGAATTTAATCACTTGGAAAAATCCACTGCCTCTCTCACGCCCACAACCGACATGAATATTTTAATACATTACGTAATTATTTTGTGTAATAAATATTTTATATAATGTATATAAAATATTTATTTTAATTCACTAAAATTCATAAAATAATTTATAAATAATATTTATACATTTTTAAGGTACTTAACTTGACAATTTTTGTACATGCGTAATGACATGCATGTAATTATATGAAGTAATTTATACCTCCAAAATTAATAAAATAACACATACAATTTATAAAAATTAATTTTTATACTTTTTGTAACGACCCCGAAATTCGACCCACTTTATTCCCTTAAATCTTATATTTAATAAACATTATTTTCATTACGTCCAAATTTCGGTCTGTTAATAAATCTTTCATCACCTAAATTGATCTATTATTTAATTTCAATATCATCAATTACCAAATTTTCGGTATAAATTTTTCTTTTTCTCAACTTAATCATTGTATTAAAACATTTGGATATTTAAAATCCTTACATTTCGATCCTAGTCCCATGGATCACAACCTTTACTTTTTCTTTCTCTCACTTACATCATAAAGCTCGGCATTCAAATTTTAATACCATTCATATCCATACAAATATTCTTTATATCATCATTCATAGATTAAACATATAATAATTTCTAGCACAACCACCATCTTGAACAATTATAGTTCACATTTTAACTTTGTTCATCTTAGCGAGATCCCACATATATGTACATACGAAATATCCATATAACTTTGCAATTTACCACATTGAATTATGCTATTGAAAACATAGCAACTACATTTACAACCTGCTGTGACAATCCGTCTTTAATATATTCTGATATTCCTGAAATTTTGTTTCTTAACCTGCAAAAGTTTATTTTAAGCAAGTAATGAGCACAATGGCTCAGCAAGTTCAACAGTTATACTTCACAATACACATACCTTATCATGCTTGGTGTGTGTCATACATCATGTACTTGTGCTTCTACTATAGCAATATATCTCCTATATATTCATATTGTTGCACAAAATACACATTGTGATCATATTAATCACGTATCACGTAACACATAATTTGTATGCAGTTAAAACAAAAATTACATATTATAATAGTCCAACATTTAACATAAAAGGGACTGAAGAACTTGCCTGGCGTCCAGTTATTTAAATTGTTATCTCAAACTCTTAACTCGATCAACCTATGATCATAAAATAATCAATTAATAATTATTTATCTCTTTATGATATTAATTTATTTAATTAATATCATCTCTGGGCCAATTATTAATTTATATGGTTAATTATATTAACCTCGTCCTTTAAAATATTAACATAACTTAATATTTAATGTCTTCACTACGGACAACCCGGCTTATCGAATAAATTTTAGCTTATTCGGTTGTCCAAATTTTTATTTATTCACTTTCTAACCTTTAAACCTAATGGATTAATATTTAAATATTAATCCCTAATATTCAATATTTTTATAAAAATACTAAATTAAATGCCCAAACATCATTTCTATATTTTTAGTATTTTTCTATAATTTTCTATGATTTTTAAACAATTTTTAAACATTTATTTCATTAAAAAAAAATAACTTCTGAGGGCATTTATGTAATTTCCACGGTCAAAGGGACAAAATTGGAATTTTCCGGAAAGCTTAGGGGCATTTTCGTAAATTTTGCAACGTTAGGGACAAAACCGGAATTTACCGAAAAGTCCAAGGGCATAACAGTAGTTTGCGCGCCCTTAGGCCACGCTTGGTATTTCCGAGAAAGGCCAGGGGCATTCTCGTCTTTTCATACAAAACCACAGCCGCGCAAGGCGCGACCGTTCCTTCTCCGGCTTCATCCGAACGACGTCGTTTGGGGCCACTGTTTGGTTCATCCGCGCATTGCGCGGACGACCAAACTTTACGCCACCAAACGGCGTCGTTTCTATCCTGCCTTTGCAAAAAAAATGGCTGCCGCGCAATGCGCGACAACCCATTTTCTCCTTCTTCTTTCCAGTCACAAACAGTAGACAGCTTTCTCCTTTTTCACCATTTTTTCCTCAAATTTTCCACACAAAATCATTCCAAAAATTGTATAACTCATACATATACATCAAATAATTATTTGGAATAATTATTTAAATTAACTATAAATTTTTGCACAAAATATTTTACCATCATAAATACTAAAATAATTCCATAAAATATTTTATACCTTCATTTGAAGCTTTTTCCCTCCTCTTGATGGCACCAAAATCTCCCATCCTTCTTGGTAGTGATGGTGGTGGAAGGCTGGCGGTGGAAGGAGAAATAATTTTATTTGCTTATGTTTTGTCCTTGTTCTTCCTTCCTTTTCTTTTATTTTCCCACACACGTATATATAACATAAAAAGTATGAAAATATTTCTAAAAACATAATCAAGTCCACCGCCTTAGCCTCTCTCGGACGTTCCAAAAAAATCCCAAATCATGCATAATTCAATTAATTTAATACATTATATAATTAATTCGGGTAATAAATATTTTATATAATGTATATAAAATATTTATTTTAATTCACTACAAATCATAATATGATTTATGAATAGTATTAATACATGTTTTGGTATTTTACATGACAAATTTTGTACACGCATAACGACATGCATGTAATTATATGAGGTAATTTATACCTCCAAAATTCATAAAATAAATCATAGGATATATAAAAATTATTTTTCATAATTTTTCACTCTGTTACTTGGACAACATGTTATATTAACATGTTCACGTTTCAGAAATATTATCTTTCATAAACGTCATAATAATTCCATTATACATAAATATAATTTTTAATAACTTAAAACATTCATTTTTCTTATTTATTATTCAATTTCTTCAATATTTACAATAATTTCTTTATATATAAATTATATAATTTAATATTATATAATTTATATATTTAAATTCTCATTTCTTAATTAATTTCTTAAATTCCTCCATAATTATCAATTAATCAATAAATTCACATTTATTAACTCTCTCAATATTCTAATTTTCTTATATAAATTATATAATTTATCCTTATATAATTTATATAATTATAATTTCCTTTAAACACTTTAATTTTCTAATATAAATTATATAATTTATATAATTACATTTCTTCTCAATAAATTTCTAATTTTTTTTTTACCATAATTCTTAATTAAATCTAAAATTAAAAATCACAATTTTATTAACTTCCTCATTCGCTTTTTATTTAAATTTGGATTAATTTAATTATTAATCCTTTTACTTCCACAATTAAACATAACACATATATATACAAATGTATATATATTCATATCTAATAACATTATTTAAATAATAATTCCTGCACCTTCACAATAATTTTAGTGTACAATTTATTGTACCTTTACATATAATTTCTTTTATTTTTCATAAATTGTTTTTAAACAATTTATTTACTTTTCAATTAATTTAAATCAACATAATTCATCACCATCTTTGTACAAATTTAATTTACTAATTAAATCCCTTCAAACACTTTAAATTACTTAAAATAATAATTACCTTAAACAACCTTGATATTTTTTATCAATTAATTCTTATTTGATATTATTAAAGGAATCCTGAAATTCGGATCCTCACACTTTTTCACTTCGTTACATGGACAATGTAATATCTCAGATATTTACAAGATTTGTAATTAAGATTTTAAATAATCAATTAAATGTTATGGTTTAAAACCTAGAGTTTGAGAAGTGAGATGTGTAGAATTTGGGTGAACATTTTTTTTTTAACATAATTTATTTGTTAGAAATTAAATGTGAGAATATTGTAATGATGCATATAGATAATTTATTAAGGAAATAAATTCATTTGAGAAGTGAAGATGATTATAAGGATATATATACATAGTTATATATTCCTAGAGTTGTGTTGGTTAGCCAAACAAGAAGATGAGTAAATTAGATACTCAATAAAACTAATAAATTAATTAGTTTAAGTATAGATTAAGAAGGAAAGTCATGTAATATAATTAATTGAGTTAATTACATGAGTCATGAATTAAAGCTAAGATTAGCAAGTAGAGAAGTGGAATATTGTCTAGAATGACAATATTAAGAAGATAATTAATTAAGTAATTAACTTAATTATTTAGTTGTTATATAGAGTCCATTGATGGATTTAATACAAACCCAATATGGGAATACTTGCATGAAGGTGGGTAATTAAATAATAAGCCCAAGTTATATATGATATGTGAGTTGTGTTGGGTAGCCCAAGTAATTAAATAAGAGAGCCCAATACAAAGTAATCCATGTAGCCCAAACACATTAAAGTCAAATGATGGTCAATGTGTTGGGAGAATATTTTTCAAGTATCGATTTAGTGTAGAGAATTAACTAATGTAGGGTTAATTGAATAACCCTAGTTGGTAGACAAGAGAGAGAATTAATCAAACATTGGTTAATTGATGGAGGAAGGAAGGTAGTGTTGAGAATTAACTATGGGTGGGTTAATTATGTAACCCAATGTGGTAGGATAATTAAAGGTAAGTCTAATTGGATTATATTATAAGTCCAATTGAGGTATTAAACTAGGTCAAATTAATTAGGGTCCTTAACACTAATATACAACAATTAGAAAGTAATTACAAAAATAAAACACGCACAAAATAATTACAAAAATAACATAATAATTTCAAACAATTTAATTTCACATTAATAAGGAACCTAAAATCAAGACTGCCATAATTCAAAATTCAAAATTCAAAATTCAAATCATATGGATGAAAAAAAATAAAAAAAATCTCGTCGTCTGTCTTCATCCCTCGCCAGCTTCCTCTTATGCCGCCGCGAATCTCCGTCGTTTTCATCCCTCGCCAGCTTCCTCTTACGCCGCCGCGAATCTCCGCCACGAAAAATTATTTTTTCGTCATCTTCCTCCTTTGCCATCGCGAATATCCGTCGTGAATCTTAAGCTTATGTTTCAGATCCTGCGAAAAAGAAAGGGGTGGAAAGCAAGCTGCCAATGAGAAGAAGAAGAAGAAGAAGAAGAAGAACATTCGCTCTACAAACATAAGTAAATGGTTACCTCTGTGTGAAAGTTTTGCTACCAACTGCATCACATTCAAAAATAAATTAGTAACTTAATAAAACTAAATTGGTTACCTTGGTCTAAAGATTTGGCAACCAACTGCATGATGGTAACCAAATCTTAATACACAGGTAACCAACATTTAATACAAAGGTAACCAACCTTAATACACAGGTAACCAACTTTTAATACAAAGGTAACCAAACCTTAATACACAGGTAACCAACATTTAATACAAAGGTAACCAACCTTAATACACAGGTAACCAACCTTTAATACAAAGGTAACCAAACTTTAATACACAGGTAACCAACCTTTAATACACAGGTAACCAACCTTAATACACAGGTAACCAACATTTAATACAAAGGTAACCAAACCTTAATACACAGGTAACCAACCTTTAATACAAATGTAACCAACCTTTAATACAACGGTAGCCAAATCTTAATGCAAAAGGTAACCAAACTGTAATATAAAGGTAACCAACCTTTAATACAGAGGTAACCAAACTTTAATACAGAGGTAACCAACTTTTAATATAAAAGTAACAAAACTTTAATATAAAGGTAACCAACCTTTAATACAAATGTAACCAACCTTTAATACAACGGTAGCCAAATCTTAATACAAAAGGTAACCAAACTGTAATATAAAGGTAACCAAACATTAATACATAGATAATCAAACTTTAATACAGAGGTAACCAAACTTTAATACATAGGTAACCAACCTTTAATATAAAAGTAACCAAACTTTAATAGAAAGGTAACCAAACTTTTATGAATATTTGGTTGCACACAAAAACTAAAATGGTTACCTCTGTATAAATATATATTTAAAAATAAATACCTTAAAAATAAAAGCAAATGCATAGTAAATTTATATATAAAGAAATACTATGTAAATTTTAATTTTGAATGATTAATTAAGAAAAACAAGTGCATAGTCAAAAATTTTAGTACTGTTGAAAACAAAATAGAAAATAAAGTTGAGAAGAAAAAAAAAACCACCATTGATCTCCTAAGCTTTGGTCTGGGATAACTGGAGGAGGGGGAGGCAGGCGAGGGAGGGGAGGGGAGGCGGGGGAGGGGGGCAGGCGTTGGAGGCGGGGGGAGGGAGGCGAGATCTGGAGGCGGGGGAGGGGGGCAAGCGGTCGGGGGAAGAAGGAAGGAGGCGAGGGGAGGGGAAGGGTGGGGGTGGAGGGGAGGAGGGACGGGGGCGGGAGTGGGGGTCGGTGGCTGGGGAAGGGGGAGGCGGGAGGGGGTCGGCGGCTGGGGAAGGGGGAGGCGGGGCGGGGCAGGCGGGGGAGGGGAGATCTGGAGGAGCGTCCGGGGGGTGGTGGTCGGAGGGGGTGGGGGGGTTGTGGTGGAGGGGAGGAGGGACGGGGCGCGGAAGTGGGTCGACGGCTGAGGAAGGGGGAGGCGGGAGGGGGCAGGCGGGGTAGGCGTTGGAGGCGGGGGAGAGGAGATCTGGAGGAGGAGGAGGGAGGCGGGGGAGGGTAGGCGGCCATGGGAGGGGAGGTGGTCGGCAGGAGAGGGGAGAGGGAGGAGGCGGGTGGATGAAATGGAGGAAATAAATTTTTGCTTCTGATAATGACAGTAATGAAGATGAAATTTAAAATTTAAAATATCCACCTAAATTAAAAGGATGCTAAATATATTAATTTTGTAAATAAATATGAGAAAATTTATTACTTTTGTAATTATTTTATGGATGCATCATTATTGTAATTATTTTTAAAAATGTACTAAAATATGTAATTGTTCCAATTAATTAACCTAGTAGTCCATATAATTTAATTTGAACATTGATTTATGTAATAATTAACCAAGCCCAATGCTTGTTTTAATTAAATGTAACATAAGGTATTTAATATTAGCCCAATGTAGTAAATAAATTGAGCCCAAATCAATTAGTTGAATGAGCCCAATATATTAAATCCTAGGGTCCAATGTGAAGCCCAAATGATAGTCAAAGTGGTGGTCAATATATATACATTGGTGTATATATATATGGATACTTATATAATGATATAGGATATAAAAATAAAGGTAAAATGGTGTAGTAAATTGATAAATCCCGAATTTGGGGGGAGGGGGGGGGGGGGGGGAGGGCACATGTGGATGTTGTGTGTGGCTTTATTTTTGCTAATTTTACACTCCAAAAGTTGCTTACAAGTAACCTTGATGGATGTCATTCAAGTTGTCAATCAATCCATGCTATAGTAATTTCAATTAAGCTCTAAATTGACTATGTTAGTGAATTAGGAGAGTTAATAAAGTATTAGCATTTGGCTATATATAGAGTGCTTCCCACACTTGTGATATGTTTGTTAGTCTTTTTACTAGAAAAGCTAGAGAGAAAGAAAATAGAGAAAAGCTCTAGAGAAAAAGAAAAAGAAAGTTAGATCTTGTGAGCATTGATGGTTGGATGATCTTGGAGCAAGGTTTAAAGATGGAGGTCTCATCAAGAGGAAGTTATCTATGTAAGAAAATTGATCATCCAAGTCTTTTCAAAGTTCTTACAAAGAGGATCATCAACAAAAGGTATAAAACCTTCAAGCTTGATATTGTTCTTTGGGTATTATGTAATTTCTATGGTAGAAATATAATTTTCAAAGTCTAAATGGATAGATCCATGCTATATTGGTATATCTAGGGTTACATGGGTTTAACATGGGTTTTTATGTGTGTTTGTGATGAAAAATTTCATCAAACTCATTGAATAAATTTTTACCGACGAAAACAAGTTAATCTAATACGTAGCAGCCCCTTCACGGAATTACTGTTCACGATCCGTAAGTCGGATTTATGATCCGTCAATTTTGGGTGATAGATCCATGAAATATGAAGATTCTCCAAGTTGAATGACTAAAATCCGATTTAAAATGAGCAAGATATGGATTTTCTACCAAAACACCCCATTGATTTTAGGGTTGTGCATAACAGTCTGGTTTGGAGCTATTTTCAGTGACCAAAACAAATCCAAATTTGATGTTTGATTACAGAATCATGTAGTTCGGGAAGTTACGAATGCATCGATACCTAATAGACCTCAATCGGACTTGTGAATTTTATTTTATTCAAGTTCCCGTCGGAGACCCCAAGTCTGGAAAACTCAGAAAGTAATCTGCCTACTTTTTAAAAAAAAACGGTCGGTTCGGTTTTTTTCGGTTTTTCATGATTTCTAGGTAGGGCCGGTTCGGGCATTTTTAGGCCGGTTCTTGGGTTGGTTCCAAAAGAGAAAATGCTTATAATTTTATAAAGAAAATTATAAAAATTTGAAATTTAAAATTTTCTGTTATTTGGTATTTATTAGAATTAATGATGGATTAAAGCTTACTAAATTAATAATAATTATAGGAAAATTATTATTAATTACAGAAAAATGATATTTGAACTATTGACATAATATACGAGTGATATAAAATAATATGTGAAAAAAAATTGGGTGATTCATCATCAATTAGCTATTTATTAGTGTGTAAATAAGCTAATAAATTAATTAATTATTATTTAATTAATATTAAATAATAAGTAAAGTTAAGTAATTAATTAATTATTATTTGATAAATATTAAATAATAATTAAAGGATGTTAAAGTGAATAAGTTAGGTATTTACTATTTAATGGATAATAAATAATAAGTAAAGTTAAGTAATTAATTAATTATTATTTAATTAATAATAATAATTAAAAGATGTTAAAGTAAATGATTTAGTTATTTATTATTTAATCGATATTAAATAATAAGTAAAGTTAAATAAATAAATAATTATTATTTAATTAATATTAAATAATAATTAAAGGATATTAAAGTTAATAAAATATTATTAAATAAATAATAATATTAAAAAATTATTAAAATATTATTAAAGGAATAATAATATTACAAAGTCAAAAAAAAATATTATTAAATAAATAATAATATTAGAATGTGAGTAAAATATTATTAAATGGTTAATAATATTATTAAGTGATTAAAATATTATTAAATGGTTAATAATATTAATATGTGAGTAAAATATTATTATTTGGTTAATAATATTAATAAGTGATTAAGATATTATTAAATGATTAATAATATTAAGAAGTAATTAATATATTATTAAATGGTTAATAATATTAAGAAGCGATTAAAATATTATTAAATGGTTAATAATATTAATAAGTGATTAAAATATTATTAAATAATGAATAATATTAATAAGTGATTAAAATATTATTCAATGGTTAATAATATTAATATGTGATTAAAATATTATTAAATGATTAATAATATTAATAAATGATTAAAATATTATTAAATGGTTAATAATATTAATATGTGAGTAAAATATTATTAAATGGTTAATAATATTAATAAGTGATTAAAATATTATTAAATGATTAATAATATTAATAAGTGAGTAAAATATTATTAAATGGTTAATAATATAAGTGATTAAAATATTATTAAATGATTAATAATATTAAGAAGTGATTAAAATATTATTCAATGGTTAATAATATTAATATGTGATTAAAATATTATTAAATGATTAATAATATTAATAAATGATTAAAATATTATTAAATGGTTAATAATATTAATATGTGAGTAAAATATTATTAAATGGTTAATAATATTAATAAGTGATTAAAATATTATTAAATGATTAATAATATTAATAAGTGAGTAAAATATTATTAAATGATTAATAATATTAAGAAGTGATTAAAATATTATTAAATGGTTAATAATATTTGAACGTAGTGTATATTATCAAAGGTTGATAATATTTTTAGGTATTTGGTACATTATTAAATGTCCAAATCATTAAGTTATGTAAAAGAAGAAAGTTTAATTAAATTAAACCAATATAATTAGTCCATTTGTGACTAATTTAGACAACTTATCGAAAGTGGGTTGTACGATGAACGTATAATGAATGCTTAAGTTGGTTAAGTGTACCCGACATGTCCAACTAGGTTTGGGCTAGGGTTTTTGTCCGGAACGTAAATGTTCATTTGTCGGACAACTAAAGAGTTAATTAATATTTTGAAGTTAAGGTCTTAAGTTAAAGACTAATTAATAGTCATTGTAACTAATGATTATGTCAATTCTATATACAAATTGTAGGTTGAACGAGAGACGCAAATAAGCGTAACTGGTAGAAGCAAACCAGATAAGTTTTTCAGAACATGTTGCATTATGTGCATGATTTATAAGTTGTTATTAAACTGTGATGTGCTCATATGTGGTTATGTGCAAAGAGGTTTTAATGTGCCTTTGTGAAATAAGTTGATTTGAACTGTTGATATGCGGTAGTTGATTTAAGAAAATTGTTCTGTATTGAACTATATGTCATGATAGAGACTAGACATGAAGCATAGATTAAATGCGAGGCATGATATGCATGAAAAATGTATGTACTGCAAAGTATAAGATGCATGAAGCATGAAGCATGATTGAACTGTTTTTACGTGTTATGTGAAACTGTTAGACTTACTGAGCCGTCGTGCTCACCCTTGCTTAAAATAAAACATTACAGAGTAGCTTGAGGAAGCCAATTACTCCGATAGAGGCAAAGATGAAGATTGACTAACGAGTCATCAAGATTGAAGCGTAGGTGCTTTTGTAGTAAAACCTTGCGGTAGATTAATTCATTCACTGGTGTAAGTAGATATGAAGAGTTTATGTTTTGTTGTGTTATAGATTAGCAAACTTAAATTGATAAGAGAACATTTACAGATTATTTGAATATCATTTTCAGACGTTGTCCTTTATGAATAAGGATAATAGGATGGTGTGATTGAGTCATTATACATATGATCTCAAATTGATTGTAATATAATGTCGTATCATGATTGATATGAAGACATACTAGGAATGTATAAAGATTGCGATTCTGGAATAGAAAGAGATATTATATAATTGTAAATAAATAATTATTTAGCAATTATAATATTGTTAAAATTCACGAAAAATAAGGAAAATGTTGTACTCGTGTTGAACCGGATCCGAGGTTCGAGGAACCCGAATTCGGGGTCGTCACAAGTTGGTATCAGAGCTGATAGGTTATAAACCTTAGGTAAGAGTACCTTAGGCTATAACCGTAGTAAAAGATAAGTAAAACGATAAAAGAATAAACTCAGGTAAAGTTTAAGTAATAAAAGATGAATTTAGAAAATTCATATATATAAGATTATCCAATGATGGATTTGAGAATATATAAGAGAAATGAAAAAGGGTCATGTTGTACCTAATTTGAAGAAATGATAGAAGATATCTTATAATAAGATTTTGAGAAGCATAAAGAAAATGCTAATAAGGTCATGAAATGATCTAGGGAGATGAACTCGTAATGAGGCAGATGTGCTAAAATATGAATGGAGAGAATTCGTATTCAGATAAGAAAAATTAGTGGTTTGTGGATTTTTAATTGAGTACTCATAGTGTAATTATTTATAATATCAAGTATAATTTTTTTTCTTATATTATTTAAAACAATATTTCTTAAATTTTTTTTTAAAAATTCGGATTGTTACACTAATGATGGGTTTTTATACCTATGTATTTAATATTTTTAGGCTTAATTATTTGTTAGTTTTTAAGCATTTTACTTGATTTTAGATAATTTATTTAATTTTATGCATTATTATTATTTTTATATTATTTTTAATTAATTTATATTTATATTTTGACCGGTGGCATGTTCGTAATTTTGGAAGAAGGATTCTAGGCACGTATGGCGCGCGAGTCATCTGTAGTGCGAGTTGGAGACGACGCCATTTCGCATTAGAACAAGAAGGAGCTAGTCATGCAATGTGCAGACTAGCATAATCAATAACAAGGGGCGGAATGGCGGCGTTTTGTGTTTGGCAGGTGGAGATGTTCCACGTGCAATGCGCGACTGGTTTTGAAGCGTTGACCCGGTTAAAACGCACGAAGGTTTTGTTTGGCTTGCGCAAACATTGATCAAAACAGATTATTCGCGATTTTGTTCTTTAATTTGATTCCTAATTGGATTTCTTTTCCATTAATGCTTAGAATTTTATTTTTATTTTTTCTTCCTTTTCAAGTTAAAACGAGGATTGAAAATTGCCGCGAGACTATGCGATGCCGCACGTCATGGAAATTCAATCGAGCATCCACGGGCTTATAATTCATTCAACAAGTTTTAAGATCAAGTCGGGCACAATACGGATGATCCAAAATTCAATGCAATTTGTGGGTTTGCTCAATGACGATCCGAATGATCATTTCATGAACTTTTTAGAGATATGTGATACCTTCAAGTATGATGGAGTTTTGGATGATGCTGTAAGATTTCGTTTGTTCCCTTTCACACTTAGGGATAAGGCGAAGAGTTGGTTGCATTCACTTCCACTGGGGTCTATCACTACTTGGAACGACTTGGCTCAAAAGTTCTGAGCAAAGTTCTTTTCGCCAGCCAAGATTGTAAAAATGAGGAACAACATCACTTCATTCATGCAGTTTGATTCAGAATCGTTGTATGAGGCATGAGAGCGCTTCAAAGAGTTATTACGGAGATGTCCACACCATGAAATACCTAAATGGCTTCAAGTTCAAACGTTTTACAATGGGTTATTAAGTACAATGAGGACTATTATTGATGCAGCTGTGGGTGGTGCTTTAATGGCGAAGAATTTGGATGAGGCTTATGACTTATTGGAAACTATGGTAGCAAATGATTAATAATTGCCTTCTGCAATGGTGAATCAGCCAAGGGAAGTTGGGAGAATTAAGAATGATACAATTTTTGTAATGGCTGTGCAAATGGCATTAATTACAAGAAGACTTGATGCTCTTGAAGTTTTAAATATTCAGCCCGTGCGAGTAGTTTGTGATCTATGTATGGGAAACCATTCAGTTAATCAATGCAGAATCAGTCCAGTTTGTGGCAAAATACAATAAGCAACAATAGTCCAGTAATTTGAGTTACTATCATCCGCGGGGGGGGGGGGGGGGGGGGGGGGGGTGAGGAATCCCATGTACTCTGGATTTTCAGAATGAACCTTCCTCACAGCTGAAAATGCAGTCGAATATAGAAGAGGTGCTTTTTCACTTCATGATGCAAACAGTAAATTTCATGACTCGAACGGAGAATTACATGTCACAAAATGAGGTTCGAATGACTAGTATATAATCATCAGTGTGGATCATCGAGAACCAAGCGGGACAGTTTGCTAGTGCCATGCATAGTCTACCTCAAGGTGCTTTGCCGAGTGATACAGTGATAAATCCAATAAGAGAAGGAGAAGAGCATTGCAACACAGTCATGCTTCGGAGTGGTAAGGAAATATATAATGATGATAGTGAAGCAAAAAGGGAGAATAGTCATAATGGGTCGCGTGAACATAAAAAATGGATATCCTAATTAGAATCAGATTGTGCCACCTGTACCTTTCCTGCAGAGAGTTCAAATAAAAAACAAGCTCGACAATCAATTTTTAAAATTTTTGGAGGTGTTCAAGAAATTACATATTAACATCCCATTCGCAGACGCATTAGAGTAGATGCTTATCTACTTAAAGTTTATGAAAGAGATTTTGTCTAAGAAAAGGAAGCTAGGTGACTATGAAACAATGGCTCTTACGAAGGAATGCAACGATATATTGCAAAAGAAGCTACCATCTAAGCTGAAAGATCTGGGTAGTTTCACCATTCCGTGTACCATTGAGAGTCAGTTCTTTAATCGCTGCATGTGTGATTTGGGAGCTAGTATAAACTTAATGCCTCTATCAGTTTATAAAAAGCTTGGTTTGAAGGAAACGAAACCCACCTATGTTATATTGCAGTTGGCAGACAAGTCGTTTACTTATCTAAAGGAGATTGTTGAAGATGTTCTTGTGAAAATTGATAAGTTTATCTTTCTCACGGATTTCATTGTGCTAGATTTTGAGGAGGATAAAAATATACCGATTATTCTTGGGCATCCATTTTTAGCTACGGAGGGAGCGTTGATTGATGTGCAAAAAGGCGAGCTAACTATGAGAGTTCAAGATGAAGAGGTGACCTTCAAGGTGTTTAATGTAATGGAATTTTTAAGTGGTTAAGAAGAATGCTTTCTGGTTAATGTTGTGGAATTGAAAGGTCAATTTTATTGGAGGAAGAAGGATGAATGCAATTTTAGGAGTCTCAAGTTTTAAGGAAAAGTTAAGTGAATGGTTAAGGCATGACTTCCAAGATGATTCATCAAGCATAAATTCGATATGGGTTAGAGAAAATGGAGTAGTCGGGCTGAGAGTTCAAAATAAGCGCTTATTAGGAGGCAACCCAAGTTTTAGTTTTAGTTTTTATTTTTATTTTTATTTTAGTAGATTTAATCGTAGTTAATTTTTGTTTTTTAGTTAATAGGTTTTAATATTTTTTTTCCAGGTTTATTCAATGCAATCCAAGCTTAGCAGATGAAAAGAAAAATGCTACATATCCAGGGGAGTCATTTGTTTTTACTTTTTTTAATTTTATACATAGAGGACAATGTCTGTTTTAAGTTTAGGGGTGTGGGTAAATTTTGTTATAAAAAATTTTAATTTAAAAAATTTTAGGTTTTTTTTTATTTTAGTTTAAATTTTGAAATTTTGTGGGTATATTCACTGCAAACCGTCATGACATATAACTCATCCACTTGGGGTAACCTTAGGGTTTAAAGGCTTATTGCACATGCTAAGTACAATTGTGCTTCCTACGAAAATGGGGTAAATTAGTTTTTAGGATGAGTCTCTTGGGTAATAAATTAATATTTGGATTAAAATTTTTGGTCTATGATAAAAATTTGATTTTTATTTAATAAATTTTAAAAAATTGATAAATTTGTGTTAGTCTAAATTTTGGCTTTTTATTAATTATTATTTTATTTTAGATTCTTTAAATTTTTAAGCACATATCCATACGTGTTGAGTTAGTTTTAGCTTAGAGAAAGTTTATTTAATTGAATGCTTATGATAGATATTTATGAACTATATATCTTATTTGATCATAACTTAAAGCGAAATATTAGGCGGAATATAATTTGGGAGAGAAGATTTCGATGATTTTTATAAGATTATTAAATATTGAGTTTCCCAAGTAAAATTGAAAGGAGAAAAAAATGTGGTGAGTTGAGATGGAGCATAAAACGCACTCACTCATAAACACGTGCAAAAACGAGATGGAGCGTAAAACGCACTCGTATTGAAAAAGTATGAGAGACTGAGCATAAAATGCACTCACCTACGAAAGAAAGAGAATGAAAAAAAAGGAAAACTAAAAAAGGATGACCACCTATTTTAGTTAAATATTTGAAAATTTATGTGGTTAATACTAATAATGATCCTAGTGTGTTTAATTCGTTGAAACCTTTTGATCTTCTAGTTATATTTTGCCTGTTTATTAGCTAAAATATGTGAAAAAGTAAGTTTATAGAGTTTTATTTTGTAATTTTTTTATTGTGTAATATCTGTTATGAGGCATTTAATTGCATGAATTTATTTGAGTTTTAACTAATTTGATACATTTGGATTCACACACACATAAATGGTCTTGAGTAGAGTAAGATTAATAAATATGTTAAAATTTTGGGCATTGCATAATTTTGAAATTTTCTTTGAGCTATCATTTAAAAATATTTGAGGCTAAAGTTGAAATTCATATTTGATTCATTGCTTGAGTTGTTGAGTTAGTAGAGTCTTAGTTTTTATTTTTGTTTTGTTTGAGGGTAAGCAAATATTTAAGTTTGGGGGTATTTGATGATGGTTTTTTATATCTATTTATTTAATATTTTTATGCTTAATTATTTGATAGTTTTTAAGTATTTTAATTGATTTTAGGTAATTTATTTAATTTTATGCATTATTATTATTTTTAGTAGTTTTATATCATTTTTAATTAATTTATATTTAATTTTGTAGGTAAAAGAATCCTTGATTGCAAACTGGTAAATATTGAGCATTGATGGCATTTGTGTAATTAGCAATGGATGGTAATATCGTAAATAAGTTGAAGTTGGCTGACCGGTGGCGTGTTCGTAATTTTGGTAGAAGGAGTTGGAACAAGGAGCTAGTCTGGCTGACCGGGTCATCTGCAGTGTGAGTTAGAGACGGCGCTGTTTCGCGTTGGAACAAGAAGGAGTTGGGTCGCGCAATGCGTGGACCAGCAGAATCAATAACAAGGGGTGGAACGACAGCGTTTTGTGTTTGGTAGGCAAAGATGTTCCGCGCACAATGCGCGGCTGGTTTTGAAGCGTTGACCCGGTCAAACCACACGAAGGCTCTGTTTGGCTTGCGCAGAAATTGATCAGAACATATTATTCACGATTTTGTGCTTTAATTTGATTCTTAATTGGATTTTTTCCCGCTAATGCTTAGAATTATTATTGTACTTCTATAAATACATTATATAGTTCTTATTTTCAGGATATTAACATTGTTTTAGAGCAAAATAATTATATTAGAGTAGTTTATGAGTATAATTAGAAGCAAATATTCAACACGAATGATTAGAGAATTAAAGACGAAGCTTGGGGATTGAAGATTGTGGTTCGAGTGACAGACGGATATTAACATAGATTTGATTTCTTTTCTTTTACTTTTATATTTGTAATTTTGAGATGTTAAATTATTTGTGGTTAATTAATTATTTAGTTATGAACTAATTTTTATTTGAGATTGCAATTGAGCCCAATGTATAGTTTAAATTATTATTTTTTAATTAAATTAATTATAATTGAATTGTTTATCATATTTTGTGTGTTCAAGTATTTAATTATTTGCATTAATTAATATGGTAATCTATATGAAGTTCACGAATGAATTATAGTGTTTATACCTAATTAATTATTTTGTGCGTTAATGTATTAATTAATTGTGATTAATTATTGAGATAATCTATATGAAATTAAAAGTGAATTATAGGTTTAGGTCTGGATATGATAACATGTGAATTTGTTTATTCTTTCTAGGAAGAGTAGCATAATAGTATATAGAATGGATATATCTATATGCCACATGTAACTTTATTGAGAGTTGAATCTTAATGAGTTTATTTCAAGTTATTTTGCATAACAATATATCAACTTAATTGGAATAAATCTTTTTATTAATTCTTGAAAAATGTTAATAAATAGTTAAGAAATCTCCGTTAATAATTTTAAATAATTAATTAATTAAGAAGAGAGTGAAGAGATTTAAATGATGCATTGGAAAAAATTATAATATTAACTATTTTTAATTTGATTTAATTATTTTTATTTGTTTAATTTAGTTAGTAATTTTAATTAGTTTATTAAATTGCGATTGTTTAAATACAATTAATTTGATATTAAATTAGTGTTTGGTAATAATTATTTTTAATTTCTTGTGGGTTTGATACTCGACTTTATCACTTTATTACTTATTGACCGTGTGTACTTGCATGCATATATTCATATAGAAAATACTCAACAGTTTGCCAAAGGTACGTTAATGTGATCTAAAAGGGAGGGGGGGGGGGGGGGGGGGTTAAAAATCATTATACAATTGATGTATAATTTTTTGCAATTATAAAAATATTTAACAAATAATTAAGTAATTATATGCACAACGAAATTAGAGTATTTGGTAAAGCCCCTTTTAATCATTACAAATGACATACATAATTCTCTATATAAATTTGCTAATTGAAAGCTTTATACATAATAATTTTTACATACTTGGCACAAACATAAAATATAAAGAGGGAGATAAAGAGATATTGAAAGCACATTATTTTTAAGAGGTTCGGAGCCTGAACTATTCCTATTCCTCTCTTCCACTCTGCTGAGTAGGGATATTCCACTAAGGATAAATTGGACACTAAGTCCTTTCAATTTGGATACTAAGGGTCTGATTCACTAAGAATCAGGTGGCTCACTCAATCCCGTCTTGTCTCCACATAGGACACTAAGTCCTCTTCCCTTAACAGGGGTTGATTCACTAAGAATCAAATGGGCCTCACCCGATTTCCTCCATAGGACACTCAGTCCTCTTCCCTTAACAGGGACAAATTCCTCTAAATCTGGTGGGTCACTCAGTCCTGACTTACTGTTTACTTAGAGTTGTTGGGGCTGTAGCTAAGCTAACGTTAAGCTCATTGAAAATAGCGTGACATCGATGGAATGAATTCTAGAGCCATCTGATTTACCTTTTCAGCTTTTGCTCTAGAATCATTATTGATTGATCTTCAAAGCATAAAGTAGCTTTGGGTTAAGAATATTTATGCAAGCAATCGATCCCCCCTTCGTTCGCTTATAGATTGGTGTTTTCTTCCTTATACTCCTTTAGTGTATAGACCAATCTTCTTCATTCAGCTCTGTCTGAAATAACTATATGTTTTTTCTTTATTGGTGGGTTTTTTCTTCTGTATTCAGTCTCTGCTATGCACTAATAATCTTTTCTTTTAGACATGATGTCTTAGTTGGTCTATTCTTCTGCTCCATCTTCTCTATTCCTTTGTGCTCTTTCTCTTTCTCTCTCTGTGTGTGTGTGTGTGTGTGTATCTAATGATGATCTTTATATAGAGAGAAATCTGCCATTTTTTTGTTAACTAATTTGATTGTTGAGAGTTTTGTTCGTTAGAGCTTTTGTTCGTTAGAAGATAGCTGTTGCTTCTTTTAATGCTTTTGATATCGCACGATCTCTGATGTTGATATTTGAGAAATGTCAGCTTGATTCCTGCTACCTCTTTCTGCTATGTCAGTCTTTTTTCTCTATTGACATGTCAGCTAGTGTTCTACCTGAACTCTCATTTATTGTTCCTTAAACAGACATTCATGTTATGCATTCAGTAACCATTGTAAAATTCATTCATCATTAAACTATTATTGAAAAAGGTCGATGCATTTTTGATTCCGGCTAGACATATGTAATAATTCATGTTGAATTCAGTTATTGATTGTTATGTGCCCCAATCCACATTGTTGTGCTGCGGACTCTATGATATACTATAACAGAACAACCCTGAGAAATGGTAGTAAATGATGAAGTAAATGTAAGTTTTATGGCGTGGTTGCGTCGTTAGATTTTTATGTTGTGCACAATATAAAAGTACGATGAGCTGATTACCCAGAGTACACATCTAAATGGATATGCAGTCTTATAACTGAACCCAGAGCAGTATCAGTCTTGATGATTGGAATTGTTCCTAATGAGTTCTTGGTCTTGTGACTGTACCGCAGGTATGTTTCATCTTTCAAGTTAATCATGTAAAGTTCATGTTATGTTTTTCATGTTCATTCGTTAAATTGTTGTTGGATCAGTTATTGAAAATGATTCAGCTTATTGATATTGATTCAGTTATTGGAAATGATTCAGTTTATCGTAAATGATTCAGTTAATTTTAAATGATCCAGCTTCATTGTAAATGATTTTCATTCATCATTTCAAAATATCATGTTATCATTTGCTTATATATTTGCTGAGCTATTTTATGCTCACTCTTGCTTTTAAACATGATATTTCAGCTAAACCTAAGCAGACCGAGGGGTCGGGTACAGACAAAGGAAAAGAAAAAGTCAGCAAACAGTAAATGTACAGTGATAGAGTCTTGTAATGTAAATATTATCTTTTTGTAATATGTCAGGTACGGATGTATATGTATAAAGGTATGTAGAACCTATGATAGTTATGTATGAATGTGAATTAAGTGATTTTATTCAGAATAAATGGATCACTACAAAAAAATGGACATTTGACAATGATTTTTCTGGCAACGATTTATAAAATTGTTGCCAAAAATGCATGTTTAGCAACAAAATTTGTCATTCGTTGCAAATTTTAAAAGGATTTCATTTTTTGCAATGAATTTCATAGGTCGTTGCAAAATTTTGTTGCTAATTCGTTGACGAGAAAAAAAATCCCCGCCTATTTACTTTTTTCGTTGCCAATTCCTGATGGACATTCGGCAACGTTTTTTGTCGTTGCCAAAAATGCACATTTAGCAACAAAATTTGTCATTCGTTACAGTTTGTGAAAGGTTTTCATTATTCGTAACGAATTTTATAGGTCATTGCAAAATTTTGTTACTAATTCGTTGGCAGATTATGATTCATTATACCAAGTTCCTCATGCCAATCAGATTATGATTCAATTTATTTTTTTTATGAATTTAGTGAGAAAGAAATTCCTTCACTGAAGTTGAAATTATGAATGACAAATGAACAACTAAATTAAAACGAATTTCTAGAGTATTATTTTTAATTTATTAATTTAATATATTGTTAACTTATTATACTAGCAAAATATTAATTTAATATTTCATTAAAATATAAATAACAAAAAAGTTCACATAAGTTTATATATACTAAATGAGAAACTAATTATTATATCATTTTAAAAGAATATTTTATATACAAAGCTAGTATAGCCAATATATACACACTGAAATTATAAGACTTATTGCCAAAAGCAAGTGTCATATCACCTATAATATATATTCACAAATATTACACAAGGAAGAAAATCTCTAGCTATAAGGCGTGGTAATTTTCAGCTCCTCGTTATCTTCGTCTTCAAGCAAGTCAAGGTTGAGCCGTTAACTTCATACTGCAAGAAAAGTATCAAAACTAAATTTTACAAACATGAATAACAAAAGATTAACTGGCTAAATGTAAATTAAGAAAACAGTTCAACAAAATGAGAGAGATCAAAATATAATGATTACCAAAATTGAAATATTCATTGCTAGATGATAGATGAATTTATATTGAAACAAGAAAATTTGCACTGCATTGAGTTAACTATATCAGTACCATATCGTCAAGGCATATCAGTACATACAACTTTAAGATTCAGAAGCTTATCGTCAAGGCATATCAGTACATACAAATTTAAGATTCAGAAGCATATCATCAAGGCATAACAGTTCTGCATTCGTCACCTGTCCTTTACACTGCAACATGGCTCTATGATCTTAAGTTTGGTAGCTATATTTGTAGCAGAACCCTTTATAATGTTGCTTAAGTATACCATAGTTATCTTCCTTATAAGCTATCAAATGCAATAGACCAGAATATATAAATAAACTGAGACGAAGGTGGCTTCAGTTAAATAAATAAATAGGAGACATAACTGATGAACAAAGTTCAAATTTCTGATTCGCATGTCCAGTTAAAGTCCATTTACTAACAATATTAATAGAATATCAAAATGGCTTAAATATGTATGATTGACAGAATAGTTTAACATATTGATAATCTACAATACTAGAGATGAAATAATGTATAATTTACTCACATTTTAGAGATCTGAGGATGTGTACAAGACTTAAATGAATTCTTTCTAAACTATGTTACCAAATTAGTTTACTGATGAAAAGTTGAATAATTTCTGATGAGTTAATCAAAAAGTTAAACCACAAAAAATTTAGTACACAATACAGGTATTGGACAAGCTCACAAGCAATTAAAACTCAGTTTAGAGATTATATTGGAAACAAAACAACAAACATGTGGTAGGTACACTACTTCAGCTCCCAATTTGAAATACACTTTGTAAGTTCTTCCGTTCAGGTCAATTAACGTATGGAATTACCATGAACATCTTAGCGACATAACCTTGATTTTGGTTGTAAAAATTTACACAGAATGACGGCAGTGTTAATTACACTATTTTTTCTGCTCTTGCAATATACTTGTACTTTTCTAAAATAGAAGTGCAACGTGTACTTAGTAAATGAAGCTCACCCTTTCCCAAGTCATTAGGGTCGGCATGGACAACAAACGTCAAAAGGGTAACTTTCCTTTTTGTATCCTTTCACCTTTATTAATTAATTACGAGACATATACCTAACCCGTATCAAATATCCTCCTAGATTGGAGGCATTCACTTAAACAGGAAACTAGAAAAGGAAAAGGAGAACAAAAAAAGAAACAAAGAAGCATGAACATATTTCAATACCCTTTTTAAAAAGAATTATATATACAAAAAAATTAACAAGAAACCCATCACAGGAACCACATGTTATACAATATTTATAAAATAAAAATTGAAACTTTGGGAAGAACAGAAACCCCACCCACCTGATTTTGTGTTGGCAGAAACTCTGTAAATTGAAGGTCTCAATGCACAGGAGTAGTTACCCATTTCACTGCTACAACGCACAAGGATCAGTTGGTACTACTACTTCAGTTCTGCACCAAAAAAATGCACATCTCATACATATTCTAGGTACAGCTTAGAAGCAAGCAGCTCTTGGTAGTGTATAAATATGTTGCTGAATCCTTAGTTGTACACATCCTTGATTTGACATACTGTTACCAACTGTCAGAAACGCAGAGATGAGTGCTTCATGAACCAAAGCCCTGGGCAGCACAGAAAAGAAGATTAAAGAATTGGACAATTAATAGTTCATTTAGTCATAACTTTATCATATTTTCTTGAAACCACTAGAAGACGAAGTAAAAGAAAACAGGGTTTATGTTTCCAAAATTAAAAAAAGAAACAAGTTGCAATCATAAGGTATGCCAAGTCATGTAAATAAATAAAGGAGATCACCAAATAGACCATTTGTTTTTACTGAATTTTAACTTTTATTTTTATAACAAAACGCAACTGCATAAAATTAATCTATATTAATTCGAATAAACTATGTTTGAGTCAATCACTAGGAACCTACATATGGGTGAACGTAGTGAAATACCTCCCCATCATCCAAAAATACACTGTGAGTAGGACTGTTTGTCAGTGCTTTATAATCAAACATGCCAAAATTTAACCTTAATCATCCATCATGACCATATGCAAACTTTCTACTACACCTTAATAACAGCAAGATATAACATAATGTATCCAGAAACGTAGCTGCCTGTTCCTAAGTGAATGATTTTCTTAACAAGTTAATGTCCATACTTCATACACTACCCCAATGAACTTTTTCCTAAAAAAATTGCATAGAACTTAAAATCCTAAGATTCATATAATGCTGTTATCTTACTCTGGACTCTCTTTCAGATAACCAAAATCAGTTACTCTTTTGAGCTCTCTAGTATGTCTGCTTCATTGAAGTTCTTAGAAACAATGCAGGAATGTTTTTGAGTCAAAAGAAGTATTCCTTGGATTTGGTAAAACAGGCAGATTTGTTATCAACAAAACCTCTTAGCGTTCCTATGGATATAAATAAAAGATTAAGGGTGAATGATGGAACCTTACTCTTAGATGCTAATGCTTCTCTTTACAGGAAACTTGTTGGCAAACTCTTGTATCTTATAATCACTAGGCCTGATCTTTCTTTTTTAGCACAACATCTCAGTAAATTCACTATAGGCCAGGGATTACATTTTTCTGCTAGTAATTCTTTACAGTTACTTTGCTATAGTGATAGTGACTGGGGCACTTGTAAGCAATCTCGTAGGTCCATCACTGGTTATTGCTTTTTTGTTGGGGATTCATTAATTTCTTGGCAGGCTACTAAAAAACAAAAAGTTATGTCTTGATCATGTTATAAATACCTATGAACTTCTCTGGATTCATGGTTTACTTACAGATTTGCAAATCCCAGTATTCAAGCCAATACCTCTTTTAGTGGATAATGACGCTACTATTTGTAACGACCCCAAAACCCATCTACTGGCTACAATAGTATTGGTTCGTTAAGTACATTCTCATTCGTATCATCTACGATATTTATCAATAATTTAATTTATAAACTTAATTAATTAAAACTTTGAACAATCTTCTATTCCCAAAATCACAATATTTACATTGCTCATTTTCTACTCTAGATCATATGCATCATAATTCAATATTTAATATTTACTTCTATACGTTATTCTTTATAATCTGGTAAGCTAAATACACGATTCAACAACTAGATTACCTAAACTCCAAGCTAGAATACCATTAGAGCAAGTTGAACTACTAAAACATCAAACTATATACCAATACAACAAACTGTTTTCCCGTTTCAGCATCCTGAATTTCCTATTCAACATACCATATATCCAATATAGCATCCTACATTTTCAATTCAGCATGTCATAAACCCAATCCAACATCTGGAATTCATTATTTCAGCATACCGTAATCTTGACATATGCTAATTTACTTACAGTATTTCATTTGTATAAGTTTACATTGATAAAATGTAAAGTATACAACTTATTTTTATAATGAATATATTTTATTCATTTTCTCAAAGTTTATTTCAACTTATTTCATTTTCTGTAAAACAATATGAGTAATTATAGCTCATGATTCAACTTTATGAATATCTTCAATACATTCTTATTTTGTTCGTTCAGAACTCGTAACATTTACAAATTTATTATCGAAGTTAAAAGCTTTACTAACTTAACAACAATAAGTTTAAATACCAAGACAATTGCATTGAATGACATTTTAACAACGTCACCATATCCATCTTTCATAATCCAGTGCCTTCCAGAATTTTTTCATTTACTTCGCTGAAAATATTAATTTAAAGCAAGGATAAGCATGATGGCTTAGCAAGTTTAACACATAACACATAACACATAATTCATGTTCATTCATGCTTATCATATCTTATACATTGCATTTTATATGTACATCATGTTTCTTATGCTTCGCATTTTATATATGCTTCATAATAATCATGCATTATATTTAATACATGTCATATAGTTCAACTTAAACGATGAAACTTATGTCATCGATTGCATATTAACAATTCATATTACATAGACGCACAAAAGCACATTCACACATATTCTCACATAGCAACAAATCCCGTTTAACATCAATATACAGATAGCGACAAATTCTGAAAAACTTGACTTATAAGTTTATCCGGTACACGCTAACATTACATTCTTTGAATAACCTACAATCATAATGTGGTTGACATATTAAAATTAGTCACAATTTGACGCATTACAAATCTTAATTATGACCCTAGCTTCCAATTGTTTTAACTTTTACGTTAACCGATTTTAAATCTTAGTTAATTCATAACTTGTTCATATCAACTCGGAATTTGGCTCATCTTTGGATAGCGATCCATCTATAACATGCTCTGTAATATCTAGGATATTACGACATGTAAAAAGTTTAAATAAATAAAATGTGTGTATTTTAATTATTTAAACTTGGTAGGTAATGTGAATTGTGTAAATTAATTATGTATAAACATATTCTATTGTACGGTCAATAATTTTAAATGAATGGTGTCAATAAAAAGGGGGATTAATATTGAAAATTTATCCTAAATTAAATTAAAAGTTAATGAGAGAATTAACAAGGTCAAAATTATTGATTATAGATTAATTAATAATTATGGGGAATTTTTGGGAATTTAAAAAAACAACAACAATTAATTATATAAAATATATAGTAATAAATTATATATTTTATATGACGAAATGAAATTAAATATATTGAAATTTATAATTATATAAATTATATAAGGGTAAATATATAATTTATATAAGAGAATACATTTATTAAGGAAAAGGTTAGTAATTATATAAATTATGAAAAATTATATTGCATAGTTTATATAAAATATATGAAATAGTGAAAAAGAATAATTAATAAATATAGATAATTCTTATTTTAATAAGATTCTATTTTTATGAGATTTAATATTTTTGTGAATTAGATATGTGAAAGAAATTATTACAATACATAATATATATATATATATATATATATATATATATATATATATATATATATATATATATATATATATTATGTAGTAATAGAAAATACATGGATATTTACGTAATGCGTAATGTATATGTAACAATGTTGAAACGTTCAAAATTTTAATTTTATTAAATTTTGTGTATTATTTTATTAACATTGGAAGTATAAAATACTTCATTTTACATGCATGTCATTATGCGTGTACAAAATTTATCAAGTAAAGTATTTTAAAAATATATAAATATTATTTATAAATTATTTTATGAATTTTGGTAAATTAAAATAAATATTTTATATACATTATATAAAATATTTATTACCCGAAACAACTGCGTAATGTATTAAATTAGGAATGATGCGTAAAATTTTCACCGACTTAACTCCAACTCGGTGGACTTGGAGTAAACATTAAAAATTACTCACCCAATTAAGTTATTAAGCATGCTTGGTGTTGAGCGGAATCGGCACCTATAAAAAGCGCGCGATTCCGAATTCGTTTGAATGAATGTACGCGCAAGTATACGCGGTCAACAAGTAATATAATGTAAGTAAATTGTCGATCCCACGAGGAGTTATACTAACGACATCTGCATGGCAAGCTTAAAGCAATCTAATCCGATTTAAACTAAGATTAAGATGGTGAGTTTATGTTAACACAATAACCTAAAATAATAAAAACGTAGCAACAAAGATTCGATTAAAACAAGCTAAGATCACAACTTCACTCACTACCTCCTTTAACCCTCACACCTCTCTTTTCAATGCTAAGACCGCTCGAATGATAACCAGAGAAAACAAGCAACCATAAACCTCTTTCGATAGTAAAATGATTCACACCAAACTAAATAGTTCACTATATTCCTATGTGACCTAACTTAGCAAGATGGCAATAAAAACACTCCTCAACAAGGGTACACAAGGTACACCGGTATATTCCTATCCGAGATACAAATTAGGCTCTCATCCGAAGATAAAACAACCTACAAGTGCTATCATGCTTTAGATCTAGTTATTTACTCCATTTTTCAACATCATAAACAACCACACATTACATACAAAGTACATAATCCATACATGAAGAGCAAAGCATGATAAACATTCATTAGCAATCCATTCACATCAAAAAGAGAGATATTTCATTAAAATCTAGTAGTGAGATCCATTGTGATCCTAGAAATGAAGTTAGTTCATAGCTAAATGACTAACAATCATTAACAAGTTACTCATTAAGCTTAAATACATAGAATGAAGATAACTAGAATGGATGAAACTTCCTAGAACACAAGTTTCAAACACTAAAACTCCCTTCACAATATAGCAATCCAAGCTTGATGATTCTTCTTGTTCTTGAGCTTAACACCAATCCAAGTGACTTTGAAGGCTGGAAGAAATGAAGAAAATAAGCTCTAAGGCGTGAGAACTGATCCCCCTAGGGTTAGCCAACGTTTCACTTAAGTAGGAAAAACTCGTCAGAAATCAGCATGGCTGACCGCCGCGGCGGTAGAATCCACCGCTGCGGCGGTGATCTTTTGTGAAATTTACCATTTTGCCCTTTCAGCTCAAAAATCCTACAAAACACCGACGAGACATTAGGGATCAAAAAATTCATAAATATAAGCAATAACAACTCTCAAAAACTCACAAAATATTAAGTTAGACGTACTAATTCGCAGGTATAAAACCCGCTCATCAAATACCCCCAAACTTAAACATTTGCTCGTCCTCGAGCAAAACAATAAAACAAAAATTAAATAACTAATAAATATACTAAACCAGACAAGAAATGGAATCATAGCCTCAGGGATAACTGCAACAGCTACGATAAATCATAAAGCAAAACAAAGTCTAAAATTTCAACAAAATATTCAAGTTCACGACTGCCTATGATCCGTTTTGCGTGCGTGTGTGCAAATCCCCATGATAAATTAGTCAGAGATTAGATGAACTTAACAAGCAACTGCCATGGGCGATTTTTCAAATACCGACAAACCCAACAAGCACAACCAACAAGACTATTATATAAGGACAAGGAACCTCGGATTTAAACAAGAAAAGATAAACATATTTTTAGAAGCACAGGCGAGTGCGTTTTACGCTCCGTCTCACCTTGACTGACAAGCTTGACTGTGCAATGTCTAATTCTATTAGGCTATTCAGAGCTACCCGCATATCGAGCTTTAGATCAGTGACTCCCAAACCAGTCGGCTTTAGGGCACTAGGTGGAAAAACACCCCAAGGATTTAATCACTCGAGCAGCAAAGGCCACAAAACTCGACCAGTCAAGCAATTTATTATTAAAATTATTTAATATTATTTTTTTCTTTTCTTCTTCTTCTTTTTTTTTTCTTTTTTTTTTTTTTTTTTAAATATACAAACATCCGAGGTCCCCCCAAACTTATATACAAGCCTAGAATTAGCGTTTAAGAAGGGCAGTTAGAACATTTCAAGCTTACCCCACAAGCAGCTAACTAAACCAGTTCTCTAATAAAAAACTAATCAACAAAAGGGATCATAATTGTGCAAGATGAAATAAAGCAAGATCAATGGCATTGTTAACTTGAATCAATCGTTGAAATAAAGACTACGCATGCTAAATTTTTAAATTTAAACTGGCAGTATGTCAAACACTTCATATCATTGGCTTCAAATTCACAACACAAAAGTCTGGATAACTACTTAATAACTACTAATAAGCATAACATCTATGAAACTACCCAGGCACTAAATAAGGACAAGAACAAATAGAAACAGAAAAACAACCCCCAAACTTAAACATGACAATGCCCTCATTGGAAAGATAGAGAATTTAAAACTGAGGACTCCCCTGAATTTGAATTAGGCATTTGCATCTTCGTAAGGAGAATCCTGAGGGTAGTCAGGAATCACTGGTGGGCTCGGGAACTGCAGAGGGTTTGGCCCAGAATTCAATCCCGTCCTCTCGAACATCTCAGCAAGGGTTGCAGTGAAATTGGCATTGAACTGCATCATAGTGTTAACCTGCTGAGCGACATAAGAAATTTGGCGAGATTGGCGGCGCGAATCCCTTCGCAAGCGTTGTACCTCCGTCGCAATGGATGCTAGAGATGGCGGATTGGCGGCGTCATCCTCCTCTTGCTGATCATCTGCAAAGAGTTCCTCCGTATCGGGAGACTGAGCCTCAAATATAAAACCGGCACCAGTCGGATTAGCTGGAGCCCCATCCCACTGATTGTAGCTACGAATCAACCGAGATTCGATCGGGATTTTGGGCCGCTACAGAGGCTCATCCGCAGACCATTCAACTCCAGCAAATTGGCACAGGCCACAAATCAAAGAAGGATGTGGCAAACCACCCGGAGTACCTCCGTGGATAGTGTGTTTGATAGAGCCAAGAATAACACGGCCCACGTTGATGCTCATCCGGTTGACCAAGCAATATAAAAGCACCGCCCGGGATATGATCACATCGCTGACGTGTGTGGTAGGGAGCAATTTGGCACATATGAAATAATACCAAGCCTTGCCAATCCTGCTCAAGAATCGATGCGAAAATAACCGGGGCGCCCCATCCTTTAGAGTCCATTCGGCATCCGGCTGACACAAGCCCCGAAGCACGTCGGTTAGATTGAGGTGCTCGGTCTTGTAGGAGGTATATTGGTCCATCTCCTCTATGTGGGGAATGTGATAGAAGTCGTTAATCTGCTCAGCCCCAAAATGCACATCCACCCCACGAATGCGCACCACATTAACATTCTCCCTTGCATTGGCGTAGAATTCCTTGACAATTGAAATGCATGCCGGCTCAGGTTGTTCAGTGAAATTGTTCCAATGCTTCTCAGTAATCATTTGGCACAAGCGTCCATCATTGTTATTCGGAAGAAGGCCTCGCTCTGGGATAATTGTTTTCCCTTCTATCACCTCATAGTACTTCTTCTCCGCCTCTTCGCTAACAAAACGATGCACGTCATATGTGGCGCGAGATGTTTGCCCACGTTGTCGTTTAGGAGCCATAGTTGATCAATGAAGTGCTAAGAAGCGGAAACGATGGCAAACGACAACCCAAACCACTGATTTTGAAGAGAAAGTTGGTTGAGGCAATTTATCGAGCAGTTGGAGTGCACCCTTGCTTTGAACAATGAACAAGTCCTCCCTCAATCAAATTTAGCCACCCAAATTGAGGGTATATCACCAATACACCACACTAGCAATCCTTATTCAGAGAATGCAAACGAAACGAGCAACAAAGAGGGAAGGAATTGGTACCAATTTCGACCGAGAGATCCCCCAAACTTCAAGGTTGGCTCGGAGAGAGAGAGAGTGCAATCCGGTTTGATTTGAACCCTCCGTGTGGTTTGGAATTGAAAGGTATTGCAATTGTGTGCTAGAATCGGATGGGAGTTGATGGTAGGGAGAGTTTAGGAGTCACGAATTTGAGAGAGGGAAAGCCAAGCAAGCTGCTAGTTTGAAATAACCCTCGTCAGGGTTATATTTTTTTTTTTTTGAAAACCCGGCCTACCGCTGCGGCGGTAGGATTCACCACTGCGGCGGTGAAACAATCTGTTAACCAAGCTGAAGACTACCGCTGCGGCGGTAGCAGGGCACCGTTGCGGCGGTGAATGCTGCTGCCAGAAATTTTTTTTTTCTCCCTCAACTGATCCGCATTGAAGCTTTGCCTTGATAGTACCTGAAATTTAACATAGATGCAACAAAAACTTAATAACTAATCACAATTTTAACTCAAGAACATCGAAATTGCAATTAGTTATAAAGCTAAATTTTTAATTATAATAAATATTATACTAATATACTATATCAAAAGAATTTAGCCAATCAAAATTACCGCAAAAATGACTAAATATAGCATGCAATGCAAATAAAACGATATTGACAATAAAAAATGGGTTGCCTCCCATTTAGCGCTTCATTTAAAGTCATGGGCTTGACTACTTCCTGAATCATTGCGGGTCGGCGAGAACGATAGAGACTTTTTGCCGATCCACCTCACCCCCCATGTATTGCTTAAGACGTTGACCATTAACCTTGAATGTGTTCGACGTTGTGGCATCTTCCAACTCAACCGCACCGTGCGGGAATACATTTTTGACAGTGAAGGGACCCGACCATCTTGATTTCAGCTTTCCCGGGAAGAGTCTCAACCGGGAATTATATAGAAGCACTTTCTGGCCAATGTCGAACTTCCTCTCCACAATTTTCCGATCATGCCATCGTTTGGTCTTTTCCTTGTAAATTTTCGCGTTCTCATATGCTTGGAGACGGAATTCATCCATTTCGTTCAATTGAAGCATCCTTTTCTCACCGGCCGCATGTAATTCAAAATTGAGCTTTTTGATAGCCCAATATGCATTATGCTCAAGTTCAACCGGTAAGTGGCAAGCTTTTCCGAAAACCAAGCGATATGGTGACATTCCAATTGGCAATTTAAAAGCTGTTCGGTATGCCCATAACGCTTCGTCCAATTTCCTAGACCAATCTTTCCTGTTAGGATTTACCGTCTTCTCCAGAATCCGCTTTATTTCTCTGTTAGAGACTTCTGCTTGCCCACTGGTTTGCGGATGATAGGCCGTAGCAATTTTATGGGTGACCCCATATTTAGCAAGGAGGGCAGCGAAATACTTGTTGCAAAAGTGTGAACCGCCATCACTGATAATCGCCCGTGGAGTGCCAAAGCGCGAAAAGATGTTTTTACGCAAGAAGTTCAGAACGACTTTGGAATCATTGGTCAGCAGAGCAACAGCTTCAACCCATTTTGATACATAGTCCACAGCGACTAGTATGTACTGGTTGTTATAAGATGACGGGAATGGTCCCATGAAATCTATGCCCCAGACGTCAAAAATTTCAATTTCTTGAATGCTATTCAGGGGCATTTCATGTCTCTTAGAAATGTTACCCGTCCTTTGGCACTTGTCGCATCTTAATACAAAGGAATGAGCGTCCTTAAACAAAGATGGCCAATAGAACCCCGATTGTAGGACCTTTGCCGCTGTTCTCACCCCACCGAAATGTCCTCCATACTCAGATGAATGACAGTGATGAAGAATATCACTCATTTCTTCTTGAGGCACACACCTCCTCAGTAATTGATCTGCGCATTGCTTAAACAGGAACGGATCATCCCATACATAGAATCGGACGTCACTTAAGAACTTTTTCCGTTGCTGATAGCTTAAATCTGGGGGAGTCACATTACTCACAATGAAGTTCGCGAAATCCGCATACCAGGGTAATTCGCTGTGCACAGCAAACAGCTGCTCATCCGGAAAATTTTCATTAATCACCCTGTTATCCTTCCTTTCTTGCTCCGGATTCTCCAATCTAGAAAGATGATCCGCCACTTGGTTCTCTGAACCCTTCTTGTCACGGATTTCCAAATCAAACTCTTGGAGAAGAAGAATCCATCTTATAAGTCGAGGCTTTGCATCTTTCTTGGAAATCAGATATCTTATAGCCGCGTGATCAGTATACACCACGACTTTTGTTCCAACGAGATATGACCTGAATTTGTCAAAAGCGTATACAACCGCTAATAGCTCTTTCTCGGTGGTGGTGTAGTTAAGCTGAGCATCTGTTAAGGTCTTGCTGGCATAATAAATGGCATGAAAAATCTTTTCCTTGCGCTGACCTAACACTGCCCCAACTGCAAAATCACTCGCATCACACATCAATTCGAAGGGTACAGACCAATCCGGTGCTACTATTACGGGAGCAGATGTTAACTTTGTTTTCAATAGCTCAAAGGCCTGTAAACAGTCTTCATCGAATTTGATTTGGACCTCCTTTTCTAATAGGCTACACAAAGGCTTGGAGATCTTGGAGAAGTCCTTGATAAAGCGTCTGTAAAAGCCCGCATGACCCAAAAAACTACGCACCCCCTTAACAGTTGTAGGCGGTGGCAATTTCTCAATTGTCTCCAGCTTTGCCTTGTCAACCTCCAACCCTTTTTCTGAGACTTTGTGGCCAAGGATAATTCCTTCCTGTACCATGAAATGGCATTTCTCCCAGTTTAGAATTAGATTCGTCTCCACACAGCGTTTCAGCACAAGAATCAAATTCTCAAGGCACAGTTCAAAAGAGTCCCCAAACACAGAGAAATCGTCCATGAAGACTTCCACATTATGCTCCACCATGCCAGAGAAGATGGCCATCATGCACCTTTGAAATGTTGCCGGTGCATTGCAAAGCCCAAAGGACATTCGTCTGAATGCAAACGTCCCGTAGGGGCAGGTGAAGGTTGTCTTTTCCTGGTCCTCAGGTGCAATAGCGATCTGATTATACCCCGAGTAGCCATCCAGCAGACAGTAGTACTCATGACCCGCCAGCCTGTCCAACATTTGGTCAATGAATGGCAATGGAAAGTGATCTTTTCTTGTAGCTTTGTTTAGCTTTCTGTAGTCCATGCACACCCTCCAACCAGTCACTGTCCTTGTTGGTATCAACTCATTCTGCTCATTTCTGACGACTGTCATCCCTCCTTTCTTGGGCACACACTGGACAGGACTCACCCATGCGCTGTCGGAGATAGGATATATAATCCCAGCATCTAGCAATTTCAGAATCTCCTTCTTAACAACCTCTTTCATGATAGGGTTGAGCCTTCTCTGATGTTCCACAGTCGGTTTGCTATCCTCCTCCATTAGAATCTTGTGCATACAGAAGGATGGACTAATGCCTTTGATGTCTGATATAGTCCACCCTAAAGCCGTTTTATACTTCCTCAGCACACTTAAAAGTTTACTCTCATGTTCTTCATTTAAAGCTGCAGATATTACAACAGGATAAGTAGATTCTTTTTCCAGAAATGCATACCTCAAATGATTTGGCAATGGCTTGAGCTCCAATATTGGTGCTTCCTCTTTAGATAAACTTGGAACAGACGTTCCTGGATGTTCCAAAGCTTCATAGTGTGGTTTGAATTTGGCAAACCGAGGAGCTGAATCCAAATATTTCATGCATTCTGTATGAGTAGGATCTTCTGCCCTCGTGGTTCCAATGATCGACGCCTCCAATGGATCAGAAACACAAGTTTTCATGAGAACTTCCTGGACAAACCTGTCGACCACATCGACTCTAAAGCACTCTTCGGAATCACTAGGAAACTTCATTGATTTGAAGACATTGAACTTTATTTCTTGATCTTGTACCCTCATAGTAAGCTCTCCTTTCTGAACATCGATAATAGTTCTCCCCGTGGCTAGAAATGGACGCCCCAATATGATAGGGACTTCCCTGTCCTCCTCAAAGTCCAGAACTATAAAGTCGGCCGGAAAGATAAACTTGTCAACCTTTACCAGCACATCTTCCACAATTCCCTTCGGGTAAGTCAGAGATCTATCAGCAAGTTGTAGAGTCACACTGGTAGGCTTTGCTTCGTTCAACCCCAACTTCCTATAGATAGACAAGGGCATCAGATTGATGCTTGCTCCAAGATCACATAAAGCTTTTCCAGTGAATTCACTTCCAATAGAGCACGGAATATTGAAACTCCCTGGATCCTTTAGCTTGGGAGGAAGCTTATTCTGTAGAATTGCACTACATTCCTCCGTCAGAGCAACTGTCTCATAATCACCAAGTTTCCTTTTCTTGGACAGTATATCCTTCATGAATTTCATATAACTCGGCATTTGCTCCAAAGCTTCAGCAAATGGAATGTTGATGTGAAGCTTTTTCAATACCTCCAAGAATTTCGAAAACTGTTTATCCAGTTTCTGCTTTTGCTGCCTTTGAGGAAATGGCATGGGTTGAACTCTTGGAAGGGTTTTGTTGACTCTGGAACTTGGCTCTTGGACTTCTTCCATAATTTCAGGAGTCCCAGCTGTAGTGTTTTCTGTCTCAACAACCACTTCCTCTTCCGTTAGAATAGGTGGCACAGGAGTGGTTTCTCCAGTGGTATTCACTAAGGGCTTACCACTACGCAGTGTGACTGCTTTGCATTGCTCCTTGCCATCCCTTTTTGGATTGACCTCAGTGTCACTTGGCAAAGCTCCTTGCGGACGATTGTTCATAGCATTAGCAAGTTGCCCCACTTGGGTTGCAAGGTTCCTTATAGCAATGTCTTGGTTGTTGCTCCTTGTCTCACTCTGTGAAATGTATCTAGTCAGAAGTTCCTCCAAGTTAACTTTCTTTTCCGTAGGAGGAGGAGGAGGAGCTTGTTGATGTTGTGGAGGTGGTTGTTGTTGAGTTGGTTGTAGTTGCTGTGGTTGTTGCTGCTGTGGGTTGTAATTTTGATATCCTGGAGGATATGGCTGCCTCGAGGATGAAGATTGTCCTTGATTATTGTTATTACTCCACGAGAAATTAGGATGATTCCTCACTCCAGGATAATAATGTGACGGCACATTAGTGTTTTGCTGCCGATTGTAATTACTGACATACTGCACTGATTCTGCCTTGATGGCACATTGCTCACTGGGATGTTCTCCAGCACATATGTCACATATCACAGCTACACTCTGCACAGGTTTTGTTCCCATATTGTCAATTTTTCGAGCAAGCGCTGCCACTTGTGCAGATAAGGAAGTAACTGCATCCACTTCATGCATTCCCGCTACCTTCCTTGGAGTGAACCTTTCAGCAGGCCACTGATAGTTATTAGCTGCCATGATTTCTAACAGCTCAAGCGCTTCATCATAACTTTTTCCCATTAAAGCTCCGCCAGCTGCAGCATCCACACTTTGTCTGGTAGAATTAGATAGACCGTTATAGAACGTCTGGACTTGTAACCATTTAGGAATACCATGGTGGGGGCATCTTCTGAGAAGATCCTTAAAACGCTCCCACGTTTCATAGAGAGGCTCCGCATCCTGTTGGCTAAAGGCTGTGATGTCATTACGCATTCTAGCTGTTCTGGCAGGAGGGAAGAATTTAGCCAAGAATTTCTGAGCTAGATCAGCCCAGGTGCTAATAGAGCCTGCTGGTAGAGAATGCAACCAACTCTTTGCCTTATCATGCAACGTGAAAGGGAACAGACGGAGTCTGAGAGCGTCTTCAGAAACCCCTTGATATCTGAATGTGTCACAGATCTCCAGAAATTTTACCAGATGACCATTCGGGTCCTCATTCGGCAACCCACCGAACTGCACATGATTCTGAATCATCTGGAAAGTGCCCGACCTGATCTCAAAGTTAGCAGCAACAATGGTTGGCCTATTGATGCTTGTATGAAGATCGGTAACTTGCGGCATAGCATATTCCCGCAAAGTTTTATAATCTTCTTCCGCCATTGTATCTTGATGGTGAATAACTTGACTTCTCTTTTCTTTTCTCAATACACGCAGAGTTCTTTCAATCTCAGGATCGAAGAGTACAAGATTAGGATCTTGAAAAGGAAGCATGCACAGTCAAGAGTACCTGGAAGAAAACAAAAAATAAAAATACAACTAAAACGAATTAGACAAATGTAAAAGTTTAAACGAATATTATACTGATAAAGCTTAATAATGCAGAGAAATTAGATAAATAACTCCCCGGCAACGGCGCCAAAAACTTGTTGAGCGGAATCGGCACCTATAAAAAGCGCGCGATTCCGGATTCGTTTGAATGAATGTACGCGCAAGTATACGCGGTCAACAAGTAATATAATGTAAGTAAATTGTCGATCCCACGAGGAGTTATACTAACGACATCTGCATGGCAAGCTTAAAGCAATCTAATCCGATTTAAACTAAGATTAAGATGGTGAGTTTATGTTAACACAATAACCTAAAATAATAAAAACGTAGCAACAAAGATTCGATTAAAACAAGCTAAGATCACAACTTCACTCACTACCTCCTTTAACCCTCACACCTCTCTTTTCAATGCTAAGACCGCTCGAATGATAACCAGAGAAAACAAGCAACCATAAACCTCTTTCGATAGTAAAATGATTCACACCAAACTAAATAGTTCACTATATTCCTATGTGACCTAACTTAGCAAGATGGCAATAAAAACACTCCTCAACAAGGGTACACAAGGTACACCGGTATATTCCTATCCGAGATACAAATTAGGCTCTCATCCGAAGATAAAACAACCTACAAGTGCTATCATGCTTTAGATCTAGTTATTTACTCCATTTTTCAACATCATAAACAACCACACATTACATACAAAGTACATAATCCATACATGAAGAGCAAAGCATGATAAACATTCATTAGCAATCCATTCACATCAAAAAGAGAGATATTTCATTAAAATCTAGTAGTGAGATCCATTGTGATCCTAGAAATGAAGTTAGTTCATAGCTAAATGACTAACAATCATTAACAAGTTACTCATTAAGCTTAAATACATAGAATGAAGATAACTAGAATGGATGAAACTTCCTAGAACACAAGTTTCAAACACTAAAACTCCCTTCACAATATAGCAATCCAAGCTTGATGATTCTTCTTGTTCTTGAGCTTAACACCAATCCAAGTGACTTTGAAGGCTGGAAGAAATGAAGAAAATAAGCTCTAAGGCGTGAGAACTGATCCCCCTAGGGTTAGCCAACGTTTCACTTAAGTAGGAAAAACTCGTCAGAAATCAGCATGGCTGACCGCCGCGACGATAGAATCCACCGCTGCGGCGGTGATCTTTTGTGAAATTTACCATTTTGCCCTTTCAGCTCAAAAATCCTACAAAACACCGACGAGACATTAGGGATCAAAAAATTCATAAATATAAGCAATAACAACTCTCAAAAACTCACAAAATATTAAGTTAGACGTACTAATTCGCAGGTATAAAACCCGCTCATCACTTGGAATAATAATAATATCAATTGCCAAACACCAAACACCAAACAACCATCCTATCTCTATATTTCCTTTCTTCCCCCACCACCACCATTCGCCACCCGTAGCCATAATCACCGCCAAGAAAAAAAAAAAGTTTTTGTGCCAACAAGGAGTTATCAAGCTTCATTAAAGAAGTATCAAGCTTTTGGAAGGTTGTCCAAGAAAGGGTAATTAGCTGTTAAGTTAGTAATCGGACATCGAGGCAAGTTCCTAAACCCTAACTTTGAACCATTAATCATATGTTAGATATTAAAATCCTCATTGAGCTATATTTCCTAAGTTTTATCATTATTCCATTTTCTTGAATATTGATTTCAGTTGATGTTGTGGATTGTTCAATTAAAATTTAAAATCTCTATTGTTACTCACATTCATTCTCAAATGTCATCCATAACGAATCCTATTTGTTGACTAATGAGTTGATGGTTATGAGTCTATACCCTTTGTCCGGCTAGACTTTTGATATAATTGAATTTCAAACTACTCTATATCTTTAAGTGCTGAGCCAAACCAATTTTTTTTTGTGCAGACTCCTAGAAACTGAGATGAACAACCCTATTCCAGGGGATATAGCTTGTCGGATGCTTTAAATTTCGATCCCCTATGATATGCGGTAATATGATGTGCACAGTCATAGGTACAAGAGGCCGATCACCTCGAGTACGAGTTTAAGGATTGATAGTCTTTATGACACATACAAGTTATCAGTGTTAACATTGGTTAACTTATATTCAATGGTCTTGTGACCCTCAGTATAATTCTAATTTATCATATGTCAAAGTATAATTCCCTCAGTTATTTGCTTTCATTTGAAATGAGATCATGTTACGTTATTATTATAAATTCTTTTTCTCATGATGCATTGTTATTCAATTCATTTTACTTGTTGAGCACTTCGGTTGCTCATTCTTGCCTGATTAATATGACGCAGACAAAGATATTAAATCTGAGGATATAAATAAGAAAGACAAAGGCAAATGAAAGATGTCAGAATGAGAAAATGATGAAATGTCCCTCACCAGTAGTTTTAAATCCATTTTGTGGCTGTAGATGTGGAATATGTATCCTAGGTATGTGGTAGGCATATAAACATTGATGACCTTGGAAATTTATTAGATATCTTTTGTATTATGTTGAAACATAATGGATGTATATATTAATAATACTTTTGAATAGTGGTAAACGAAGTTAGAATATATGAATCATAAGCAACAAATTCGAGGTTCAAGGAGCCCGAATTTGGGGGTGTCACAGGGTGGTATCAGAGATAAAAGGTTTAAGACTATAGGTGAGGGAAAACCTTAGTATAAAACCTAGATATAAGTGCGCAACTCAAATCGACTTTAAGGAAAAAGGGAAGTAGGGAAATCTAGGATGTCCAAAAGCTAAGAATTTATGTGTTACTTGAAAATTTTTATGTAATCGTTAGACTAACGTTAATAGAGGATTATTGTGTTGTTGTTTATAGGATGACGGAAGCGGGCGAGCCAAGTGGGGCTAGGATTGAAGAGGAAGAGGTTAGGGATATACGTGTAGTACCTGAGCGAGTGATTGCTAGTCCACCAGTGTCTGAGCCAGGGTCGGAGTATGGACCAGATTTTGAACCAGAAGAACATATGTGAGTAAATGAAGAAGAAGAAGAAGGAATAGGAGGATCTTCTAAAGGTACTCCTCATGAAAACTTAGACCCAAATGAAGAATTAATAGCTAATGTCATAGACACTATAAATGGTTTAGAGATTCAGGTGGCTGATCTTACACACCAAGTACATGAGTTAGAAGCCCAAGACGTAGCTCAAAACGTTGTCACAACAAATAGGGGAAGAACTCCAGGTTCTCACTCAACAGAAAAATGAGGCGGTAGATAAACTAGCCCAAGCTGAACATAAAGTAGCAGATCTTTCTACCGAAAGACAGATTCTCGTTGATAGGTTGAATAAAGAAATGGCAGATCGTACGAGGATTGAGAATGCTTGGGGCAAAGCAACTAGACAGGTAGGCTTCACAGAAAATTAGGTGAGGGCTAAACAAGTAAGAATGGATGATATGGAGTACGCCTTTAAGTGCGTATTGGAAAGGGCACAACACAAAATTCGATACTTTCGAGTGGAGGAAGGTCAATATTGGCGAGACATTGATCGTAATGTGGCGATTAATATTTTAAGACAAGAATACGAAGATGCAATGAAAAGAACAATGAATCCATGGAATGTAGGGTGAGGTGGTATTGGGATATACATATATATATATATATACATATATATATATATATATATATATATATATATATATGTATGTATGTATTGGTGTTTATATAAATAGTATGAGATCCTACTTTTGCTGTAAATAGTAGAGATAGGATATGTAAATAGGAGGTATGTGTGACCTAGGGTATGTATGTATCTTGTAAAATAGTTGGTTGTTAATGTAAATATTTGAATGGTAGTGTTATAAAGTATGTTTTGATATAAATTGCTAGTTTTAAATTCTGCATTGTAAATATAGTAATGTAAATTAATATAAAGTTCATATTTTAGAATGCCACCAAAGAGAGGTAGACCTGCTAGAAAAGCACCAGAAGAATCAGTGAATGAAATCACTGGGACAGGTACAAGAATAGAACCAGAAACAACCCAGTTGATTTAGTGCAAAGGTTAATAGATTTACTAGCAGGAGCAATGCAAAATAGGAACCCAGTTCCTACTGAACAGAATACTCAACCCCCTCATTTTGCAAATTTTAAAGACTTTAAAGTAGCAGGACCACCAGAATTTAAGGGCTCTATAAACCCTATAGAAGCTTAAACTTGAATTATGGAGATGGAAAGGGTTTTTGAGGTGGTTAGGCTAGTAGAGGAGCAGAAGACTGCTTTTGCAACCTTCATGATGAAAGGAGAGGCTACCCACTGGTGGCAAGCAAATCGAAATAGAGAGGCGGGAGAAAAAGTTCCTTGGAAGAGGTTTAAGGAACTGTTTTTCGAGAATTATTTTCCAACTAGCATGCAAAATAAGTTAGAAATTCAGTTTTTGGAATTAAAGCAGAATAACATGTCAATAGCTGAGTATGCAACCAAGTTTAATGAATTAGCCTGGTTTGCTCCACACCAGGTTAGTATAGAAGAGTGGAAAGCCAAAAGATTTGAACAGGGATTGAAGCCTTGGATTTATAGCAAGGAGAATAAGTTTCAGACAACAATATACGCTGATGTACTGGAAAAGGCAATCTTAGCCGAGGGAGGTAGTGAAGCTATTACGAAATACCATCAAGAGCAAAAGAAAAGGAAGAATGAAGGAGACTTCAAGGGGGGAAGTGGTAGTAGCACCAACCCTCTTAGTAAGAAAAGGTGGAGTGGTAGTACCAACACCTCCGGAAACAAATCCGGAGATGTAAAGAAAAAAATTGAGCCGTGTAGTAATTATGGGAAGAATCATTCAGGGGTTTGTTTGAAGGGGAAGAAGGTTTGTTATAAGTGCCAACAAGAAGGACAAATTGCACCAAATTGCCCAAAATTGAAGAAAACAGGATGTTTTAACTACGGAGCTGCAGACCATTTTGCTCGAAACTGACCAAATAAGACGATGGAGGTAACGAGTGGAGGGAAACTGACACTCCCTGCACCAACTCAACCAGGTCGTTCTACCGCTCGAACCTTTAACATGACGGTACAGGATGCGGGAAAGTCTAAAGATGTGGTGTCAGGTAACATTTTAATTTGCAATACTAATGCATGTGTGCTTTTTGATTCAGGTGCTACATGTTCTTTTATATCTGATAAATTTGCTAGAAGACTAGGGTTGACACATGAAAACTTAGAACAACCCTTGAATATAGAGATTGCAAACAAAGAAGTGATACATGTGAATCATGTGTATAAATATTATCCTATGTTGATAAGAAAACATAAGTTATATGTGGATTTAATTCCGATACGTCTTGGGGAATTTGATGTTATTTTAGGAATGGATTAGTTATATAACCATAAGGCCATGATAGATTATCAAAGGAAGTATGTAACTTTACAGACTCTTAAAAAGTTAAAAATAGTATTTTATGGTAGCAAATTACCGAGACAATTTAGTTGTCTGTCAGTCATGCAATCTAGTAAGGCGTTAAGGAAGGGAGGTACGGGATACTTAGCATATGTGATAGATACCCAGAAAGGGGAGATGAAAATGGGGGAAATACCCGTAGTGAACGAATTTCCCGATGTGTTTTCGGATGACTTACCTGGTCTTCTACCAGATCGAGAAATCGAATTTATGATTGATTTAGCACCGGGAACTGCTCCAATATCTAAGGCTCCGTATAGAATGGCCCCAGTGGAAATGAAAGAATTGATGAAACAATTGCAGGAGCTATTAGATAAGAAGTTTATTCAACCGAGTGTGTCTCCATGGGGAGCACCAGTGATCATAGGATTTGCCATCTGAGTGTTATGTAGGAGGCCTAGCCTAGGAGACTAAAAATTTATGTTCAAATTTTATAACACATATATAATGGAATTTATATATTTATTTTGACACAGTTCATGACTTAACACTTGCCTTTATCCCTTGGCTTGCCAGTATTTATGTACCTGAATTAATGAATAAATTTTGAAATAAGAGGAATACTAGATGATGAAGTTTCCTCTATTTGATGTTTTAGAGGATTCAAATTATGTTCATACGCTTCTGGGTATAATTCTTACATTTTATCCTTTTTGTTGCCTACGTGTGGGTGCTACAATTAAGATTTTAATAAGTTGTTCTTGTTATAAAAAAATGTTACGTTGTGGTAGCCAGTTTCTACACTGTGTTCAACTCAGTGGTGGTAGAAATATTTTTAGACTTTATATTCTTTCTAAAGTGTGTTGGTTAATTCTTTTTTTTTTTTTTGCATCCTGCTTGTTGTTTTCCTCAGCTAAAGCTATAGATGAATATGCTAGCCTTAAGACCAAGGCTACTGAGTCAAATGATGATGCAACAATTATTGATCCTAGGTTGGAGGCAATCGTGGAAAGGATGCTTGATAAGTATATAGCCTTATACCTTTGATGGGGAGTGGTAACCTACTTGTTTTATTTTTATTTCTTGAGAATTGAACTTAATTAAGACATATGTCACCTTATGCACATATGGGAGCATGTTCCTCAATTAGCCCAAATGTTGCAGATCAATATGTGTGAATAACAAAAAAACTCATTTATATTATAATACCCGAGTGTAAAGCATAGTAATTCCCAGTATTGTTTGCATATATTTAATTATCTTAGCCTTTAACAGACATCAAAGGAATACGTGACTCGTCTTGTGCACTTTTGTTTTTTCTACATTCGACTTTTACTTGTTGAGGACATCTATTTTCTAGTATTTATAATAGCTGTTTGGTATCTATAATTTGTGATGCATTATATAGTGTTGTCTTTGTTTTCACTGGCCTTGTTGGAAGGAATGGTATAGGAAAAACAACTTTCCTTTTGTATATGGCTATGTATGTCATTTATGGTATTCCTAAAAACTGCCAAATATTACATGTAAAGCAAGAAGTTGTTGGTGATGATACATCAGCCTTGCAACGTGTCCTTAATGTTGATGTTGAGAGAGCCCAACTGTTGGAAGAAGAATCCAAGTTACTCATATTATAAGTTGATAACAATACACCAACTTTGGTTTCTGCACTACTATATTGTAGACACCCAAATTTTGCATTTCTCTACTAACCCTGACAGGAGGGCAAAATCGTCAAGTGACCCAATATACGACAAGGAGAGGTGGGCGCCAAAATGCAGTTCCCACCACGGCTTACGATCAAGGCTGTCAAACGCAAAACGAGAATTGAGGCATCTGAGGCGAGGCCTACGGGCCATCCAGACAGAACCCGATGCGAATCGCCAAAAAAGGACAAGGACACTGCAATTACAGCATTAGGGTGGGGTCTCGACGTCGGGAAACCATTCCCAGAATTGATTCAGGTATCAAAGAACAGCTTTACAAAATAATACAGCAGAAATTGGCAAATTAATACCGCGTGGCACGAAATTCGAGAAAAATGCGCCGGACAGCCGCGGATGCAGTCGCGGCTGCCGACAAAAAGACGTTCGCGTGGCTCGAGGGCGGCACACGGCAGCCGAGGAGACGGCCACAGCAGGCAGCCGCAGATGCATCTGCGGCTGGCCGCAGATGTATCTGCGGCTGGCCGCAGATGTATCTGCGGCTGCCTGCTGAGGCACTATAGATCGCCATCTTCAACCCGAGAACCAAAAAAGAAGAAAAAAAAAGAAAAAGAAGGAGAGAGAAAGATCGCGCGGGAGAGAGAAAGTGGCCGGATTTTTGGGCTAGATTGAAGCAACACTTTCCATTGTTGTGTTCATTTAGTTAGCAATCTTGTGGTGTAACTCGTTTTGTATATATAAAAGCTTGAATCCGTGTTTTGCAAGGTGAAAAGATTGTCTTTTTGGTATTCTATCGCTTGTTTTGTTAATATAGCTTATGTTTTGGGTTATGTGATGTAATATGTTGTTATGTTGATAAAGGATCCGTGGATTAGGGGTTGTTAGCGAGGTTTCCATCGGAAAGTAACTCCTCTTAACGCCCCGATGACATCCGTACGGTGATATCTCGTTCGTTGTGGTAATGGATAGTTTTAAGTGTTTAAGTTGTGATATTTGGGTTATGTAATGTGATAGCACTGTTAAATCTCGTTAGATTTGGTTTAGGGTGGGTTGTGCCATGATTTGGGTAAATGTGAGCCTAGGGAGGAGATCCTCGCGGTCAAATCCCGATGATGGACATTTTGGTGTATGTAATCATGGTATAGGGTCCATGGATGTGTATGTTGTAATATCCGGCCTTAAAGCGATACCAAGTCGTGTTCGGGTTAAGGCCCCGTAATAATAATAAAATATGTGATTGTGGGTGTTTGGGGTTGTCTGGATGGCTTACATGCCCGTGGATAGCCCCGACACGTTTTGGGATGCTTGTTTTAATTTACAACACAACAATGATTTTCAAAATAAGGCAAATAATGAAGATTTTGTAAAAGTGATCAAATTAGGATATTAGATTCACGAGGTTTAAAAAATAAAGAGTTTTGGCGAACTTAGATCTTTATTTGATGAAAAGGCTTTAGTTGGTTTTAAAAAATGTCACAAAAAAATGATTTCGTAAAATAAATGAACGTTTTAATTAAACTTTGTACATAGGGTGAAAGAGTTCTAGAAGTTGCCTTCATGTTATTTAATTTGTTATTAGAGGGCAATGTATAGTCTCGATACCTATTTGACAAAAGTTTAAAAAACTATCTTCTAAAAATGACATCTAAATAAAAACCCTCATCGGTTCGAAATTAAAATCAATCTTTATTTTAAAACGAAGCCTCGTCATTTGGGTCAAAAGAACGTCCAAAACACTTTCCAGATAACACTTTTGCCATATAAAAATAAAAGCGAACTTTTATGCAAAACGCACCACAAACATTCATCTAGGCACGCACGCACACACACGCAAACCACACATTTTAGGATTTAAAAAGGATAGGAAAATATCAAGATTGCGGTAACCGTGTTTCACGGAAGTCGGGGGGTGCCTAACACCTTCCCCTCGCTTAAGCAAGCCCCCGAACTCTATGAATCTCGGTTTGCGGACCAATTAATCGGAGTCACATATGAGCCAACGATTACGAAAACTAAATTCGGATGAGTTGGTACATCCATTTCAAATATACCAACTGGCGACTCTGGTCAATTGGCTCATCTTAAAATCGACCTTTCAAACCCCGTCGACACTAAGCCGACCCTTTTCAAAAGTCACATCTTAATCTAAAGGCTAAAATGGGAAAAGGGGCTTTTAATTATTAAAAAACGAAACGACGAAAATCCCGGCGTCGACAGCTGGCGACTCTGCTGGGGACATTAGAGGGCTTAAGCCGCATTTAAAATCCTGATGTTTTCCTATCCTTTAAAAAATTTAAAAAATGTGTGTTTGCGTTATTTGCGTTGATTTACCTTTTTTTCGCGTGTATGTGAATAGTGTGATTGCATTTTCTTTTCAAGTCTTTACTTTATTAGCATCATATGCATACGGTGAGGTACGATGAATGTATGATGAATGTATGTTGAGCAGTTCCTCCTCCTGAGGCAAACCCGTCGGATGTGGATTACTGGACTCAAAGGGGTGCTCCCCGGCGAGGCTCAGGAAAAGCATCCACTCAGATCCAATCCAATTGAAAGATCGGATTTATTCCCTTCGAATATGTTGCGAAGATCTGGGAACCTTCATGCCAAAAAGCCCGCGAGAGTAACTTAGGGTAGGTCAGCCTCAGATAAACCCAACGCGTGGGAAGTCTCTTCATACCCTTTTACATTTCACGCACATAATGTCGTACTTTAGTCAAACATGTTGTACCTCCCACTTTTGTCAAAATAAAATACTAACCTCTGTTTTACAGGGACAGCTTGGAGAGCATCATAATTGCACACTGTCATACCTTGGTTAAACAAAGGGATACTAACTTTGTTTTGCAGGAAAATATTACAAAACTCAAAAACACAAAAATATTTGCTTTAGCATGCATCCACCAGTGTCATTTCCCGGAACTAAACTGGGTTTGTTTATTCGCAGGATTGCGCCCCAAACTCGTCTCCGGTCCAAGAAAGCCAGAGAATCAACAGTCGAGATGGCTGAAAACCCTAGTCCTAACCCAGCTACTGTATCCCGGGAAGAATTCGATGCTGTGAGAAATCAGATGACGGAATTGACCACAATGCTAAAAGAGCACTTCAAGTTAAAATCGAAGTCGCAAACCGAGGACCAGCCGGGGCCATCATCTCAAGAGAACATACTGACCCCAGAAACTCCAAAGGTTGAACCGGCAAAACAAATCATTATCATTCCAGAGGATGAGGTTGCCAGCACTGTCAGCAAGAAAATAAAGCAGATGGAGGAAGCCATCAAAACTATGAAGGGGATTGGGTCATATGGCAGTGTTAACTACTCCGATCTGTGCATCTTTCCGGGAACCAGATATCCAGAAAAGTTCAAACTCCCCGAATTTGAGAAGTATAACGGGTCAGGGGATCCTTACACCCATTTGAAAGTATACATCGGAGAGCTGGGGGGATATGCTGAGGACGAGTCACTGAGAATGCAACTGTTCCAGAAAAGCCTGACAGGGGAGGCTAGAACGTGGTATGCGAGATTGGACAATGCTAAGATTCACAATTGGGAGGAGCTGGCCCATACTTTCCTAACCCAATACAGCTTTCAGTCCCAGATGGCCCCGGATCGATACCAGATGACAAAAATCAGAAAACAGACCAGTGAATCCTTCAGAGACTATGCTCAGCGGTGGAGGAGGATGGCAGCCCAAGTGAACCCACCCATGAGTGAGGCAGAAATGGTCATGACTTTCATTGATATCCAGGAGGCTCCCTATTATGAAAGAGTAATGGCGGGAATAGGAAAGCCTTTTGCGGAAATGATCAAGCACGGGGAGATGGCTGAGATGGGATTGAAGTCGGGAAAGATCCGAGATTTCACAGCTCTTGAAGCTGTTGCTGAGCAAATCCAGAGTGGAAATTACGGCAGTTCATCCCGGAGACCCCAAAAGAGGAAGGAAGAGGATGTGTCCCTGGTACTGCAAGGACTATCTGGGAAAACAATGACCAGCCCCTCGGTCCACATACAAAGAAATGAGGCCCCGCGTCCATCAAATTTCAACAATCAGAGGTATGAGGGGCGTCGGAAATTCGAAAAGCCGCAAGAGAGGGAGTTCACCCCTTTGGGGGATTCGTTGGAGCAGATACTGACCCTGCTGGTAAGCCAGAAGAAGATTACCGAGCTATTGCCTCCGTCAGACCCAAAGAGCAAGAGATATGACCCTAGCAAGAGATGCGCCTACCACTCGGCATCCCCGGGGCATGACACCCAGGAGTGCTGGTCTCTCAAACACAAGATCCAGAACATGATTGACAACGGAGAAATCGTGGTGGAACAACCGGAATCCCCGAATGTGAAGGCCAACCCTCTTCCCGAGCATAATGGGGGAGGCGTAAATACAGTGGAAGCTAGTGGGGCGGAGGGTCCCCTAAGATTGAGATACATAAGGAGGATAGAAGGAGAAATTGATGTGACCAATGCCCGGGAGGATGCGCCAAGGGAGCCTATTAAGTTGGTTGGAGTAATTCAAGGGACCAAAATAGAGCCTATCCGGTTATCAGCTCCAAGACCCCTTGTCGTAACAGCTAGATCACAATTGCCAGTCACCAACCTGAAGACTGTTCCGTGGAATTACGGGGAAAAAACCGTGGAAGAGGCCAGTTGTGCATCGGTCAGCTCCAAAGGAAATCCATTGTATCTACCAAGGCGGGTTTTTGAAAACACAAAAAGGGAAAACGGGAAAATATCAGAGGACAAAGCGTTGGAGTTTTGGGAGAAGATGAATCACGGCAAGGCAAATGTGGCCAAAACACTGGAGGTGCAGCCACCCCTGACATCCATCTTAGATCTTGCCTTGGCCTCAAATGACCATCATCAAGTATTAAGCAAAGTCCTGGAAGAGGCCCATGTCCCCAAGACAATCAGTACAGAAAGATTCAGCCACTTGGTGGGCCATCTGTTAGACAGCAATGTAATATCATTTACCGACGACGACATCCCTGAAGAAGGAAGGGGGCACCGGAGGCCGTTGCACATTGCGGTTATTTCCTCCGGGTACGTGATGAACGGAGTCTTGATTGATGGTGGGTCAGCCCTAAATATTTGCCCCTATAGTACTCTTGAGAAGATGAAAATTAACCCTAAGCGCCTGCGGGCCAGCCAAGTGGTGGTGAGGGCATTTGACGGATCTAGGAAGCATACGGTGGGAGAGATAGAGCTGCCGGTGGAGGTCGGGCCTTATACCTTCGACATTTCTTTCCAGGTGTTGGATATCACAGCCAGTTACAACATGCTCTTAGGGAGGCCCTGGATTCATATGGCTGGGGCAGTTCCCTCCACCCTGCATCAACAAATAAAGTTTATCGTTGAGGGGCACTTGGTCACAATTGCGGCAGAATCTGACTACCATGTTCCCTCTGTAAAGGGCATGCCGGTGATCCATGTGGACGAATCGGCCGAACCGATAAGCTATCAGGCTTTTGAAATCAGCACCCCTCAATACAAGCAATTGGGAGCTCCGGAGTTAAAACTTAAGATGTCCCCCGAGCTCACCTTCGTTGCCCGGGAAATGATGGCAATGAACTTCCAGCCGGGGCAAGGGCTGGGCAAGCACAGCCAAGGAATCACCGAGCCCATCCAGGTACCAGTGCAGTTAGGCAAAGCGGGGTTAGGATATCACGGAGGTATAAGGCCAAGGAGCTCACACAAGAAAATGCCCGTGCGGATAACCGGAGTCCCGATACCGAAAGCCGATAATGAACAATCCCCGAGGATAATCAAGCCTGCGTCTGGAACAGAGGGTAAGGTGGAGACTCCCCCAGTCAAAGGATTGGTCCGTCAGACGGATTTCTTGCAAGAAATTATGGAGCAGTTTGAGGAGAAGTGTCATCTCCCGGGGCAGTCAGACCCCAACGAAAAGGGAAAAGAGAAGATATCTGAAGGCAAGAAAATCTTGCCATTTATCAATTGGGCCGGGTTGGAAGTGCCCGAGGAGAGTGAAAAGGAAAGCCGAAGTCAAGTCGCTGCAATCATTGAAGAGGTGCCAGATACAGAGACCCCCTCCATCACTAGCTATAAAACCGAAGTGATCCCCAGGAATTGGACCGTGCAGCCAGTAGTATCCAGAAAAGGGTAAATGCAGGAGTGTCCGGGAATCTTGTCCAGTAGGGGGATCAAGGGGTTTTTAAGACGGTGTTTTTGTTTTTATGTATCTGCACGTCTATTTCATACTTTTGTCATGATTATTGAAAAGGAAGTCATGTACCTAATGTTTATATATATGACAAATATTTTTGTTTCATGTCAGGTGTACCGATTTGAGTCATTCTAGCCTAACAAACGATTTTCCAAATTTGAAAGACGATTATGATTTTGATATAGAACTGGATTTCGATTTGATGGGAATTGAGCAGGACGAAGCAGATGATGACGACGCTCCCGACGAGATCAAAGAGTGGGTCGAGGATAAACCCAAACCCAACCTAGACCAAACCATCACCATCAACATAGGAACCCCTGAAAACCCCAAAGAGCTAAAAATTGGGGCAGACTTGACTCCCAACCAGAAAGCAGAAGTAGCTGAACTGTTGAGCCAATATGAGGATGTGTTTGCTTGGTCACACGAAGACATGGTCGGTTTGTCCACGGACATCGTGGTACATCGATTGCCTATCAAGGAGGGTTTCAGGCCAGTTGAGCAGAAGTTGAGAAAGTTAAAGCCAGAGTGGAGCTTAAAGGTGAAAGAAGAGATAGTCAAGCAATTCAAGGCTGGGATCATCATGGTGTCTACTTACCCAGAATGGCTTTCCAATATAGTCCCCGTGGCAAAACCTGGAGGAAAGGTGAGAGTGTGCGTGGATTATAGAGATCTGAACAAGGCCAGTCTTAAGGATAACTTCCCAGTGCCTTTCATACATATCTTGGTGGATAACACAGCTCAGTATGAAATGTATTCATTTGTCGATTGTTTCGCTGGGTATCACCAGATAATGGTGGCGGAAGAGGATCGAGAAAAGACTGCCTTCATCACCCCCTGGGGCACATTTTGTTATAGACGACTTGCCTTCGGCCTCACAAATGCGGGAGCCACTTATCAGAGGGCCATGATGGCCATATTCCATGACATGATGCACAAGGAGATAGAGGTTTACGTGGATGACATCATTGTGAAATCGAGGGCGGAATCTGACCATGTGACTCATCTTAAAAAGTTGTTTGAGCGGCTCAGGAAGTATAATTTGAAGCTCAATCCAGCCAAATGTGCCTTCGGGGTTCAGTCAGGTAAGCTCCTTGGGTTCTTGGTGAGCAATCGAGGCATCGAACTGGATCCGGCCAAGATCAGGGCTATTGTGGATATGCCAGCTCCCCGTACAGAGAAAGAGATAAGGGGATTTTTGGGGAGGATAAACTTCATCAGTCGGTTCATATCCCATCTGACCACCACCTGCGAACCAATTTTCAAACTGTTAAGGAAAGATGCCTCCCGGAAGTGTAACAGTCAATGCCAAAAGGCCTTTCAGACTATTAAGAAGCAATTAACCGAAGCGCCAGTGCTGGTACCGCCAAAGGACGGGATTCCCCTTTTCCTGTATATATCCGTGAATGATGTGGCGATGGGTTGTATGCTGGGGCAGAAGAGTGAATCCGGTAAGGAGCATGCCATTTATTACCTCAGCAAGAGATTCAGCAGCTGTGAACAGAATTACACACCAATCGAGAGAACATGTTGCGCCTTGGCCTGGGCTGCTATGAGGTTACAGCATTACCTCCATGGACACACTACCTATTTGATCTCGCGGATCGACCCCTTGAAATATATATTTGAGAGACCAATGCTGAATTGTCGATTGTCAAGGTGGCAGTTAATCCTCCAGCAATTCGACATCCTGTATGTTACCCAGGAGGCCATGAAAGGGCAGGGAATTGCAGATCAGTTATCAGAGATGCCGATAGGGGGGATGGAGCCTTTAGAGACTTTCCTACCGGGGGAAGACATATTGTGGGTCCAACAAGCGAGGTGTGATGACGAAGGGCAGTTTTGGAAAATGTATTTCGACGGTGCCATGAATGCTGAAGGGGCAGGAGCTGGAGCGGTCCTGGTATCCGTTACGGGCGAGCAATACCCTGTTCTCACCAAATTAAAGTTCAGTAACTCAAACAATACGGCCGAATACGAAGGATGCATATTGGGACTGAGATTCGCCCGCAATATGGGAGTGAAAAGATTAGCCGTGTTCGGAGATTCAGAATTGGTAATCAGACAGGCGACTGGGGAATATGGCACTAAGGAACTTCGGTTACTCCCGTACCACCGGTATGTAGTCCGATTGATGCAAGAATTTGAAGACGTAGCTTTCCGACACATTCCCCGGGGGCGGAATGACTTTGCCGATGCATTGGCCACCCTGGCTTCGTTAATCCATGTGCTCAAAAGCAAAGCCACCCCACAGATTGAAATAACAGTACAAAGTGCCCCCGCTTACGAAGAATACATATCGGAGTTGTCAGAAGATGTGGCTCAACCAAATCAGCCTTGGTATCATGACATTCAGAAATACTTGAGGGATAGATCACTCCCCGACCAGGCAAACCGAACGGAAAGGCAGAGAATCCAGAAGATGGCGATGAAATTCTATTTAAGCGGAGACTCCCTGTATAAGAGGGATGTAGGCTTGGGATTATTGCGATGTGTGGACGAGACTCAAGCACAGAAAATCATGGGCGAAGTGCACGGTGGAGTATGTGGGCCGCATATGAGTGGGTCAATGTTGGCCAAGAAAATTCTGAGAACCGGGCATTACTGGCTATCACTTAAAGCTGACTGTGACGATCATGTCAAGCGATGTTTCCAATGCCAAGCACACGGTAATGTGATGCATGCGCCTCCTAATGAACTACATTGTATGACTTCCCCTTGGCCGTTCTCCATGTGGGGTATGGATGTTATCGGGCCCGTGGAGCCCAAAGCGAGCAACGGCCACCGGTTCATTTTCGTCATGATCGACTATTTCACTAAATGGGTAGAGGCAGCTTCTTTCCCCAAAGTAACGCAGGAAGTTATAGTCAGTTTCATCAGGAACAATGTGATTTGCCGATACGGACAGCCTGAAATCTTGGTGTCCGACAATGCCAAGAATCTGAACAATGCCCTTATGAAGGAGTTGTGCGCCCAATTCAAGATCAAGCATCTCAATTCTGTCATTTACCGGCCCAAAATGAATGGGGCCGTGGAGGCGACAAATAAGAATATAAAGAGAATCATGGCGAGAATGTCTGCCAATCATCGGGGATGGCCGGATTTGCTGCCCCTCACATTGTTTGCATACCGGACATCAGTGCGAACGTCCACAGGAGCAACCCCTTACGCCTTGGTATATGGGATGGAGGCCGTTTTGCCGGTGGAAATGGAGATGGCATCCCTCCGGATTTTGCTCGATGCTCGGATTGACGAGGGGGATTGGATACAAAGTCGATACGACCAGTTAGCCTTGATAGATGAAAAAAGGGTGGCGGCTATATTACACGGTCAGTTGTATCAGCAACGTATCTCTCGATCGTACGACAAAAAGATTCGGTCCCGAAAGTTCAAAGAGAATGATTTAGTTCTAAAGAGGGTCATGCCCTGTCAAGACGAAGCCAAAGGGAAATTCGCTCCCAATTGGGAAGGGCCCTTTGTGATCAAAAAGGTTCTATCTGGAGGGGCCCTCATCCTACAAGAAATGGATGGCGAGGTATTTCCGCAGCCCCTGAATTCCGACTCTGTGAAACGATCTACGCTTAAAAAAAAAAAATAAAAAAAATAAAAAAAATAAAATAAAAAAAAAAAAAAAAAAAAAAAATTTTCTTTCTATCTCCCTTGTAACTCGAACTACGTAGGACCTGATCTCCTGACCTTGTGGGAGTACGTAGGCAGCCATCATGGCACGGTCCGTTCTACACAAAATAATAAACTTCGTCCCTATACCAAAACCACTTCCAGAAAATCCCGAAATCCTACACATTCCAAAACTTACCCAAACCTAACCACAAACCTTGTCCCTATACCCAAAACCACTTCCAAAAATCCTATACCCTCCAAAACTTACCCAAACCTAGCCACATAATTAGCCCAAAGTCCAAGACTCACTTCGATGAAATCAGAGGGGCATGCGGCAATATCTGTGAAGTTCCAATCAAGACTTGAGAAAAGAAATAAGGCGATATATCGAAATCATAATCGGCTGGATAAAATGAGGATCCAATGGAGGGCGACGATGCATCAAAAAGGGAAATGACTAAAACCATAAATATTTCTCTATATATACAAAACATTTTGCTTACAAGTCTGTCTTTTAAATAAAAGTGATAAAACTGACATAGTCTGTGCAGGGACTAAAATCATCTACAGGTCAGAGACCAGCTGGAGCAGGACGGACAGAATAGTCGAGGCCTCATGAACCTCCGGCTCATCCGCAATCTGCTGTCCCATCATGTCAATCCGAGTCAAAAGAGCAGCAGCACTGGTAACAGTCGTAGAATGGCCCTCCATGATGACCCGGGCCTGCTCTACGATGCTATCTCTAGCGGAAAGGGCGGCATCCCGGGCTAGTACAGCAGCATCCCGCTCCGCATAGGCGGTATCCCTCTCAGTTTCAGTAGTACTCAAAACGAACCGGAGCCGGGTACCCTCAATCATCAATCTCTGGATCCGATCAGTCAAGTCAAAGGAATGGGCATGTACCGAAGTGGAAACCTCCTCAATACCAGATCTGGGCGATAATCCTGAAACCTCAGGAGAAATGATCGCACCTGAACTAGTCTCACATGGAAAAAGTCCTCGGGAACCATCCAATACCCCGATCGGGTCAAAGTCGGCAATCTCTGAATCCCCGTGCAACCATAACAGATAATCGGGTGTCTGACCAGGGTGACTGTCCCCAAACTCGGCCGAGACCCTGTGTGACCAAAGATCGTATACCCTCAGCAGCTCCCTCTCCGTCTGAGGCGATATGAGAAATCGGTAGTCAGCAGCTCCCACAAAGAGATGGAGATCTTGCATCTGGTCAAACTGCCCCATGACAGCTAAGGGATGATAAGTCGTCACCCCCCTCAAGCCAAGGAGAGGGAGAAAATCAAAAGGTGGCACATGAGTCAGGAAACTTTGGAAGGAGCAATAGCCCGAATAGATCAGAAGATGGAAAGGCTCCTCAAGGGCCGATAAGAGCTCCCTCCATGAGACTGTATCCGTGCATCGCCGGGGACGGAAAGAGAACTGCATGGCCAGGCTGTGGTTGAAACAGAACCCGTGTCGACGAAACTGCCCGATGGGTCTGAGGTGGCTCATGAACCATACGTATAACAAAGTAGAGCTTCCCCTAAATATGCGACCAGAGAAGGAATGACAATATGAGGCCGACAGGTAAGTCTCTGCTAATATCATGGGAAGAATGGTATGATCCTCCTGGAGAGCCTGCACCGCTACGATAACCCGCATATCCATGAGGTCGTCCCCTGCGGGCATGTACAGAACTGATACGACACAAGCCATCAAAACATCCACTCTCAAAGCGCCCCAGCGCTCTTCAGATACTGAAAAATCACTGAAAAACCGAGAGAAGCTATCCACCGAGCCAAATCTGTCAACCAGGAAGGATAGAGGAACAAGGTGGCTCGAGGAGGTCACGGATAGCAGAGTTGTCCTCCGCAAGCCTGTGAAAGTCAGAAACTGGCGGCGCATATGGCCCGAGGTAACCCGTGCACATGGACCATCCACTGATAAACCGGTGAAGCGAGCATACTCCTCAAGAGTGGGAGTCAGATACTCCAGCCTAAACCTGAAAACCTGTCGGTCCGGGATCCAACAACTGAGAATGCCATCAACAAAGCCCGGCGGCACCTGAAATGACAGTAGAGCCAAGGAGTGTCCCAAAAGACCCTCTGCGATGATTCGGTCGGAGGGTAGCAAACTATCCAGCCACAAGAAGAGCCTGCCAATAATCCCTGAGGGGGCGCGAGGGTCCACGCGAACCACGTCCAGGGATGACATCTGTAAAAGCGGTATCAAAAGACTATACAGGGGTCAATTTTTCCTTATATATAACAAATCATACATCATACAAGCTATAATGGAATGAATGAATCATCAAAAGTAAACGATTGTGCATAAAATAAAATAAGTCTGTACATAATACATGAAATGAGAAATGATAGTAAAACGAGCAGGTTTAAATACAGAGATCCTAGCCTATCAAGTCTAATCAGTGAAGTCTATGCCATCAATGAAGGTGTCATCGTCAAACTGATCTGCAGGCAAGTCCTGGGGAAGGGCAACCTCACCCTCAAAATTAAGGTCTGGGCAGGAATAAGGCGGAACTGGGGCATCCGATGTACCGGGACCCGCGCCAAAATCAGATCCCTGCGGGTCTGCAGCATAAGCCTCCTCTGGATCTCGGCCTAAGCTTCGAACGAAGAGAGATAACTGATCCACCCTCCGAGTGAGTGAAGCAATCTGGTCCGAATGGGTGGGGACACGGACGCACTCCATCCAATCTGCCATCATCACCGACCCGTGAACCAGGTCTCCGAGGAAGAAAGTAGCCCGGGTCTGAGGACCGATAGTGCGGGGTCTCCACCAGGCACTGAAACTCTCGCTCGTATGCGGACCAACAGAAAGCATATAGCCGTCCTCCCCGGCCATCAGGGCCTCTGGAAGGTGGGCATCCGCAAACCAAGCTCTCTCTGAGGGGGGGGCAAAGGGATACGAGCCTCCCCGGTCACACATCTGATGGCGCGCTCCCCCAGATATAGCTCCCATCCACCGTAGGTCAGAAACGGAATACGGCGAGTGGATAAGGCATGCTCCAGGTCCGCAGCATAACCACCAGCAAGGCCAGCCGCCAAATGATCCGCCGTGTAAGGAACCCAGGTCACATCCGCAGACGAGATCAGCTCTAACTGCAGCCGACAGTGAGCGAAACTATCAGACACTGGGGTCTCCTCGAGAGTACTATGATGCCATCTACGACCCCTGGGATAAGTCTCCGGGCCGAGGATAGTAACGGGCCGCAAGCAGGGTAATCTCTCGTAGGCCCAGAACTGTCAAACAAAACAGAAAAGTCGTAAGTAGCAAGAAGGAACGAAGAAATAGGACGAAACGAGAACTGTATGATAAAAGGGACTTACTAGCAGGAAGGGATAGAAGCCGAGCCAAGCATCGGTCTGTCCCTCTGAGCGGAGACGAAGACCCTGGAGGAAGTAAGCAAAGGTGAAAGAGCCCCAGTCGTAATCCCCGATCCGGTCAACATCCCTGGTGGCTCCGACGATGCTGAAATGGATAGTCGAGGAGTTGTTCCCCAGAAAACAGCCCCTCATAATGGTCAGAAACAGACGGCGGAGCAGAAAATCACGAGTAGACCGGTCCTCAGGGAATGGCTCGGAGAGGACCCCTCCAATGGCATCTACAGCCAAGGCTCCCGATCGGATGTTGCGGGCCTTAAAGACCTTATCATGGGGAGAGTAGCCCAACAGGGATCGAACAGCTGCGGTGGTGATGTCAGTCTCCAGGGGGACCCGGGATCCGGAAAACTCCACCCCGGTGATATAACGCCAGTCGAGAGGGGTCAACATCAGCTCACAGTCAAGAAGATGAAGCGACTGTGTATGGTGGAACCAGCGCTCAGCTAAAGCCCTCATATAGCCCCACGGACACCGGCGAGGGGCAATGGTGAAGAAATGTCTGAAGCCCCAGGAATCTACCATCCCCCTATAGTCGGAATGCAGCGCATGATAGAGAGTGTAGATGCTAAACCAGTTGCCCCGAGGCTGGGTAAACTCAGGAACCTGTGACAACCATCAAAAGTCAAGCATGGTAACCATACGAATTTGAATGAAGTTAAATGACGGATATACCTCGTTAGCCGCCAGGTAGGCTGAGGGATGACTACTGAGAGTCGGACCGAGCAGATCAGGTATCCTGGCACGAGCCCCTGGTAAAGTCCGACGCGTGGGGGGAGGAGCCGCTGTGCCCGAAGGGCCCGCCTCTGCCTCAGCTGGGGCATCCTCATCAATATCCGGCTGCACGGGGCGAATGATAGACTCCGCCAATCTACGGGAATGACGGGTCAGAACGGGAGCTGGAGCTGGGGTGGCCGCTCTGCGACGTCGGACACCCGCCACCCGGGGCACTGCGGAGCCACTGGGAGCATCAGGATCCATGGCTGAAACGGCATCACGAAAAGGAGGTACACCCTTAACTCGTTATCTTTCAAAACAAATCTTATTGCATATTGCTAAAAGTCATAGGGTAGCATGACATGTTTATGAAATGGAAATGCATGAATAAATCCTTAGGGGTGCGCTAGATTTCCCGAAATTTCGGCAGAGTCTCGTTTGTAAAATGGACATCCCATGCACGATCCGGCATGTTTAAAATCAAGTCAGACAACCAACAAATCCCAAATGCAAGTGAAAATGATGCACCATGAGCATAAAATGAATAAAATCATGGTTTTTTCAAAGTAAATAGAGCATGACCGCAAGACCCATTCGTTTATATATGCTATGGCTAACCCCAATATCTCATATAGGCATGCATTACTAAGATCAAATATTTACACAGGTAAATACATAGTCAAATGAAAGCGAAAAATCAAAGAAAAATGAGTTAAAACGTTACCCAAAGTACGTAGACTGATTTAATCGGAGCAGATTTTGCCGAAAGAGGTCCAAAAGACGAAAAAGCCGGGTAGGGGGCGAGGAAAACCGAAAACGAGTGAAAGGGACAGCCAAAAAGTGAAAGGAAACGTGGGGGTCGCGATCTAATGTAGGGGCCGATCCCAGCCGCAGGTGCATCTGCGGCTGGCCGCAGATGGATCTGCGGCTGGTCTCGGTGACCCGTTTTGCCTCCCTTTTGCTCCCCGAGTCAGCCGGCAACGTGTCCCATGTGAAATATAAGATTTTAGAAATACCTGACCAATTTGAAAAACGACCCGTCAGATACGAGACCTGACCAATTTGAAAAACGACCCGTCAGATACGAGACCTGACCAATTGAAAAACGACCAGTCAGATACGAGACCTGACCAATTTGAAAAAAGACCCGTCAGATACGATACCTGACCAATTGAAAAACGACCAGTCAGATACGAGACCTGACCAATTTGAAAAAAGACCCGTCAGATACGAGACCTGACCAATTGAAAAATGACCAGTCAGATACGAGACCTGACCAATTTGAAAAAAGACCCGTCAGATACGAGACCTGACCAATTGAAAAACGACCAGTCAGATACGAGACCTGACCAATTTGAAAAAAGACCCGTCAGATACGATACCTGACCAATTGAAAAACGACCAGTCAGATACGAGACCTGACCAATTTGAAAAAAGACCCGTCAGATACGAGACCTGACCAATTGAAAAAAGACCCGTCAGATATGATACCTGACCAATTGAAAAACGACCAGTCAGATACGAGACCTGACCAATTTGAAAAAAGACCAGTCAGATACGAGACCTGACCAATTTGAAAAAAGACCCGTCAGATACGAGACCTGACCAATTGAAAAACGACCCGTCAGATACGAGACCTGACCAATTGAAAAACGACCCGTCAGATACGAGACCTGACCAATTGAAAAACGACCAGTCAGATACGAGACCTGACCAATTGAAAAATGACCCGTCAGATACGATACCTGACCAATTGAAAAAACGACCAGTCAGATACGAGACCTGACCAATTGAAAAACGACCCGTCAGATACGATACCTGACCAATTGAAAAACGACCCGTCAGATACGATACCCGACCATTTGAAAAACGACCCGTCAGATACGATACTAGACCGATTGAAAAATGACCCGTCAGAAACAATACCTGACCAATCCAAGAGCGACCGTCGGGTACGACACCCCAGCGGCATCCATTCGTGGAATTCGAATCAACCCCTACACGATCATGTCAAGTGCGGCATTTGCATTGTCTCAACATATGCATTGCATCGATAAAACACATACTGTCTTTCCTGTGCATCTGGTGCCTACTTCTTTATCATGTCCATTTCATATTTCATTCCATAGACATGATAAAGAGGGGCAGCTGTAGACACCCAAATTTTGCATTTCTCTACTAACCCTGACAGGAGGGCAAAATCGTCAAGTGACCCAATATACGACAAGGAGAGGTGGGCGCCAAAATGCAGTTCCCACCACGGCTTACGATCAAGGCTGTCAAACGCAAAACGAGAATTGAGGCATCTGAGGCGAGGCCTACGGGCCATCCAGACAGAACCCGATGCGAATCGCCAAAAAAGGACAAGGACACTGCAATTACAGCATTAGGGTGGGGTCTCGACGTCGGGAAACCATTCCCAGAATTGATTCAGGTATCAAAGAACAGCTTTACAAAATAATACAGCAGAAATTGGCAAATTAATACCGCGTGGCACGAAATTCGAGAAAAATGCGCCGGACAGCCGCGGATGCAGTCGCGGCTGCCGACAAAAAGACGTTCGCGTGGCTCGAGGGCGGCACACGGCAGCCGAGGAGACGGCCACAGCAGGCAGCCGCAGATGCATCTGCGGCTGGCCGCAGATGTATCTGCGGCTGCCTGCTGAGGCACTATAGATCGCCATCTTCAACCCGAGAACCAAAAAAGAAGAAAAAAAAAAGAAAAAGAAGGAGAGAGAAAGATCGCGCGGGAGAGAGAAAGTGGCCGGATTTTTGGGCTAGATTGAAGCAACACTTTCCATTGTTGTGTTCATTTAGTTAGCAATCTTGTGGTGTAACTCGTTTTGTATATATAAAAGCTTGAATCCGTGTTTTGCAAGGTGAAAAGATTGTCTTTTTGGTATTCTATCGCTTGTTTTGTTAATATAGCTTATGTTTTGGGTTATGTGATGTAATATGTTGTTATGTTGATAAAGGATCCGTGGATTAGGGGTTGTTAGCGAGGTTTCCATCGGAAAGTAACTCCTCTTAACGCCCCGATGACATCCGTACGGTGATATCTCGTTCGTTGTGGTAATGGATAGTTTTAAGTGTTTAAGTTGTGATATTTGGGTTATGTAATGTGATAGCACTGTTAAATCTCGTTAGATTTGGTTTAGGGTGGGTTGTGCCATGATTTGGGTAAATGTGAGCCTAGGGAGGAGATCCTCGCGGTCAAATCCCGATGATGGACATTTTGGTGTATGTAATCATGGTATAGGGTCCATGGATGTGTATGTTGTAATATCCGGCCTTAAAGCGATACCAAGTCGTGTTCGGGTTAAGGCCCCGTAATAATAATAAAATATGTGATTGTGGGTGTTTGGGGTTGTCTGGATGGCTTACATGCCCGTGGATAGCCCCGACACGTTTTGGGATGCTTGTTTTAATTTACAACACAACAATGATTTTCAAAATAAGGCAAATAATGAAGATTTTGTAAAAGTGATCAAATTAGGATATTAGATTCACGAGGTTTAAAAAATAAAGAGTTTTGGCGAACTTAGATCTTTATTTGATGAAAAGGCTTTAGTTGGTTTTAAAAAATGTCACAAAAAAATGATTTCGTAAAATAAATGAACGTTTTAATTAAACTTTGTACATAGGGTGAAAGAGTTCTAGAAGTTGCCTTCATGTTATTTAATTTGTTATTAGAGGGCAATGTATAGTCTCGATACCTATTTGACAAAAGTTTAAAAAACTATCTTCTAAAAATGACATCTAAATAAAAACCCTCATCGGTTCGAAATTAAAATCAATCTTTATTTTAAAACGAAGCCTCGTCATTTGGGTCAAAAGAACGTCCAAAACACTTTCCAGATAACACTTTTGCCATATAAAAATAAAAGCGAACTTTTATGCAAAACGCACCACAAACATTCATCTAGGCACGCACGCACACACACGCAAACCACACATTTTAGGATTTAAAAAGGATAGGAAAATATCAAGATTGCGGTAACCGTGTTTCACGGAAGTCGGGGGGTGCCTAACACCTTCCCCTCGCTTAAGCAAGCCCCCGAACTCTATGAATCTCGGTTTGCGGACCAATTAATCGGAGTCACATATGAGCCAACGATTACGAAAACTAAATTCGGATGAGTTGGTACATCCATTTCAAATATACCAACTGGCGACTCTGGTCAATTGGCTCATCTTAAAATCGACCTTTCAAACCCCGTCGACACTAAGCCGACCCTTTTCAAAAGTCACATCTTAATCTAAAGGCTAAAATGGGAAAAGGGGCTTTTAATTATTAAAAAACGAAACGACGAAAATCCCGGCGTCGACATATATGTTTCTTTTCTTTTGATGAAATACATACATATTTACCTTTTTAATCAAATCTCACCTCAGCATTGTGATTGTCCTTAAGACAAACTTGGAGCTAAATGTTGCAGCTGAAAGTAATAAAGGGTGTCAAATAGTACCACGCTGCACCTCTATTATATTTATGTATTGATTTTGGCACTATGTGACTCTACTGACCTATTTCCTTCATTTTTCTATAGCCATGACTTGCTATTATTTTTAAATATATGCAGGAAGACTGCTCATATCTGCCTTACAATATTAGGTACCAATATATGATGCGCTATGTTTACGGAAGAAAAAGGACGAAATAAGAAGTGTACTCTCTTTATATATGTATATATATCTGATTGAAGAACTATGACAGCCTTATATGGTTGATTGTAAAGATGATGAATGATTATGTACTGAATAATTTTATTAAGTTAATAATATTTTAGTTTTTTTTTTTTTGTTGCTATTATTTGCCAGTCATTGAGCCAGTTAGGTATGTAATGCACCCGAAATCCCTACATTCCTTAATTCTATCCATTCAATTCTGGATTTCATAATCATTAATCTTAAAATCAAATTATATTATCCACAATCATCTTAAAGGCGATTTTGTGCGTTAATACATAACCTTTAACCTTTAAAATTATATTTCACCATAATGTGGCCCATAAATCTGTTTATTTATTTTACATTCTTTACCTGACTTAGGATCGTAACGCTCACTTACCATTTATTAGAACTTAGGTCAAACATTTATTAACTGTGACCTAGTCTATTACAATTTCATAATCATATAAATTGTAATTCCACTTAACATCACATGTGAATATATTCATCATATATCTCTGTCATATATAAAACTCTGCTTACCTCATGACTG